>RSEF01000004.1:81116854-81128844 GCA_003993805.1 Himantopus leucocephalus | reverse complement strand
GAGGGGCCTGCACACACAGAACTTCCGTATGGTAAGGCTGGTCAAAAGTTTATTTGTCAGGATCGGAGCAGAGACCAATGAGGAGGATATCATGCTGGTCATCTTCTACAGATACCAAATCAAGAGAAAGTGGGTGAACCTTTGTTTAAAGGACTGGCAGAAGCCCTGCTTTTCATAAAGGACTTCAGCTATCCTGACACCTACTGTAAAAGTAACACTGCAGGGTGCAAGAAATCCAGGAGATTTCTGGGGTGCTTTGAGGACAATTTTTTGATGGAGTTGGTGGACAAGCTGAATAGGGGTGGCACTCTGATGGATTTTAAGGTTGTGAGGGAAGTGAGGAAGGTGAACAGCTGTATAATGACTCTGGGCTGTAGGAAACAAGACTTGGCTTGTTCTGTAAACTTTAAGATATGATCTCATTGACAAGGGGGAGCCAGGGGGAAAGTAACTACTGGGGTCCAGGATAGCCAGCTGATCTTCAAGGAAAACAACGAGCACTTAAAACACAACACTCCGTTGCAATGTGCAGGAAGTAAGCAACACCCCAGCCTGGCTGAATAGGGGACTCCTGATTAAGATCAGACTCAGAAAGGAAGATGGAATAGGCTTCAGGCTACCAGAAGAAATATATTGCCTGGACACACAGGAATGAAACTGCAAAAGCCAAAGCTCAGATGGAATTAAAATCGGTAAGGGATGAGGACAGTAAGAAGACAGACTTCTGTAGCTACATGTATTGCATTTGTGTGGCACGGGTTTGGTAGCAGGGGGGCTACAGGGGTAGCTTCTGTGAGAAGATGCCAGAAGCTGCCCCATGTCTGATTGAGCCAGTGCCAGCTGGCTCCAAGATGGACCCGCCGCTGGCCAAGGCTAAGCCCATCAGCAATGGTGGTAGCACCTGGGGGACCCACGCTGGGGCAGTCTGTTCCTGAATGACTGCACTCCATGGAAAAGCAGCCTATGGGAGATGTTGGAGGAGTTTGCAGAGAACCATCTCCCATGGATAGGACCCCACATTGGAGCAGGGGAAGAGAGTGAGAAAGAAGGAGCAGAGACAACATGTGATGAACTGACCACAACCCCCATTCGCTGTCCCTCTGCGCCGTGTGGAGTTGCGGGATGTAGAGAAATTGGGAGTGAAGTTGAGCCTGGGAAGAAAGAAGGGGTGGTGGCAAGGTGTTTTATGATTTCTTTTTATTTCTCATTACCCTACTCTGACTTTTGATTGGCAATAAATTAAATGAAGTTCCCTTAGTCGAGTCTGTTTTGCCTGTGATTATAATTTTTCAGTGATCTCCCTGTCCTTATCTTGACCCACGAGCCTTTTGTTGTATTCTTCTCCTCCAGCTGAGGATGCAGAGTGATAGAGCAGTTTGGTGGGTATCTGGCATCCAGCCAAGGTCAACCCATCACAGTACACCAGCAACAAATGGAAGACCAAGGAAAACGGGGGACCCTTGTGAAAAAGGACATGAAAAAAGCTGAAGTTCTCCATGCTTTCTGGCACTGATTTTTAGAGGTAAAGTTGGCTTTCAGGACTTCTGTGTCCCTGTGGACATAAGTTGTAACATGGGAAATTCTAATCAGGTACGAGGAAAAAAACTGTCACATTGAGCTGGTTCAAACACTGGAGCAGATTGTCTTTGGACACATCCAAAAATCACCTGGACACCTTGGCAACATGGTCAAACTGCAAAATTGGATCGAGCTATGATGCTGCATCATCAGCTGAGGCTACACGTCAGAATTAGGAGCTTTCTGTCTTATTCTGCTATCAAGCAATTCAGAGTAGCTGCTTGATTTTTATCTATTTGAGATGAAAGACCTGATGGGAGAAGACAATGAGGGCAAGAAGCTTAGTGAGATTGGAAGGAGAGTCTGTAATGAGAGCAAGGGAGAGAATCAATTAGCTGCTAGGGTGGGATCAGAGACTGGAACAGTTTGGGGAGAAAAGACACAGTGACGTGCTCTTCTTGTCCCCACAGCATGGTGCACTGAGGAAGGTGTTGGGACGAGGGAAAAATAATATGTGATCAAGTAATTAAAAATTTTTCTTAACGCTTATTCAAAAGGGAAGTGAAGTGCATTTTTCAGATTAATCTAGAATTTGGAATTTCTAGTTGTTTGCTCAATGCCGCAGATTTATTTTTCTTTTAACACACTTTGTGTGCATGTCTCATTTGAAGTATTCTTCAATATACGGAAAGGTTACTTTAAATTGTTTTTAATTCGAATTACAGCAGAGCTGAGTTGAGGGTCTGGTTTCAATTGAAGGGGAGTGAAAGATAGTAAACAGATCTAATTTAAATATACATTTTAGTGGAATTGCTTTCCTGGTAAAGATTATTTCACACATTACCATTCCCCTGAACTTTTTAAAATAACATAAACAGACAAACCACACAGTAAGGGAAATTTGCCCTTAAAAATAAGCAAAAAATCTTTCCTCAGCAGGCTTGCAAAAATGGTATTTAAAAACCTCACTTCTTCCCCGCTATTTTAAAGGCTAAAACACCGGGCACAGATCTGTTTCTCATCATTTATGAGCTAATTACTGCACTTTGTACTGAAATAGCTCTCTGGGATTAAAAATTCTGTTGCAGCTGTGGAAAGAGAAATTCAGAATATTAATGAAGCAAAGATTTTTGTTATCTTGAGTATTTTTGTTCAGTTTTTTGTATGCTATCCTTTTCCAGTATAAAATGCATGAGAAAAACAGAGCAAAAACAAAAACTGAGAAGGTTATTTGATTTTTTTTAAACTTTCATAACAGAGAGGAGAAAGATATATACTTTTTATTACTGCACGTTAAATACAACTTCACCACGTTGATGTCATTGGAATAATAGGAAGATATAAGTGGGGAACAGTAAAAGAGGACAAAAGCTCTGCAAAGCTGAGACCAACTTTTCATAAGGGTTATTTTGTCCTTTTTAAGATTATAAGATGTAGTGCAAATTAAGACAATTTTTTGAAAAGGTATGCAAAGAATGAAACTAATTTCTTNAGGACAAAAGCTCTGCAAAGCTGAGACCAACTTTTCATAAGGTGTATTTTGTCCTTTTTAAGATTATAAGATGTAGTGCAAATTATGACAATTTTTTGAAAAGGTATGCAAAGAATGAAACTAATTTCTTTTTTTCCTGCAAAGTATTNTTTTTTCCTGCTAAGTATTTATTGGGTCAACACTGCTACCTAAAATCTCTGGACATTTGTATTTTTTTTTGGTATGTGTGCCTGAGCAGAGACAGTGTCCCTGTGGCTTTAAGCTTCCAGTGTTAGACTTCAGCCTTGGCAACCAGGCACGTGCAGACTAACCATCCACCTTCAACTGGAGATGCTGCTGCTGCTGCTGAGAAAACTTGATTAAAACTGGTGGAATATGGCTAAGCTACCTTGCTGGAAGAAGCAGACCACTGAAATCTGGTATTTCCACTGAACCTTATTCCTCACAGCACCACGACTCATCCCTGTGGCATTTGATTTACAACTGGTTTACGAACTGGCAGATTACTACATGTACAGTCTGACCAGCCACTTCTCCCAGGTGCTCCTCACACCCAGGCAGGAGCAGCCGGGAGCAGGTTGTCCTGCCAGCACAGCTTCTGCCGCTGGCAAAGTGTTTTCCTGGGGCCTCCTCAGATCAGGGCAGCAGCAGGCTCTGCGCTGGCTGATCTTGGCGTGCCACATCCTGGCTGTGGCAGTAGTTTGAGCACTGCGCAGCAGACAACCCCCTCGTTCCTAAAACATTTTTCTCTTAAAAGTGGAATGAAATTGCCACTAGGCTGCTTTTTATTTCTGTCAATTGACTTAAAAGAAAGCTTTCTGAAAACATATTTTTCAAAGGATAAAAAGGAAAAAGAACATTATTTCAAATTTGTGACTCACAGTGTTACTCGTGAGTGTTAAACTGTCAATAAACTCAGGCTGACAAAAACAGTTCTGCATTTGTTGATAATGGAGGGAGCTGTAAAATATTTTTTGAGGAAATAAACGTATTTGAAAGGCCATTATTTTTTCTCTGCAATGTTTTCTTAAAAAGAAAAAGGAAAAATATTTTTATTGGCATTAACTATTATAGTTTTGCTGGGGGATCTCAGCTTTTCCTCTGGGAAGAGGCTTCCATGAGGTTCAGTGTTTTGCCTGCAAATGCATATCATTTCTCTGGATCTCTTTAGGCTTTTAATGTTGACAGAAATGAGTTGGGCCGAGCCAGCATAATGTAATGGAATACAAGTGAACAGCACAACTAGCCCAGGAAAAGCATTCTGAGCAGCTGGACCACATGCTTGCAGAAAGCTTCCCTATTGTGCGGCGACAGAGCGTTACACATCAAAAGTTACAAAATAGGGGCCTTGTGGTTATTAGAAAAATCACAGAAACAGTTTAACCACAGCACTCTGATTAAACATGAATTAAGCAAAATGGTTTAAAAACTGCTTTGGTATGCCTTTTTTCCGGAGTAAAGCACTTTTTGCATGCATTTAACTTTACTATGAATACTCCCATTGATTCCAATGGGACTGCTCTCAGAAATAAATTAAACACTTGTTAAAGTTTGCAAGATTAGCCCTTTCCCAGTGGAATTATTTTGAGTATATATTGGCTCAATAGGGATGGGAGTAGGTCTAATCTATCTAAGAAGTATTTCTCAGATAAGGTGATACACAGAAGTGTATTTTTAAACATAAGAGTTCTGAGACTCTAAATTTCAGTCTAAATTTGGGATAGGTATGATCCACACTGTGCTTCAAAGACTCCAAAAGTCTGGTGTCCTGAATGTCCTGAATGACCCTAAATGATTTAAGATGAAGCGATGATCAGGCTGCTGGGCGCCAATTAATCTGTCGTGGTTTAGGCCAAATCGGCCACTGGGGATGTTGGGGACCCCGGATAGGAGCAACAGATGCTCTCCTCTACCCCTCTCCAAAAAAGAGAGGCAGAGGAGGGAAAAAGAGACTTATGAGTTTAGGACAAACTACTTTAATGAGATATTATTAATAATAGAATACAAAGGAAAATAAAAGTATACAAAACCAAAAAATTTTTTGACTCAGGGAGCAGCTCTACAAACAACTTTACTGGCACAACACAGAAGATGTCCTATGGTAGGAACTCCGTAAGCTCAAAATGCACCCACAGCTTCTCCATTATAGAATTACTGCTTTAGTCTTACCATGCCTGGCTTTAGGGGGCATGAGCCCAGGGGTGAAACCACAACATTTAGCGAAGAGCCTCAAGTCTCTAGAAGATGAGAGAGTTAGATGGTTAGGATTGTAAAGTATAACACCCACTGATATCATCATACCAAGGTGACCCACTGTGAAATGGAAAGGAGAAGGGTTTCTGCATTTTGTTGGAGGCAAGCCTTTTAGTAAAAGAATAGTAATAGGACATACAATGTCAAAAGAGAAAGTAAATTGTTTTAGGGTGAACTGCTTAATATCTGAACCCAGAGGAGAGAATCAGGTAATAATAACTTATCACCTACAACTTTTAGATATAAAGAAGTAGAAGAGTAAAAGTGAATGTGTTTTCAAGGGTTTTTACGGAAATACACTAAAAGGATATTAGAAAGAAAATGAACCAGTAGAAGAAAAGAAGTTTCTGCATACTCTGCAATTGGCCTTTAAGAAGCAAAGAAAAGCGAAAGTGCATGGCAGTAACTAAAAATATATAGTATCATCTTTCTCTGTAAAGCATTGTCATCAGTGTCCGTGAAAGTCTGTTACAAGGATCAGTGACAATTTGTGACTTTTGAGGAACAAAGGATACCTTTAAATATTCCATAGCTGCTGATAAAAATCAGGTAAGGGGATACTTGGAAATTAGTACCTGTTCTCTTTCCCTGTAGAGAGAGAGGCAGAATTTCTTGTACCTGTCTGCTGTCAGTTTGATTGATATAACTGTGGAGAGGGAGTTCATGGTTAGTTTGCTTAGCAGTTGTTGTTTATTAAGAATGGATAACTGTACCCCATGTCAGACCTAGCTCTATTGTGGTAGTTGCAGTCCTTCCCAAAAAGCTGACATTTACACAATAATAAATAACTGTAAACAATGAACAACTATTGTACGGCAGGAACCTAAAGAACATTTATTGTTTACTTCTTCCCTGGAGTCTCTTGCTGCTTTTGTGCTTGTGACTTTCCCAGGTACCGCATTTTGCACTTGTTTCAAAGAAACTGTTTCAAGACAGCAGCTGCTTAAAAGCCATTGTGCTGCTAACTTAAGAAATTGCATCTTCAAAATATTATTAAGCTGTTGCTTGCAATAGTTGACCTACGCTTGGTTCTCTCTTTAGCTTACTGTTAGGAACTGCTTGGAATCACAACAGAAAACTGGCAAAAAATGACAGCCTGAGTAGATTTCTGAATGGTGATTTTTTTTTTCTTTTCTTAACCTAAACTTAAAAATTGTAAATTGTAATTTAAAATTAAAGCAATCAAATACTAAAATATATTTTCATGTAAAGAATACCCATTAAAATAAAGGAAACAAAGAGCAAAAATCTATTAGAAAAGACTGCACGTGTAACAAATCCAGCATGGAGGAATGAATGATCATGCTCTCGTGCACACTCTCTCACACATACTTGTTTGCATTATAAATTAATGTGGAAGCCTTTCATTGGTGAAATGGGAGAGCCAGTTGTTTCCAATCACGTGCACAAGTGAAAGCAGGGGTGTAACTAATTATGCAGTCACTTGTGTCTCAGATGGAAAAAGGATTAACTCTCCATGTGCTGCCTTTTTCCTCTCCAAATGCAGAACAGGGTCAACTAACATTCTAAGTCTTCAGATACGTAATAAAATACCCTTAAACTAGAAATGTGAACGAAAAGGCCTGTGGAATGTTACTTTTTTTAAATGTGGTTACACAATGAATGGACTTCTTTGTTGTAAATTGAAACTATCCACTGGTGTAAATAGAAAAAGTAGTATTTTAGAATGCATTGTAAGTATCAAAATATTTACATATATTTGTGTAATCATAAACTTGATCTTGGATATGTTGTACTTTCAGATTGTTGTATATGGTTTCCTTAGCAATGCATAAACATTACAAATGAAAATCTGAGCTCTCCTTTCTTCTTTCAGCCTGACTTCAGTTTTGGAATGAGTAGAAATCATCCTTTCTCTGTGTGGTTTTTTTTCCATATTAAGTAAGGTTTTATTTAATACACAGTTCTAATATGTATTTGCTTCACTATGTCTTAATTTCTTTATCTCTTATAGCAATATATATATTAGGAATACATAAAGAAATTATTCTGTACAGATCATTAAATATAATGTGAAGGTTTCCTCTGAAATTGTTTTATTTAAATCAGACCATTTCTATTTGTTTGTTTGAGTGGTCATGACTAACAAAAGCACACTTATGCTCTGTGGTGCATGCTTCTTCATATTTAAATGAAGAGTCTGGAATCTCCTTTTGTGTCAAATGCTATATTTGCCAAAAGCTAGTATTTTGTTAGAGAAACTTGTAAGAAAAACAAAGGACAGTTAACACGGGTTATATTGGTTACTCCCATTTAGCATCTGAGAAACGAGACATAAAGTGAAAGTGAATTTGAACGTGCTTTCTCCTGTAAGCGTTATAGTCGCTGGGCTACAGGATATCAACAGTGTACCTCCTCAAGTCTCTCCTGTGTGGTACTTTTCCATTTTGTACACAATACTTTAATGTTCATTAAAGCAGACAGCGTGAGATGTGAATAACATTTTAGCCTGTGGGTTCCAGTCCCTGGTCAGGAAAACGTTTAATAATTTATGCAAAGGGAACAGCCTTAAAAGGAAATACTGAGGAAGCCCATTGAAGGGACTTTGCCGCTTCTAGTTCCAGAGTTAACAGACATCTTTGTATGGACATTTTGTACGGCAGCTGTAAGCACTTCTTGCTCCTGAAAATCAGGTCTCTAGAGCTGTAAGAAGATTTCCAGAAATTCATACACAATTACTGAAGCTCTTCAGTTTTGGTCTAAGAGGAAGAAAGAGTTTATGCTGCTTATGCTTATGCATTTAGCCTCAGTCAGATAACTGTACTCTCTGGTGGTTTTTTTTGTTTTTTTTTTTAATAGTGAATGGAAGAAGAGTGAGAGTTACTTCTCTGTAGGGTGATCTGGGATGTGAATCTAAAGCAGATGTTCTGATTTTTCTCTTTGGAACTGTCTTTCTTTATTAAATATTAAATCGGTTCCTTAGAGTCTGTACTTCAAGTTAGGCAGTATGACTACCCTGCTATTGTAGTAACCAGCCTCTCCAAAGCACGACTCTAACATGGGAAGGAGTTGCATATTTAGGTCCCTAAGAAATGAGCAGAATAAATGTCCAGTGGGCACATATAGTAGTGTGTATGTGATGCTTCTAGATATTTGTAGATATTTGACAGGTCTTTCTTATGAAACTGGTTTTTTTTTTCCTAGCCCTAAAGAAATCTTTAACTTCTCTGTGCATGAACATAAATACTTAAAAAAAAAAAAAACCACAAAGAAAAAGAGAGGGGAGAAAAGGGAGAGAGATCATTGTCCTACTTTCCTGAGTCAGTGTCTGTACTAAAAATGCACGTGGGCTATTTACTGATAAATTTGATCTCTCATTTACAGTAAAACCTTTCTGGTGCTTTTATTTCAATAGTTTTTGTAGAACCAGCTTTTGTGACTGAACTTTTCAGGGAAATCATGAACATATGACTGAAAAAGAGCAGAAGGAATATGGGAGAGGACAGAAGTATTTCTCACAGTGAACAAGTTTCTCTGAAGTTATTTTTATAGTATTTACTGAAATAGTATTTACTGAAAAAGTATTTACTTTTTAACTGCTTCTCTGCTACAATGAACTATGATAAAATCCTGTTATGATAGATACCAAAATATATTTGGGGTATTACAGGAAGGCAGGTAAGGTATGATTAGCGTCACTTTCCATATCCATTCCCTCTGAAGGATCCAGCAGTAGTACTCAAATGGGAATTGCTTTGGCTTTGCTGAAGAATGTTTCCAAGCAGCAAGAATTGGAAAACACTGCTATCTTGTGGCCGAAGGGCGAGCAACAACTGGAAAGGGCGGTTTACGTCGTCATCTGCCTATTAGATCTGGCTTTGTATCAATTATAATAAAAATACCTTGCATAAAAACCGGAGTCTTGAAAAAATAGATAATTTGTGAGACTTCGGACCTGAGAGGACTGAAGAACTTCTCCAGATAAAATCAGTTTTCTTCTGGCTATGACTTCTATGTTACCCTCCAAAGTTCAAAATATCCCTGCCAGGTTTTTAATTCTGGAGTTTGCACACCCGTCTGATTACATACAGTTTGAGCATGCTGACTTGACAGCAACAATGCTGCTGGTGCACGCTATCTGGAATTTTCTGAGAATGTTTGTGAATGCTAGTTTATTGTAGGTTTTAGCTAAGACAAATAGGCCTTTAAAGTTCTCAGAAAGTTCAGGTATTTGGTTTCTGACTTTCAGTGCTAAGGGACCAGACTGTCTTATCTGGTCTTAGCCAACAACTTCTCTCTCTCTTATACATCCTGTGATCTCCTGCAGGCTGATCTTGCACCTGCTTGAAAATGTAACTGCAGCTGAAACTAATAATGCAGGGCTGAGGTCTTTGTGATGAATTTCCGTTGATTTCAGTGGACTTCTGTGCAGTTCAGTACAATCCAAAAATTTAGGTGTTAATTTTGTCTGTTAGTTAACACTTAACAATCTCCTATCAAGGAAAAATGTGCTTTCTGTCTATTCTTTCCAATGTCAGCTGTGAATTTTATTTCCAGGATATGATTCTGTCTTAATTATGGCTATTGGATTTCCATCTGTAACATCTGTCTTCTGTGACTGATGGTCTGTTCTCTGTCTGAATCCCAGTGAAGCCTTCAATCCTTAAAATTACTTGCTTAGTTCATTAATATCTTAAACTCAGGAGAAAACTAAAGACTTTGGGGACAGTTATATCTTTCAAAATAAGATGTTTTAATTCACTAGTATCTTTACTACAACATAAACCATCATGTTTTTGTTTGGGCATACTCTCACTGTAATGTTAGAGTTCCTAAAGTTTAAATGTAAATGTTAATTTTTTTTTCTTGCCATACATCTGACATCCATATTTTTCTGGATATACTGGTAAAATTCTTGACCCAAAGAAGACGACTTCTGATTCAGTTGTTGTACTGATCACACTAATCCACAAAAAGTGACATTAATGAGATGTGAATTCAAGTCACCAAGGCTTTCAACTAGTAGAGCTCATATCAAACTTTAAGTCTCCAAAACTAAGCTTAGAATGTACTCAGACTGTTGATAATATCAAGTCAAAAGAGAAACAAGAGATGCATTGCCAGAAAGGAAGTAGTACGCCAGGGAGTAAGGAGTGCCTGCTTTGCATTCAACCCTTCAGCATGGTGCCCATCTGAAAAGTGATGATTTGACAGAATTGGCGTCAGCCTGCTTAATTGCACATGATTCTTAGTGCTGTATGGTTGAAAGATTGCTGTGATCCCTAAATACGGAAGGAATGAATAACTAATAGAAGAAACAGGAAAACCTGTGACCACATGTAACACTGTGCTAGGAGATAGGAGTTTTGGTAACTGAATTTTGCTTGTAAATGGGTCAGAAGTGGATTGGAAGGTTCTGATTCAAGCTTGAAGAACGTCTTTTGTTCGTGTACATTTCCTTGCTTTTATCTCTCCCAACTCCACGTTTTGTCATCACAAGATGAATGCTGAGTCATCTCAGAATTTGATGCCTATGATAACAATGCACAGAATTCTTTCTCAAAACCCCAAAATTGCTTGCTTTGTTTTAGCTGCAGCAATTCTTCGTATGTGCTGGAGGGCACTGTAGGTCGGTAGGAATAGCTGTGCACATGTTCTGTGCTCCAGTACTTCACAGCAGAACACTTAGTTTGGATAAAGTCTGTGTTCTTATCCAAAAGGTATCCAACTCCTTTGCTTCCTTCCTCATTCCCCAGTATCTAAAATATATCAATACTTACCTTCCAATCTTAATTTCTTTGATACCCCTTAATTCTTAACATCTCTTCAAAGCATTGGTCATTCTGGGTGCTGGACATTGCGATGTGGATGGGTCAACAGTGGGGCTCTAACCAGTCCTGTTCAGTAAAATGAGTTAATGACAGGTTTTGGCCCAGGTTAGTGCATTATAATCCATGCAATGTACTGCAACACATACAAAAGTCCTTTCTTGATAGAAATGTTGGCAATTCTTTTTCACAAATTATTCTTGTACTGTATTAAAATGGAATGCATATGAAATAGTGTTTAATGAAGGTTGACTTACCCCTTTAAAACAGTCTAACATATTCTCTTGGCCTGTTTAATCTTTGTAACAAATTAAAATATATGACTAATGTACTAATTTTTTGCCTCTGGACTCATTAGAATGCTTTTATTTCAGGCCCTGGAAAAATCAGTCTCTTTCTTCTAGAGCTTAGTTGCCTGAATGTGCTGCATTTCAGATTAAATCTTCTCTAAACTTGCCTCTGTCCAAAGAGGCAAACCCAAACTACAGGGTTACTGGTACAATACTGTGTAAGAATTTAAAAGATCTCTAGGTAACGTTTACTGTATGTGTACTGTTTCTATGGTAGCAGTCCTTCAGCTGTTTCATTGCTGCTTTCCAGACCAGATATATATAAACCAGATGGCAAGTGGGTTGACATTTCAGTTTCAGTCATGCCAATTGAAATCGACAACCTCATGTTAAGTATGCTAATCCTTAATTGGAAAGTATATCCCATTTGGACTACTGAATTTGCTGAGCTTTCATTGAAGAAGTCTCCCTGCAAATCTCTGTTGAAATCTACTAGGATAAAACAGACTATACAAGAGGGCAAATGCCATCTTCTCTTGATAAAGATTCATTGGCAGGAACTGATGTGATACTTAAAATTAGGCAGTGGTTGGTTTTTGTTTTGTTTTGTTAGGGTTTTTTGTTTTGCTTTGTTCTTTTTTTTTTTTT
>RSEF01000004.1:81088075-81101466 GCA_003993805.1 Himantopus leucocephalus | reverse complement strand
TATATATATATAAGAATTTTTAATACAGGACAATGCCAATACTTACAGAGGGACAAATAGTTCTCACTTCAACTAAAAGGAATTAAATAAGTAATGATAGCAACTCAGTGACAGGCTGTATACTAAAAGAAGCAGCACGTAGACAGTACAAATTTAAAAGAGAAGCCCAGAATTAATCAGAATTCTTGTTACTAGTATGGAAGAATTTTCCCAACTCAAACAGTAACTTCCAACTATGACATTTTTGCATGTTTCTGTATCTTTTTGTAACAGGCTGCAACAGAACAGTCTTTCTATCTGACTGGCCTTATTTACTTTTAAAGAAAAGAACTCTCCTAAGTATTTCTTTTGAATTGAAAAAAAAAAAATCATATTAAAACAGGCATTAAAACACCAGCTGGTATTTTATAAAGAATGCATAATTCAACAGTTTTCAAAGGTCTACTAGGAGATAGTAAACAAAGTAATGCGGGTGACCTATAGAACTAGCACCCTGGGGACACTGACAGAAATTAAATTTGTTTAAAAAGAAACAGTAATTGTTTTAGATATTATTTCTGGTATGAGTTTCTAATCATGATTTTTGTTACTTATACATACATTCCCTTATTAAGAAATAAAATTTCTCTACTAGTTCTGTTGTCCTCAGAAACAAGAAAAAGCAAGAAAAAACAAAAATAGGAAAACAAACCACAGAGTAAACATACTGAAATAGTTAAAATATTTTCTTCAACAAAACGAGCAGGACTTTTTATATGCATGTGTTTTTTAAATTGATGCTGCTACTCTAAATGTAGGGTGTTACACCAGGAACGTTTACATGAAAGCCTGAGCCTGTGAGTAGGACAGAAACCTCCCAGAAAACACCTGTTTTGCTGACCTGTGTCACAAGGCGGCTTATTAGCCAGCTTGGAAAAGCCGAGTAGCACTCTCTTTCTTTAATTTTTCTTCCAGATCATTTAGGGGTTAGGGCAAACACATATGGGGGAACTGACACCCTGGACAGTCAAACCCTTCTGAGTGGCTGCACTCCGCTAGACATTGATACAGTCAGGCTTGTGTCGTTCTCTGTGCAATTACCTGTAAAGGAAATCTGGGTGCTGAAACTTCAGGAAATTACTGAGGTTCAGGAACTGGGCCATCTGTAAGAATTTCCTTTGAGATACCTTCTCATAACAGAAAAGCTTGGACTGACTGAGAAACAAAGATACCTAATAAAACACCTTTTGGCAATCTTTTTTGGCAACTGTTTGGAATAAATAATCAATGACAGCTACACTAGTGCTAGATTGTTAAACATTTTTTTTTAGAAAAAATCTGTAGGTATTTGGTATTACTTTTGCTTGAGCAATTTAACATGTTACGTTTGTTTCAGTGTCACTTCTATTTATAATTACTATTTTTTAGAAGCTCTTTACACTCTTTAATCCTTGTAACTAAAAACTGTAATGCTTTTGCCATCTATAGCACTAGTATTGGACATCTTCACACACTTGCTACCTAAATAAAAAAATTAAAAAAAAAAAAAAAAAAGAGGGAACAGGATAAAGAGCATTGAGAAAGCAGCCTGATCACCCATCGGTCAGTGTTTCAGAATCAATAACCAATTTGCTACAGCACTTTATTACTGTATAGCTTAATGAGTTCTTGAGATCAAACCTGGTTATTTTTCAAGGTGCAATATACCCCAGATTAACATCTACCATTTTTCTTTCTTTCCTTGAGTAACCAGTGACACCAACATTATGGCAGTTAATTCAGAAATAAAATCTCATTACTCAACACATATATATCCTTAGACATATTAGCAAAATGCTATTGAAACTGTTTACACGAATGTGTTTTATTGTTGAGACTGAGCTAATAGGTCTGGGAGGACAATAATCTCCCCAGAGTGACAAATGGCTGTGAGAAAGCACTGGATAATAATCTCTCCTGCTGGCAAAGCTGTAGCTGGAAGTGATTAAGCCTTTAGGGTCCTACTGATGTCAGGGTTGTTACAGTTTCCTTTGTCAGGTGGAATAACTATCTGACAAAATTAATACAAATACGTATCACTAGCAGATAGAAAATACACACACCAAAATAAACAGTTGTTTATGTTTATATACAGAAAATCTATTCCTAATTGCTCTTCAGTCCTGAGTCAAGCATTGTTTGAATCCACCCTGTTCAAAATAATTTTATCTTTTAGTCATGGTTGCAAGAAAGACATATCAAAGAAAAGAAAGCATACTTTGCAGTGAAACCTTTGTTCCTATGTTTTTTCTATGTTGGAATGTTATTTTTCTACATGCGATTTTTATGATATTCTTCCAATATTATTAAGCATATTCACTTGGGGAATTAATCATCACAGACTTTGTCCAAACTTTATTTATTACTGTTTTTAAATGTTCCTTACAGAAATTTGTGGGATTAGCATATCTCATTTGGCATTTTATATCTTCATCTCGTCCCCTCAGACAATGATGCTGATAAACAAGATGTTGCACCACTTTTATCAAAACCCCTCCTAAATGGCCTTTAGCATATAATACCCAGTAAGTGAATTCATAACAATACCAACAGAAACATGTTATTTTCTCCCCTCAAATTACTAGTTAATACCATCTAGACTGTGAGCTTTTTCAGATTTGCAGAAACTTTATCTTTGTGCCTTATATACTGCAGGGCTCATTACAGCTGAATAAATGAATTTCTAACAACTACCTAGTTAAAATTGCCTTCACTAGCAAATGTGTGTTTAAAAGGACTCCTCTCCATTCTTAAAGGGCTTCTTTAAGAGGTGGTTCCAACTAACTATATTGTAATTTAAAGCAATGACAGTAATTATTTCAAAACAATAATGTGTGAGAGAAAATTCTGTCCAAGCTTAGCCCAGAGATCAGGATTAAACCTCTTGGGTGACACATTTGAGACTTGTTACAGCAGAAGCCCAAGCTTCTTAAGATAATATTCTCAAATATTGTTAGAATTTGTTGAAATCTCACTTAGTAAGAAGTTTGTAAGACTGCTTCAGCAATGCTTTGACCTTGCTGAAGAACTCTGCGAGTAAATCAAAGCCTGCAGGTAGCACACACAACTCCTATCCCTATAATGTCTCACACAAAAGCAATAATTCCAGGAGCATAAAGCCAATAGCAGCAGCAGCAGGAAAATGAATAAAAGAATTCAGCAGTTACCTCCTATCTGAAAAAAGAGAAACTAAAGATTTTAGAGTTTCTCTTTAGCTTTAGGGTCCTGCAGAGTACATTCACATTCTTCACAAACGTTGCCCAATGTTCTTATCTAGGTTGGGGTGATTCTACTCGAAACAGCTGTATTGCCCTGGGACACTTCAGGAGAAATCTGTTTGATTTGCTCCAATTTGGACAGAACTGGGCCTAAGCAAGACAGAAAGTAAAAGAGTAGCAGTCTTGTGTCTTCATGGAAGTGGCTTGAATGAAAAAAAAATCAATTCTGAATTAAAGGCTTCTGAGGATGCTCATCATTTTGTACAACAGAATTATTTAACTGAGGAACATTTCTGTAGATTAAATGGAACAGGCAATCCAATGATATTTAAAAAGTCAAAGAAAATGTCGCTTTATAGGTTAAAAGCTATGCTGAATTATTAGCCAGATCTTTCATGAGAGACTTAGGGAAAATGATGCCAAGGATGGAGGGAATGCGATCATTCTTTCTCCTTCAATAAGTAAAGAAATCCTTGAATTTTATAAATTCAATCTTATACAAGGCAGAAATATTATCTAGCGTGACTCCCTGCTACAATTACTAGTAGAAAGAGTAGCAATGTCAGAAATTTACAATGTGTCTAATTGCAAGCACAATGACATTTTCACAGCTAATATGCTGAATAACAAAAGCATGATTTATTTATAATCATAAAATCAAATTATAAAGTCTGAGCAAAGTCAGATTTTAAGGACTGTTAATTTATCAGGGTGGTGAGTATTCTGGGCGTGAAGACAGCAAAGCCTTGAAGTGTACATGTTTTGCTGGATTGGGGGCACAATGTACATCACCTTTCAGGGTTATCGGTTGATGATGGTATCTCATTTTCCTTTTGACCTTAGGAATGAAAAGACATCAGCAAAAATATTTTAGGTGTTAAAATAACCAAACAGGTAAGAGGATCTGTTATAAGAAACTCTATCAGTTCTAATGAAAGAAGTACAAGTAGCATAGTAGAGTAGCTACAAGAGCTGTTATTTCTTTCTGGATCCCAAATCCAGGGGCAGATTTGTTGAGTTATCTGGAAGGCTATCCTCCTCCTTATTTTTTGCTGGCTACTTGGAATATACACTGTGTTGTGATGACAGAGAAATTTCCAATCTAACACCTTCCTTATGAAGGCTGCAGTCCAATATTCAAAATTGCCTGCAGCTGTGTTTTGTACAGTAACACCTACTGTGCAAAAAAAAACCATAGCAAGAAAAGTTCCTACCCTTATTTCACTTTGCTAAGTGTTACAGCCAAAAGCAAGTGAAGAAAAAAACTATAGGCCAGACTCAAATGGGGGTTTAGGCACCTCTATAGGGGACATACCTTTGGAGCACCGGACTGCTTAAATTTGAAAGGCCCATGTACTCTTGGAAGATCTTCCCTGACTACCTAAAATACAGATTCTTTTCACAGACAGAATATCAAACTAACCTAGATTATTTCATTAAAAATATCAAAATGGGACTCTAATAGACTTTGAACCCTCTATAAAAATTTTTGCCTTTCAGATCACTATTGGGTGTTTTCCATTACATTTCTTTCTGTACTGCAATAAGAATCATGCTAATGATCTGAAATGAAAATGTGCCCAAGGGAACATTTGATTAAAATGTATAATATTAAGGAACAATGATTCATTGGCAATCATAAATTTATAATACTGATGGCAGATGAAATTGTATCATTTTCCTGCAAGCAATATACTCTCCAAGAACAGGTGAATTTGAAGTCATTCCTAACATTGAATTATGTAGACAGAAACTATATGGAAGAGCACATGAAAGTGACCTTTAGTCTGATTGACTATCACATCCTATTATGCATACATGTTCATAGAGAATGAGGTATCTTCACTGATTCAATAGATTAACATCACTTGGGTATCACTATTGCATAGCATTGTCTGCGTAACACGAGTGGAATTACTCATTACAATTAGAAGTTGCATAAAAGACGTGAGAGGCAGACACTGGACAGATATAAACCAGTGTAGTTACAGTAAAGACCCTAAGGCTGTGCCGGTTTGGATTCAGTTGATAAAATGCAATTATAATACAGGAATGGATCTGTATTATAGCACTGTTGATCAGAGTGTAAAAAGGACATTCCAAGATGCATAAAATAACATTTTCATTGTAGAAACTTTACCTTAGCTGTTAATATATGCTAATCAGAAAGATTTTTGTGAGTTATTTAATACCACTTATAAGATAAACCATTTTCATTTTTGTTTAAGTAATAATACAGGCATTTTGTTTCATTACTTCGGATGAAAAATGTTGATGGAGCAATGCTGCAAAAAAAAGCCCAGTATCCCCATCTCGTCATTAATATTGTAAATACCTTGTGCTGAACTTATTGATTATATCAAAAGCAGGAAAAAATCATATAACTCTCTACATGGCATAAACAGCTGATCTTGCTATGATTAGAAGGCTTTTCTGCACAAAACTTACATCTATTCCAGATGACCATGTCCCAACGCCAGAAAGTTACATGAAATAACTGCACAGATAGTAAAATTAAAATAACTGTTCTAGCAATTGTTTGGGAAGAACTGGAAGCACACTGGAGACAGGATTAAAATTCAAAGAGACTTGGACAAATCAGAAAAAATAATTTTAAACCCTCAAGAATACAAGTGCAAAGTGCTTCTTGAAGAAAGAATGACTTGGCAAAATTAGCAAACCTTCAGATACGGGTTTATGTCAGCGTCAGGGAACCATTTATCAAGGACACAGACCTGTAGAAGTGAGTTCACAGACAAGTATCAGGAATGAAAAGCACTCTTAACAGAAACAACTTGAAAAAGCAGGGGGTTTTGGTCTAGGGAGGATAAGACTGAAGGGAAACAATATGATGGTCTTTGCTCTTTGCAAGGTTCACAAAAAGGAAGAGAATCGTCCAATGTTTGTTGAGTAACAGAGAGTAAATAATAAGCTTAAGTTTCATGAAAGATTTATAGTAAGTTTTTTTAAATCATCCTAACAGAATCAGTCAGATTTCCCAGCCATGTTGTGAGCTCATCATTGCTTTAGTTGTTTCAAAACATTTGTCAGAAATAGCTCAAGCCTCAGAGCTAGGCAACAGACTAAATGACCACCTGACAACCTTACCAGCTTTGTTTTTATGTTTCTATGAAAAATGACATTGCCTTAAGAAGAGAAAATGACCCTCATACATCATAAATCCTTTTCTCTAAGTACAGCCCACCAAGGATCTTCAGTTGGGTCAAATGTGACTTTGGATTGTTAAATCTTTGAGGCAGGGATTGTGCATCTACTTGAGTCTGTGATACATTAGCATAGCCGTTGATAAAAACAAACCAACAAATCATACCAGTAACCCTAGTTCTGAAGAGGCTGGTATAGTGCTGCAAGTGAGCTCCCAGCAAAACACACACACAAGTTCCTGATGATGGGCTCCTTCCACCTTCTTATCCTCCAGATACTTGGATAATGGGTGACTATTTAGTGCCTACTGACTAGTAGTCAGTAGATAAGTTAGTCATTAGTAAACATTTATCAAGAATGTTTTATCAAGTGCAGAAAGGAATATATAACACAGATTTAGAGAAGATACCAAGATTTCTGATTTTACAAACACACAGAACTAATGAATCCTGTCAACCTTCACCTACATCAGACACTTTATTACCTGAACTAACGCTTAAAGATCCTGTCACTAACAGCTGCCTTTGAAATCAAAGTCTCTGATTGGGTTTTCTTTCACATTTGGGGTGTCTTCCTAATCAGCATCAGAAAAAAAAAATACTAATGACCCAGATAAAGAAAAAAAAGATGCATTTTGGTAGATACATTTTTAAAGTTTGTATACTATTTTCTTCAATATGTATTTCTGTGCCTCTGTGAAGAATAACCACTTAGGAAGCAGAATTGCTTTTTAGTCTAATGAACCAAAACATCTGTATGCAAGATCAAGTGCACAGTTTCAATTATTAAAACAACATTCCTTCTGGCTTGTAGGAACATTAGTGTTGCCTCCTCCAGGGTAAAGGATGGAGAAAGCAGTTATTTACTGGTGTTTGAGTTTTGTAACATTTCTCTTCAGCACTTAGAAAATGTAATTTCCTGTGAACGGGGCTTGTGTTATCATCTATCACAGCCCTTTTGTGCTGGCTCCTCACTAATATTGCTCATAACAGCTTGGACTGATAAGATGACTGTGGTCTTTTCCAAGAACAGATGCTTGGACCTAAATCAAAACAGTTACTAGTCAAAAAATATGTGTTAGGGCAATACCAGCAACACACAGCAAGCTTTCTCTTCTCAGTTCTCTGACTTTAATGAAAGATCTCCTTTATCTAATTTGTAGTGTTCCTGGAGTATAGCCCTACTGCTGTCACCAGACTGTATTATTAGTAATTTAACAGCACTGAAATCTGAATGAAAGCAGCTGTCAATCAAATTCTAAAATTACCCAGTTATTTGATTTTTTTGGTGCCATACAGTGGGAAGCATACACCAGCACTTTTGTGTGTATAGTAGGCAGAGATATTATTTTTTTAGGTCTTTCTATACATCTCTTGCAGCTCAAAACCAGGTATTTTGATACTGAGTTCTGTACCCTGAACGATTAGAAGCACACAGGCAAAACTGAGACATATGAAAAGTTTAAGTACAAAATGCATGCAAAGCCAGTCAGTTCTGCTTAGTTTTGAAAGATGAGCCAAGGTACACAGCAAGTTAATTGCATAAAAAAGGCATTTAAACAAATTTTTGGTACCACTATTGCTTGTTTACAAGTTGGCAGAACAATACGCTGCTTTCAGGGAGCAGGAGATAACACTTTTTAAGACTGATTAGCTACAAAATGCAAATTTTATTAGTAAAGAATTATTGATTGAAGATTCAGCAAAAGCCTTTGAAAGCTGGAAAACTACCACGTTGTTAGCCAGAGAAGGTTTTTCAGAACCCCGGGATATTTTTTTTTTTATTAGGATAAGAGACTTAAATTTCTCAAACTGATGATCTTAGAGATTTGAGTTTGAGCAAAGAGCTACTTGGAGTTGGCTAATAACAAAGCTCCCGGCAGGGTATTTGTGCAGCTATTTCTGACTTCTCTGGAATTATAAGCACTTTACCTCCCATTAAATCATTGGCATAATATGCTTAATATTCCTTGTACTCAGAAAGCAATTGTTATCATTAGTAATTGATATGTGAAAATGTTTTTGAGTTGTTCAAAGGGAATAAGTTTATGGAGAATCTCAAGCACAGGACAAGGAGAAAACCAGACTCTGAGGGCAGAATATAATACTTCTTGTCACATTCAGCCTTCTACGCCTGAGAAACCTTGTGTGTTTAAGTCAGGTCCCCACCAAGAGGTTATAGATGGGGCTTCATATAGTAACTGCAGTGATTTCAGCAAAGCTCTAGACCTGATTGCTGGGTCCTTAAAACTTTTGAAGTTTCCTCTTAGTCTCCTTCTATGCAGCTCAGCTTTGCAAATATTTATGTCAGCTGTGTGAGTGGCACTGGTTCCTTCTCAAACATCTGAAGAACAAGTGGCTTCAGATGGGGAGATGGAGTGGAGTGGTACAGAGGTCACAGTCACAGAGGATATTTTACTATGATGTCAAATTTAAGAATTTGAGCATGGGAATGGTGTCAGGGAGTAAAACCTTTGCAAAACTTATCCTGTCACAGAAAAATGGTATTTTCATGTCTGTTCCCTTATATACTTTTACAACAAAGATGATATCTAAATCATTTTATTATATTTAATTTATTTAGTTTACTATTATACTTATTATATATAACTGAAATCAAAATAGCCAGATAAACCACACTCTTT
The DNA here is from genome assembly GCA_003993805.1 of Himantopus leucocephalus. Lineage (NCBI taxonomy): Eukaryota > Metazoa > Chordata > Aves > Charadriiformes > Recurvirostridae > Himantopus > Himantopus leucocephalus. The sequence continues at coordinate 81,092,421 of RSEF01000004.1, read as the reverse complement.
CCTACACCAGAATTTTGCCTTTACTTAAAATACAATGCCATGAAATTGTCCCATCAAAGTGAAAAGCAAATATCGATTGTATTCTTCCATCTCAAGTTGACATGGAAACAGAAAATTATTTTCTTCTCGGTCTATCGTACTGTATAGCACAGATGTAATACAATGGCGGATCATTATTAGGTGTGCTTTCAATCAATACAGCTGTATTCAAACCTCCTTTTTTTAACTCTGGGAACAGCCAGACAACTCCTTCTTGTGTGATATACAGGCTTACACTGGTGGCTGTTAACAGAAAATGACATTTGTTCGAGCCTTCAGTGGCACTGTAAAATGTGATGTCAATTATAAAACAAGATGAATGGTTTAGCAGAGGCCTAACTTTAGAGAAGATTCTTGCCATGTTATCATTATTTTCTAGACCTTAGTCCAGATTTTCATGTCTCTGGATGGATTCTCATACTCACAAAAAAGCCTGATGAACTGAAACCCAACAATGTTTATATAATTTCTTCTCAAAGAAGAAACCTAACTGGTATCCTGTGGAAGCCGTTGACTATTGAAATGAAGTATAACATCAACAAATATTGATTAGCCGGGACAGAGTTCAGAACAGTAATTTCTTATTTGTAAGAATAAGTAGCTTGTAAGCCCCTAATATTATAAAAGATTTGAAGACCTTGGAAATCTGTGATTCATGGTGTGCATGAACCAACTAATGTACCATTGACAGAGCTGCAGGCAGCTTTTAAACCTAATGCAGATGAGTAGAAATACAATGGGAAAAAATTACTTATTTATAGAAAATTTTTATTAAACTAACAAAAATTCTAAGGAATTCTCTAACCAGGAAAATTAATTTATCTCTTTCATTTTTTGTCAACATATTTGTTGTATANGATTACTTATTTTTAGAATTTTTTTATTAAACTAACAAAAATTCTAAGGAATTCTCTAACAAAGAATATTAATTTATCTCTTTCATTTTTTGTCAACATATTTGTTGTATATATTTAATATTCTGAGGAAAATAGCTTATCTGGTAAATTACAAATTGACCAACGAAAGCAAACANGCATTTTTAAGGGGTTGCTTTTGAAGTGATGTTCAGTTCAGTTTTTAGTATTTCACTTTTTTTCTCACTTTCACTTGATTTAAGCAACAAAATGCAGCTTCACAGGTAAGGAATATGTGAAGAAATCAGAAGTCCCCCAGAAACAATAAGCCTATGCAGCACATTCCATTAAAGGTAGTAGGATTTGTACTCTAATGCAATTTAGGGTGACTAAGAAGAGAAGAGCAATTCCCTGAACTGGGGTGATGGCACATGTCTGCAGGTGTAAGAAAGGAAGAAGAAATAAGAAATCCAAGGAAATTCTGATTTACTGGGGTAAGGAGGAAGGGGGTGCAGTTCCTCCATGTTGTATCACAAAACATAGTATTAGACACTGGGGAGAAGGCTTGTAAAGCTCTCTTCTCCCTGCCAGGGTAAGCCCAGCAGTACTGTTGTGTCGGATGTGTCAAGGCACAGGAGATGTGCTGAAGGGACCCCTGGAAGAATCGTGCACAGCACAAACACGGCAGCATGTCACAATCTCTTCCCGTCTTACCCTGCTGATCCCCACTGCACTGCAGACCTTTCCAAGGGCCTATTGGTCACGGGGACCCTTACAATTACTGAAAGTGGTTGCTGTGTTGTGCAGATTTGGTTATTTCTTCTCCCTTGGTAAGTGGGCTGAGGCTGGGTGTTCTCCTCCTTGCAAGACAGTCTGTACCTCATTCTCCTGACAAAGCTGAGAGGCAAACTGTTTTGATAAAATAATAAAAAAGGAGAACCACAATCTAAAACATTTGCAAAACAAGTTTTGTCCCTTCTGTCATCACTTAGAATTAGAAAATACTATCAGGGATGATTGTGCTTTTCTTGTGCTTGCTTGTTAAAGGCATTTTCTCATGCCCAAGCAAATTCAGAATGTTTCTCATTATATACTCTCTGAAGGAGCTCTTCTGCTCTCTCCACTGCTTGTTTAGTACTGACTTTTGTATTCATTTGACTAATAACGACTGAGAATGATTATTTTGCTGAGTTAGTGTTTAGCTAGATCAGTGAGCTGAACTCACTATGAGCTCACACAATCCCTACTTTCGACATGATGAAGACAGAAAAATATGTGGCAAGATAGATACTTGCAGCTGGACATCATGATGGGAGCCTCACTTTGGTATATGTAATTCACAGCCAGATTAGATGTAGCATACTGTGAAATGGCACCCTAATGATACTTTTAAAGTCATTAATTACCATTTAGTGCTAAAAACAAAGTTATAGGCTGTATTGGGTATGAATGGTATGCTTTTATTCATATTCTAGTGGTATCTATTCTACACTAAGATGAGTCTGATTCCTCACCTTATTCTGCAGAAGAGACTGTTCACCACAATATCTAGCTAAGAATTAATGAAAGGCATCTGAGCTAAAACTGTCAGAAGTCACATACAAAGATGAGTATTTTCATGGTGGGATAATCGCTATTTCTGTTAATTAGCTCTTCCTAGTCAGTATATGTTTCCAGACAGAGCCCCGAAGTGATAAATTTCTTGAATCAATATGTCTCTGCAACTTCAAGCTTTTCAGAGCTCTGAGATAATTAAAACAACTCTCCATTCCTTTAGAAGGAATAGTATTTCTCAAGAAAAAAACAATTTGACCTGCAATGTGGCCCTTGTGATCTAAAAAATCGTCATTCATTTGGGCAGCAAATATACTGAAACAAAACAAAACAAAACAAAACAATATATTGCAAAACGGCCTCCGTGGGAGCTGTACGATGTGCATGAAAACTTTACTATCAAAAATCACTCTTGGTGTATTTCACAAAATGAACACCCAAAGAAGATGAGGTGTTCAGCATTAAAAAGTACTAAAACCATTCACCCCTAAGCCACTGTTTTTCTGTGTGCAAAGCAAATTACTATACTTATCAACAGCTGAAGCTGAAAATACATAGGGCTTGAGCTATTTTCAGGCAGAGGTTACATAAATTATTGCCATTTTACAATTTTGAGAACTAAAGAACATAAATTATAAATCTCAATTTTAAGGGAAAACTTAACTGAATGGAAGAAACTAGTGTATTTCTGAGTTTCATTCTATATCCAGTCCATGAATTCTCACAAATTTAAACAGCTAATAGACACGTTGTTCAGGCATAGTTAGGTCCATTGAGATTTGGGTGCCCACCAATGTATTTGCCTCAGATAACAAATCAATTGCATGTTGTTTTTCCAACAGGCTAGAAAATAGAAATAACTTAAGTGTTAATGAAAAAGCTACAGGTGCATGGATTTGGTCAACTAACAGACCTAAGAAGTTCTGGCATAGAAACACCTGCGGCAGCTTCATTAATGGCTGTTGCCATGGAAACACAAAAAAAAGAAAAGGAAAAAAAATTGGGGGATAAAAAAAGATGAAAACAGCTTATGTGACTGCCACTCTGTGTTTATCATCTTGGTAGTTTACAGTCAATTTTATAACAATAACAAAGTGCTAGAATGTTTCTGTGATTTGCAAGTGGAAGCTACACTTTCTTTCTTTATTCTTCTTCTTGCCAGGAAGGAAAGGTGAACAGATCAGTTTTACGGGAGCCCACAAAGGTCATTCAAGAAAAGACCAGCTCAGTATATGAAGAAGGGTGTATGTCAAGCCTTTGCTTTATTTGCTTTTATTAGCAATATTAAGACATTTAGGTAGTAAAAAATACTTCTTTACAGTATACTTACAAATATTGCACTCAGCCAACACCTAGCTTACTCAACTGTTCAAGTTTCTGTAACTTCCTTCTTACTTGGAGACTACAGACTTTAACACGTAGCCCTTGCAAGCTACAATAAGGTCTGAGCTGAACAAGACCTTCAACATTAAAACATGCTGTAGCACTGCAGCAAAACAGAGCTTCTAAAAATCTCTTTTTAATTCTGACAGAAAGCATAAGGAAGCTATGCTAAATGAATCCATCCATAACTTATCAGTCAAGATTTTATAACTCCTTCATAGCCCTAAAGTTTTTCCTCTGGAAAGGAAGCAACAATTATTCTTCCTGAAATTCGCCTAAATTCCTGCATTGGTTTTTAGTGCAAGTTCTATCAGGACTATGCTTACCAGAGGATAAAAGCCTCTAGCTAGCACCAAATCTTACAGTAACTGCTCGAGAATCTGTTAGGGTAGCTTGAAGGCACTTATTTTCTCCTATCCTTCCAGGACATCACATTGTGAACAATAATTTCCTTTAGAAACTCTTAATATTGTAAACACATGTCCTGAAATACCAGCTGATTTAAAAGAGTATTTC
>RSEF01000004.1:81054420-81073063 GCA_003993805.1 Himantopus leucocephalus | reverse complement strand
TTACATCACCTTCTCTGATGACATCTGGATGGTTGACAGTGACTCTTTCCATCAGCACCCCTGTCCTGCTCAGCCTGTGTGGGATCATGCCCTGGTCTGTGAGGGCACTGCCTGTGCTGGGAACAGCATCTGCTCCTGGCTTATCTCCTTTATTGACGCAGCCCCTCCCTCCCTCCCCACCTTTTGATCCGCAATACTTATTGGATCTTCCTTTTCCTCACNCCCCCCCCCCCCCTTTTTCTTTTGATGAAATAATAATAATAATAAAAAAAGCAGGTCTCCAGCAAGCCAGTGGGCTCACATCTGCAAAACCAGAGAATAATGAAGACTGAAAAACTTCAGAAAAGGCCATTAAAAAATAGTGGTACAATAGCAATACTTCCTACAGTCATGAAGTAGTGAAGTGTAAGTGTTCCTTTATTTCTGTAAGGAATATGAGATATGGGGATACATACCCTGAAAATATGCAGGAAAAAGGGAGGCTTAAAAGCACACATATAGCTTCTTGCTGTTACGATACGGAGATGAGACATAGGAGCATTAATCCTACATCAAACCTCTTTATACTGTGATTTTAGGCCAGAAAAAATTTACACTTGCTAGGTCAGGATCATTAACTGCCCTCAGGAGGTGCTAGTACACTTCAAACAAAATAAATTCCCCAAGGAAAACCCAAAGCACTCCATGTCAAATCCATCTCATTTATAAATAGATGGCTGCCAGACAACACAATCCTTTCCTCTTTTCTCTTCACTGGCATTCTCAGTCACCCACAGTCCACTCTTCCGGCTCTCCTCATCAAGTAAAGCTGCTTCTGCCTATTCCTGCTCTTGTACACAGCTCTTCAACTTGCACTCAGTCAAACCAAAGCATGTAAACAGCTGCATACACTTCAGTTGCAGGAATACACATTCACATGCTTTGAAATATGTACTATGTTGCCCAAGAGAAGGAAGGTGGTATTCAATACGGTTTCTGCACGGTTTCTCTCCGCACTAGGCTTCTGGCTATGAAAGATCCCTCAATACCATGGGTGGTATGAAGACAGTGGGGCTGTTAAGAACAACTCTGATCTAGCTGAAGAAACATCTGCTTTCTCCTAGCAGAGGGGGCATAGGTAACAGCAAGAGGTCATGGTAATTTTTGGAGGTCAGCTTCTACTACAGAATTAATGGCAGTTTCCAGTGCCGTTGATCTTGGAAGATCAAAAAGTGGCTGTTGGTAAATTAACTGCCAAACTGGTGAAAGCGTCAGATGAACCTTCACAAGAGCAGATGTGTTTTGTTACTTTTCCACAGCCACAGATAAAAATCTTCTAAACCGATACAAGAAAATTAATTAATGATGGAGTTTACCCAGTGAAAAGCAGAACCTTCTCTCACATTTACAGCATAAATGTAATTAAGTTTAAACAGAACTTTCAAAATTAATTCTTATGAAACTAGACACTAAGAATGATGTTGGCTCTTGTGAAGAATGGGGATTTATGTGTTCCTGCTTTGTACTAGCAAAATGAGTCTAGATTCTATCAGAAGTTTGCATGTTAAGTTGTGCAAATATTAAGAAAAAAACCCATGTTCTCAGAAGCTGTATTTGGTCCTTCTAATAAAAATTACAGCACAATTAAGGTTGAAAGGGACTTCAGGAAGTGTCTAGCCCAACCTCCTGTCTGAAGAAGCGCAGCTCCCTCAGCCTCTCCTCAGTGGGCACATGCTCTGGCCCCCCACCAGCTTAAGGGCCTCCACTGAACTTGTTATCAATACTTTGTATTAGAGGACTGGATGCAGCACTCGATGCAGTTTAACGAGTCTAATCACTTTCCTCAATCTACTGTCTGTGATCCTGTTGATACAGCCTGGGATGCTCCTAGCCCAGCCTCACTCGAGACAGCAACACGCCAGGCAGCACATTCAGCTTGCTGTCTACCAGGATGTCCAGATGCTTTCCAGCAGAGCTGCTCCCCAGCATGTATTCCTTCACAAGTACAGGGTTTGGCATTTGTCCATGTTACATTTCACGAGATTCCTGCTGGCACATTCCTCCAATCTGTCTAAGTCTCTCTGACTAGTGGCCTTTTTACAAGGGCATGTAGTGATAGGATGGGGGGTAATGGTTTCAGACTGGAAGAGGGGAGACTTAGAATAGATATTAGGAAGAAATTTTTCACTCTGAGGGTGGTGAGACACTGGAACAAATTGACCAGGGAAGTTGTGGAGGCCCCATCCCTGGAGGTGTTCAAGGCCAGGTTGGATAGGGCTTTGAGCAACCTGGTCTAGTGGGAGGTGTCCCTGCCCATGGCAGGGGGGTTGGAACTACATGATCTTTAATGTCCCTTCCAACCTAAACCATTCTATAATTCTACCCAGTTTTGACATTACCTGTAAAACTGTTGACAGCTCACTTCTTTGCACTTTGTGGGTTATTCATAAAGCTGTGAAACAGGACAGGTCTCAGGGTAGGTTCTTGGGGTACTTCATTTTTTATCAGCCTCCAGGTAGAGCATGACCCACTATCCACTAAGCCTATTCATCCAAATAGGGTTTGTTTTTTTTTTATCCACCTCATTGTCCACCAATCCAAACTGTAATTGCCTTGATATAATACATCAAGCGCATGCACACTTCCAGGTACTTTTACCCATAGACAGAAAAGAACACAACAAGTACAGAGCTGCAGGCTGAATCCTACTCCTGGCTGCATTCCTAGATCTTTACGTGCAGCTTGGAGAGTACAACAAAGAGGTACTGCTGCCTGAACCAGAGAGCTGCAGGATCAAGTATCTATCCAAATAATTTGACAGAATACTTCAGTACAAAGTGCGGCCTTCTAAAGTTTCTAAGACCTGTTCCTTATCTGCATTTTTGCAGTCTACATAAAAGGATAGGTCATAGTCCAAGATGCACTTTTTGTTAAAGAGAACTAATTTTCAAAGAAAACCACAATCACTGTTTTAATTACAGCTGTCTTACTGACATGTCCTACAATGATCTTTAGAGATCATCTAGATTACAGGATTATAACAGTGNGAACTTCTAATTTTCAAAGAAAACCACAATCACTGTTTTAATTACAGCTGTCTAGCATGACCAAATGTTTGATTATATTTAAAGTACTTGTAGAGGCTCAAGATGGACATGCATAATAATTTTCATTCCAGAAAGTAGCAAGATGAAGTAATTCACTGCTGAGCAAATTAAGTATGTGACTGAAAACCCCAAACATTATAAAGAGTCCTGAACAAAACTGAATGGAATCAAAAGCACGTATTCATGAGACAAGACATTTATATATTTGGAAATGCTACACAGCTAATTATGTTTATTACAAAATCTTAAAGTGAATTACAAAAGGAAAGTCCTTTTTAATGCATGTAAAGATGACACTCTAATTGCCACTCCCACAAATCATGAATAGTTGATAAAAATTCATTGAATCAATGTTAGAAAATGAGAACTATAGCAAAGCATGTATTTTTACTTGTTAAAGACACATTATCTAAATGTAATTTTGTTGTTCTAACTTGTGCTGAACAGTGTTTGCTGTCCAGTGGAGAAAAAAGGAGGAACGGAAGCTCTCCTAGTCACTACCGTCAGAGGTTCTGTTGGTACCTCACAGACCCTTGCTTGTCACCTCTCTAGTTTGCTACAAATAAAATAAAAACATAAGTTTATTTCTTCCACAGCTATTTTCTCAATCTTAGTCCCTTCTCTGCCCTCAGAAGTACTCTGTGCCTACCAACGTTTAACACAAGAATCTGCTTTTCTCCAATAGCACTTTTTTCTGTCTGCTCTTGCTTTTAGTTTATTGACTCTTCTCAGAAACTCAAGAACAGTATGTTGAAGACCTATGGTTGTGAACTGCCAGCTTCCTGTTCCACTTTTTTTTTTCTACAAATTTCCACATTATTCGTATATAGCCTACTTAACCCTATGTTGCTTATCTATTAATTGCAGGATGTGTGAGCGCATATGCACATTTCTAACCAGTGATGCAGAAGCACTTGTTTTTGCTGTAGCTAAGCAAAAAGTAAGAGTACAGTACATGATAATTGACTTTGTATTACATTCCTCCAAAAACATGTGCCTTCAGAGAAATAACCAAGTCGACTTTTAGACTGCACAAGGGATTTATGCCAAGATTGTCCGCTGGAAAAAAAATACTCCAAACATCTTAGTTGTGTTGTTCTGCTCTTAATTCTTAGTGCAATGCTACTGTCACATGAATTAAAAAAAAAAGACAGAGATTCTATACGACTGATGATTTAAATCAACGAAATTAAGTCCTTTATTGATAAACATAGATTCATTGATTTTCACTGTGTTATCCAAGAGAAAATTGTGGCTCAGTCTTTTCTTCATTATCTTTTCTGATGAATACATAGCAAAACAGACTACAGACTCAAATTCAAAAGTATGATTTACTTTTCTAAGTGGCTCAGCTGGTCATAGTTTTAGAAACTATAAATAACACCATAAAAGGACCAAATCTATAGATCCTAAAAGGCCATTTACACGTGAGCATTAGTCATTCAATGGAACATTTCCACTATATTTAAGGGGCTTTTTTCCCTGAAGTTTGCAAGATATAAGATGCAAGATTGCAATTAAGACTAAAAAAAAAAACCAAAAAACCACAAAACCATTCTATATTTAAACGTTATAACATCTTAATATAATTGATCCAAATTTTGAGCTAAGAATAGAATTGCAAAAGTTATAAGACAAACACACTTATATAAAAATTCATATAATCTTGCCATAGCTGAAGAGTTTTTAAATAGCAGTATCAAATAACTGCATTCCCCCTTGCTTGTCTTCTTATATTGCCTCTAAAAATAGACATTTTCTTTCTCAAAAGAGCATCCAAAGGACATAAGAATAGTAATATTTTGCTTTCACTTTTTCAGAATGTACTCCAGTATGCTTTCATTCAGATCCACAGAATATTACCTATAGCTTCTGTTAATTATTTGTAAAATCTTGTTCCTAGCTCTACTACAAAAAAGTTTGCTTAATGCCAGGAAACTTTTACCATTTACAAGCTTAGAAAAAGAGTGCAGCTGCTGCTGCAGCTTTATCATTTATCTCAAGTGCTGAATTAATTGTACAGTAAATAAATAGCAAGAAATACATCATTCAGGAAAAGTTGGTTCCAACTTACTCAAAGCCCACAGTGCACTGAAAAAAGAATTCAAGCACAAACTTAGCTTTTCAACATACAAAGAGTCTCCAATTTCTTTATCTATTTTGGCTAAAGCAAAGGTTCCACTTAAGTGTTTTTTGGATCAGGAACAGATTATTTAGAAGTCTTCAGAATTAGACTCCAAGTTACTTGGTATTTACAAGCCCATGCATATGTCTAAAATTGTGTATTCCTTATTCAAATGTAAAACTGGAAGGAGTTCCTGATCAAACATCATAAAATAAAATGTATTTTTTGAAATTAGATCTTGTGTATAAAAAGAACAAGAAAAAAAACCTACAGAAAAAAAATCAAACCAGAACCAAACGAAAAAACGCTTCATGTATTGAGTTTGGAATGGAAGCGGTTTGTTTATATTGTTTTGTCAAAAGTCTCAGTGAATGGAAAACTGGTTAAAGCATCAAGTGACAAACTACTGACAATTTTCTCTATCCAAGTAACACTCCAGGAAATAAGCTGTGGAAAAGTCATTGACTTATACGATTGGATCTTATAATGTGGCACAAAAAAAAAAAAATCACTACTGTCTCCTGTAAGATCCAGACTCCTTGAAACAAGGACCAGATCAAAAAATCATCTCAGCCTCTCTGTAGCTGCCAAAGTTTTGACTTTTTTGGCCACTACAGTTCACTCTAAGGATAGATTCATAATGATCAAGCTGAAAGATCATTATTTTATGAATGAGTTAACTGCATAACACTTCACTCCTCTCCAATTTCCTTCATTTCTAGAGCTAAAATAACACTAAAAAGACAGCTAATCATGCTTCCCTTTTCTACTTTATGCATGAGAAAATGGAGGCAAAAATGAAGAGATCCTCTCATCTTCAGGTACACAGACAATGGTCCCAGTGGACAAGCCTACAGACTGAAATCTGTTACTAGCTAGTCTCATAAAATTGAACTTAAGTTTTGCAAACTATCAGACTGCTATTTTTTTTTGCACACAAATATATCCTGAACTTCAGATTATTTTTTTAACAGACAGTCAAAACGAATTAAATTATACTGAGTGCAAAGTTTATTAATATTAAAAATTAGATGGAATCCCACTCTTCAAGCATCGTTGCTTTATTACATCAGTGTTCAGAGAAACCAAGTTTACTGAGCCATAATAGCAACCTGAGTGGTATCAGACTACTGCATGTGGACTGCTGGAGTAGTAGTGAAGGTATTGAATACAATCTAGCTACAGATTTTTATCTCACAAATATCATGAGCACACTGTTTAAACTCCCTCCCGTGGCCTCAAGGAAGTAGCATGTGGCACCATTAGAATGATGGCTGCCAACTTTTCCTGTGGTGCAACTCTTTCTTTTCATCATTGTTAGATTAACTTTTTTCCCCAAAGTAACAATATGACATACACAAAGAAATAATTGAGTTGTTTAAGCCAGGAGGCTTTTTTTTGTTTATTCCATTAATTGTCATATTTGTACATAGGCAATCACTAAAGATTTTTCACTTTGGAAAACCNCACCATTAGAATGATGGCTGCCAACTTTTCCTGTGGTGCAACTCTTTTTCATCATTGTTAGATTAACTTTTTTTCCCCAAGTAACAATATGACATACACAAAGAAGTAATTGAGTTGTTTAAGCCAGGAGGCTTTTTTTTTATTCCATTAATTGTCATATTTGTACATAGGCAGACAATCACTAAAGATTTTTCACTTTGGAAAACAAGAGAAAAGAGAAGGGCATGCCTAATGTAGGGGAGTTATAAAATTAAATGGAAAATTTCAAAGTATTTGGCAAAGCACGTCTTCTAAGAGAAGTGAAGTTTGAAAGAAAATGAAGAGGTCATCAGAATGGGAGTCCTGGGTTCACCATCAGGGAGGATTGCTCAGGAAGCTAAATACTGCTTTTATACTGTTAAATGCCCCAGCATCAAAAGATTCAAAGCTAGTTACAAAAAAATTGACTTTAACTTTCACAGAAATACAGCACTAAAAGTAAGCATTGTTCATTTTCACCACACGTTCAACGATCCATTTAATGAATTGATGGAACTCCTCCTTAAAACTTCGGGATATTTTTTTCCCCCCTTCCTGCTCCTATTGGAAAATTGTCTCAGAGCTTCATCAGTTTCCAGCATAAGCTGACTCACAGAGAGTTTAACCTATTACTTGTGCCAGTTTAATCATTTACCTTAGATGCAATTTTTTCTGCCTCTTGATCATATCTCACTCCTGCTTTCTGTTTCGCTGTGCTAAATGAGTCAGCTTATTCCAGCTTCACCCTGTAAGAGAGGTTCTCCATCTCCCTGGTTGTCCGAGTACATTCATTACACCTCTGCCACTTTGAATTCATCTCTCAACCTCTAACTGATGAGCAGAGTGTCACAAACCCAAACAAGCTGTCACAGGCTCTGATCCCTGTACGAAACCAGCCAGTTACCGGACAGCCACAGATCTAACCGGACAGGAGTAAAGTCCATCAGTCCTGTATATTCATCAGGAACAGCAAACCTTCAAAGCCTCCCTCATCCTTCAGCTCAGCCAGTCCCTTTAAGACTCGCCACTGCGACACCCCAGCCTCCGAGGGCAGCAGGCACAGGGCTTGCGTGGCCCTGGAGTGGAAGAGAAGTTGCAGTAAGGTCTAGAAGCCGGCATGCCGGCGCGCACGTCGGGCACCGAGGGCTCCTTGTCTCAGGATGGCAGGGAGAGGAGCAGCCGTGCTCCACGTGCCAGCGCTCACTGCTGCGTGGCCGTCCACACTGCAGCGACACTGGCTGTGCCACCCTGCACTGCAGTCAAGTTCACCTCAATTTGAGTACTAAGTGTAAAACCAAACAATAATAATAATAAATACAATACATGCAATTACAGTGCCTAATGGCACTTTTCAACTTTTGCACAATAATCCATTCTCCTAGAGATTGTGGTGCTACATTTTTGAAACTGGGGTGGACTCTGTCTCTCTTCTGTCTCTATTGCTGTAACTTAAGATATTCACTTCAGGAGGAGAGACCTGCATTCAAACCCCTCCAGTACTCAAGGCAAAGCAAGGATCCTTTTTAGAGCACCCATCACACTGAGATATGAACTTTTAGGATGCCTGGTTGGTGTTCGCCTTCCTTTCTGCACTTAAAAAAAAAAAATTAATAAAAATCCAAGGTACACCGTCCCACTCATAATTTATTAGGTCAGAGAAAAAGAAAGCGTGAGCAGAAATTCATAGGCACTAAGTTGCTAAAATATCATATGTCTTTCTGGATTGGATGTGAAACTGACTTCTGTCCCGAGCCATGAACAATGCTAATTTCAAGAAAAAACATATTTTGGAGACTTTTAAAGAAAAGTAAAATGATTTTGAGATGCCTGACTGTCAGACACATACATAGAGGCTGGCAAACACAGGAGAAAACTGTATAGAGCTAAAGTGTTTTTGCCTTTTCAATCCAATATTTCAGTGCTTTTGAGAATGACTGTAATAGGCGGGATACTACAGATGATACTGAGCAGATGTATTTCCTGTGCATGGCAAGAACAGATGGAGCCTCAGTAATCCTCAGCAGATCTTGTTGAACTATGTTTTGGAATAACATCAAAACTCGAATACACAATATTTCATTGATGGGAAAAAAAAAAAAATCTCAGCTACTGGCAAAAACAAAAGGACAAGCCACAAAAGAAGCCAATGTTAAAAGAACTTATTTTTCTGTAGCAATTCATCCCACTGAAGTCTAAAATTTTATTGAAAGAACTTTTTTTTTTATGAATACAGATAATTGAATTGGAGGTTTTGTTCCTTGGATGTTTTACGTTACAGCAGTAAAGCAGCAGAGCAACTAACCACATTTAGAGCATATTATTATTTTTAAACTGCTGGTTAAGCAAAGCAGAAGATAATCACCTTTGTTTGGTATTTGTACGTTTATGCATTTCAGTTTCTGTCACTTACTAGTGACGTCACCAAATAATTTTTTTTCAAGCAGCTAAGATGGAAGGTACAAGACATAGTTATCCCATTCGAAGAGCAGTTCAGGGAATGAAATGAAATGCGGTCTATCTGAACTCTTCTGTCTCCCTTCATATTCTTCGCACAAGAAAATTTGCTGTGGAGCATGACTGGATATTTTTAAATTTTATTTTATTTATTTATTTAACACACAAATCACCTGCTCCCAGCAGTTTCATCTCCTGCGTAAAACAGCAATTTAACGAGCTGCAAAAAGAGAAACCATTTCTTCCCTCAAGTCCTCTATATGGGTGTACCAGGTTGCCAACTTACCATCTGGCTCAATGCAAGTTCTATGTTTTCCAGGCAAGAGAAACATGCAGCCTGTGTGTGACATAGAGCCTAGCTAAATAAATTAGCATTCTGCCGATGCATAACAGCAAACCTTCAAGCAGAGCTTAGGAACATGTAATCACACAGTCAATAAGGGCCTTGTTACAGTCAATAAAAGGCACGTGAAGAATGATGACACTGTTAGGAGAAGAATAGATTTCCACAAAGAGAAATGTATAAATTATTGTCACTAAAATTTCAACATAGCATTTATGGTAATCTTTAGAGCTAGTTGAGGATATCACCTGCCTATATGGTCACAAGTCTGAAGGTAAGCACTTATCCTAGATGAAGTATTTAAACAAACCTCGCTTCTTTTCAAGTTTTCTATTTTGTGAACATACATAGGACAAACAGCACATATTTTAAAATACATAATTAGAAGAACAGTTGTAATTTCTGCCTGTTGTTCTGTAACTGTTCCTGTTGCAGCAGATTAGATAACAGATACGGCTTGCCTATGGAAAATAGCTTGCTGAAGTAACAAGGTCCTTATAAAGAAAAAGCTAAGTCGTAGAGTCTTGAAAGGAGATATCGCTAGATAGAGAAATGTAAAGAAGAAACCTTTTCTTTAATAGAATAGAGTACATATTTCAAGATTCTGCACTCACAGGAGTCCATGATTAGGTTTTTCACCTATAGTATAAACTTGGCTATCACTTCACGTGAATAGAACAGTTCAGTCCAACTGAAAACATTGGAAATCCAAAGCCAGTGTGACTGTAAAGCTGCCCATCTCTTTTTACTCTTTACTGAAAGCACTGGAGAAGCATATACTGACATAATATCATCTATTTGCCCAAGATTTTTCCCCAGACCTTCACTTTATTCCTACTCCAAGACTAAAAGATCTAAACCTTGCAACATCGTACCCTATCAACCTATCCTAGACGACTTAGAACCCTTTCTCTAAAATTGAGCAGATTTGCTCCCCACAGAGTTTTGTCCCCTTCAAGAAAACCCCTCCCTTTTGTTCACAAGCAATTGTAACTGCACAGGTACTACGAATCTTCACCCAGTACAATTCCCAAGTCTTCCTCCACTCCTCTGTTTTGTTCACATCCTGTTACTGGGTTTTGGGAAAACTGATTTAGTAATAGCAAGTAAGTTTAAAAGCAAGAAACGGTTATAAGCATAGGAATTGTTGGCTGTAATCAAGTTAATACTTCCCATTTTATTACGCAATAGTTAAAATGGATTTTATAATTTTCAGAGTTCCCTGTCTGTTTGATCGCATAGAAAGCTTTTTAGCACTAGCCTTGGCTTGCTCTAAGTTTTTATTAACTCATAAACCATGATAATTCCTCGAACATCTTGAGTACTATTACACTTTTCCTTTGGAGTCTTAAAGCAACTTAAAAAATGGGAATAAGCTTACAGAAAAAGGTGTTAGCTAATTATTGAAGAAAACATTAGCCTCTGAAGTTTAGAGGCAAATTTTGTTTCAAATGCTTACTGGTTCCTTTGTGATATGTTCTAGCTTGATTCACCTTAGAGGATGCGAACAAACACCACCCCCAAATCTGGTATACACGTGGTATTCAGAATTATGACCATTTCTAGAAAGATTCTTTATGTACAGTGAGATGAGCTTGTTCAGTACTGCAATAGCAGTTAAAAAGTAAGCTAAGAACTTAGCATTTAAAGTAAACAATACTTGCAGGAATTTACACAGCCTTTCAGACTACTGGACTCATCTATGTATCAACTAATAGCTACAGTTAGCAATCGTTGCTGTAACAACTGTTCACAGAAGCATGACAAATAAAATTTTATAGAAATTTATTCAAAAAGCAAAAAGTATATTTTGGTTTGCCACTGCCTTCATTATTATAAGACAACACAACTTAACAATTATTACCCCCCAATGGCTTTTCAACAATCTTTGTGAAGATAGCTGATCCAAGTCTGGTTATTAATTAACAAATAACCATCCAGTTTAAAAAAAAAACAACAAAACAACAAAAAAAGACACTAATCAAATCAGAATTAATGAGTTTGGAGACTTAATTGCCACTTCATTGCAAACCTAGTCCAGGGTCTATTAAACTGACAAGTACATCTCCTTTGTCCTCAACAGATTTTGAATCAGAATATCTATCATTGCTCCTTTGTATCATAGCTGGCCTGCTCTAGCAAGCTCTGAGAAAAGCAGCTTAGGCTGTTTGCTTCTGCTCTTTAACTTTTTAGAAAATGAAGAGGTTTCAGTTCAATCTTATTAATGAGGATTCCTTAGAAAAAGGTAATCTGGAATACATAAACACCCAGGACCTTTTCCTTCCATTTTAGTGGCAAGTTCACTAGACTATAACCATGTCTTTATTGATCTTTCTTTTTCTTGCCTAGTGACTGGCAATTTGGGCTGCACAGACCTAGCACTTCACTGGCAGCCCTTCAGTTTAAAATTTCTCTCTGAGCTAAATCATACAATTTTCAGTTTGCTCAAATCAGGGATGGAATTGCAAGGCTGCCAACATTTGTGGGATGCAGGAGACTTCATGGCATACACAGTACAACTGAGCAGTATATTATTTGTGTGGATGTACCTATAGCATGAAATAATAAGAATGCCAGGTCTTAAGTTGAACCATCTCCTGTTTTCCAACTGACACTCCAAAGCATCTAACGGGTAACATTATGGATACAAAAATGAGGTCCATGAACATTCTGCATGTTAATTTAAAAAAAAAAATAAAAAAAATTTGTGCATGCTTATCCACATGTATCTGGTCTCCTTGTCTAAGGAGGCATGTAGAGCCCACACATAAGATACGTTTAGAAGTTAAGTTTTCGCACAGACTAATCTGTATGTGCCCAGGTCTCTTGTTGGATTAGAGTTACTACTGATCTTGGTTTTGTTTCCCCGCGCCCCCCTCCAGTTTCAACTAAGTTAGACAACCATCTAAATACCACATCATGTAGCTGCATTTTCACAATTTTGCAAAAAGGAATACCTAAAAGGAAAGTTATTATCATTAGCAAGCTCACTGAAATCTTTCGTAAGAGTATGAAATCAGAGAAAAGAAGATTAAATATTTCTTACTTCAAGTGACTAAGCTGCAATAAGAGATTAACATTGTTTCTGCCAATGTTCATTGTGCTTCTTTCACATATTAGCATTTGTTTAAAAACTGTGACTGTTGGGTATATCAACAGTGCAATCTGGTATTTTTAGAGCTATTCTAAGTATATCCAGATATCTTGTGGTTAGCATATGAAAGCGGGCGTAGAAAAAAGATAGACTTCCTATCTCCCCAAAAATTCTACCACACAGTACAGACTTGCACACTATTGTGACTTGAAAGTTCATTTCTGTAAGTTATTTGGAGTCCCACAAATTTTTTCTTCTCCAAATATAAACAGTATTAAGGAGTTGGTTTTCACAAGTGTTCAACATTCAAGTCTGAACAACCAGACTTCTTTAAAAAGGATGCAAGTTTAAAATGAGAAACGACAAAGCACTTTTTTTTGTTGCTAGACCTTCATTAGCATGTGTGCAGAATATCTATTATTCCTCATTAATATCAGTTACAAGTCATGTCAGCCCATGAATATTCAGAGGACTTAAACCAACAAATTCACTCCAGTTATCCAGAGAGCTCAGTATGTAATTAAAGACTGAACTTCTTAAAACAACTTAAAATATACAATTTAAAAGTGAAATTGCAATTTCCTCACTTTCTGCACCATTTAGAAATAGAAAATTGGCTTTGTGCAATAAGCATGCACCTGCTACTTTTTTTTTTTTTTAAGTTAAAAAAGAGCGTGTATTTCTCCACGGTTTTTTTTTGCATCCCTCAAATGAAAAATGTGATGTTGGAGTCATCCTGCCTCCCATTTCCCATCCGAATACCCTTTCTCTTTCCAACTGGCTGTAACATCCTCTGCAGTAGCCAGCATCTTCTATTGATAGCTATAAATTCTAACTGGAAATATTTAGTTCTAAACAAAGTCATAACAAATAGCTTTTGCATAATTAGACTTCTTAAAGCACACATCCAAATAAGCAAATAGGAATAAGTCAAATCAGTCAGTGTTCCTCAAACTGAATTAGAATCAACTTTTTCATAAACTGAAGTTATTACACCCTTCCCTGAATCTTAATGCAACAATATAAAATTTAATTTTAGTCACTAGCAATTGTTGCAAGTGTATATTATCTCTTTACTATTACAGAATGAATGAGATCCATTTAATCTTCATTGTTATAATCAGAAGTCATTAACCTAAACTACGATGGTGTGAAATTAATGTTGCAACAGCCCCAAATTTGAGTATGTTTGCTGAGGGATAATTTTTTTTTTTTTTTTTACACTTTTTTTTAAAGCAGCAGAGCATAGGTTAATTGCTTCAAGAGAGTTAAAGAATATATTTTCTCCAGATTACTCAGCAATCTTTTAATTTATTGCTTTTAAACAAGGGTGTAAATTAATCCAGTTATTCAACTTTTGCCAGCAATTTCACAGTTTAGCATAACATTTGCAATTTAATTAAATGCTAATAAAATACATCACTCACATCACCTGCAGACCAGGATGTGGGTGGCTCAATTACTTCAGTGTTTACAGCTCACTGAGTTGTGAAGGGCAAATGGAAACTTTTTCACATTACTAAACAGCAGTTATTTGAGAACTAGCACTGGAGGAAGATAGGAATGTTTTGTCTCAAATTCCAAAAATGGAATAATAAACAGAGAGGCAGAATGAATGTATCAGTGTTCCCTTCTGATAAAGGGAAAGGACAAAAAAAAAGAACAACTCAACTCTGATTAATAATTTGGACATCTTCTAAAAGTGAGAGAGGTAGCATTTCAAGAAAAAAGAACCCTGATTTTTGATATGCTATTAATCAGTCCATGTCTGTACAGACCTTAGTCCCATATTTATTCTGATTTTTATATAAATTTGTAACGCAACCTTTAGGTGGTTTGCTAGAATTATTAATTGCTTATTTTTTCCCCACTGTGTTGATTACTGTCTTTTATTTTTTAATCATTAAAGTATACAATAGTTCATCAAGGCCTGGTGAAGCTCACAGGTATCCTTGGTATTCTTCTCCAAGTTCTGAGCGGGTACGAGAAAAGTCTGTTCTATCCCAAAACATCTTTAATGTCTGCTAAACTAAGGAAAAAAGCAGGAAGGCTTCAGTACAAGGTTCACACTTCCCTACGTAATCTTCCTTCTCTTGGACTGATGCTAATATAGATACTATAGCTACAGACACCAATATGTGCATTCAATTGTACTCATTTTGGAAAATGTTTCATTCAGTCTGCATTCATCACACATATCCTGGGCACCACTTTTTTTTATTCTCTATCTCTTTCAAAAGACAATTTATTTTCTTATTCAGAAAACTGAGTGTAAGCTTTCCTGTTCTCCAGCTGCAAGGACCAGATGCTGGCCGTTGGTGTGCCAAGCACAGGACAGCAGGACCCCACAGGAAGAGTCTGAGAGTGCTACCAGGCAGTCTCTGCTGTCCTACTGCCCCTCTGATGTGGCACAAGCATGGCTGAAGGAGACCAAGAACACGAGGTGATGCAGCAGAAGATGAATGGCATCATGCTCATTCTCAGTTGCTATTCAAGCAGCCAATGGTATGAAGTAACTTAAACAACTATGCTTTGAAGAGTTATCTCTGGTTTCCTGGTACATACAACTTCTATAACATCAAGCCTAGGATCCAAGATTTGACCAAAGTCAAAGTGGTTTTGCCTCCAGTTCTTTGTACCAATGACCAGTGTACTCTGGTTCATTGTTGAAGAGCAGCTCTTGGCAAGCCTTCAGAACGGAGATTTGACTTTTTATCTAGAGCTACAAGAAAAATCCTTAAACATCACCTTATTTGTATACACTTTGGGATCTACCTGAAACCTATCAGTTACCTTCTGCTGTTGACTCATTACCCAAGAATTCTGAATTTACTTGAAATGGTGGTGGCTACTGCAGAGTTAATGCTGTATCTACCAAGCTATCATCTCAGCTGCTATCTTCAACTCAGTTTTGAAGCCTGTCTTGACCAATAAGCTACTTTTCTCTCTTTGGTACTTTTCTTCTTGATGTACTTCCTGCATCTGTATATTCCCTGCTTGAACAAGTTCATCAATCCCTCTTCCAATAAAAGTCCATTCTCAAGACCTGTATCTCCAAGAAATTGATCAGTAGATCAGAACTGCGCGTACTGGATTATGCCACAAGGAAATCCTAGGAAATAAAACAATCATTTTTTCATTCTCAATATGATGAGGTTAAAATGTCATCTGACCCAGATCTAATAATCTCAGTGGAGCTAAGTAGAACTCTAAGCAAGAGGTGAAAGTGAGAACTACAAAGCTTTAGAAGAACTACATCTTCAGAATGGAAATTCCTGATGCACATTTAGGAAGAAAAAAAATACATTGTTCTGGAAAGCAGCTCCTCTTGTGAAATTTGTGCTATAGTCTTCAGTTATAATGCAATTTTACCCAATAGTGGGGAAAACCATTATTAGTTAAGGCAAAAAAATAAAGTATTTGTGGACTTTTTTTTTTTTTTAAAAAGACAATGATATAAACCCAACAGTTTAACAGTAATTAACCAAAACACATCACTTTGCAGTATCTAGTGCTCCTCCAACTGATTTGGGTGCTGTAAGCAGTCCTCAGACTGATGGAAAAGCAACTAGTTAAATTTTCAATATATGATGGCACACAGAATGCACAAGTTGAAACTTTTTCCCTGAGAAATACAACAGTCCTGTAAGTGAACTTCAGTCAGATCACTGAAAGAAGAGACTAAGTAAATGGCCACTGGGAAACTTACAGGAAAACAAAAATATTTCATGTATGATCACAGCTAAAAACATACATGTTGGACAGAGAAAGAGTGGGTATTTAATTAGCAGAGTAAGCATTCAGAAATGGGAAGTGTTACATTAAGAGAATGGAGACTAGAAAAGGGCATTGTAGGGGAAGCATTAAAAGAGAAACATAGAAACAAAAACAGGAGAAATACACTAAAGAGACTAAACCAGCAAGATAGCATACAAAAAACCCCAGAATAAATGTAAAGTGTTCTAAATTTTTTCCTCAAAACCTGATAGTATTGATCTTACGTTTGTATTTTTACCTAGTCTGGTTAGCCATATCCAGGTGGAGGTTTTTATTCTTTTCCTTTTCTATTCCTTCCCTTTCCCCTTGTTTTATAATCAAACAACTGCATGAACAAAATCATATGTGGCTACATACATATTTTTTTTTGTTCCACAAAATTAAAAGTATTTTCCTTACAAGTTTTCATATGGTTTGTCAGAACTGGGAAGCATGGACTAGCAGAATCAGATCTATTTTTAACAGAGACTATCCTTTTACGCAGAGAAAAGAAGAATCAGAAAAAAATATTTCATTATTAAAAGTTGAAGTACAGTGTCACCCATCACACCCCCTTTTTTTCCTTCCCCACTGCATTTTTCATCTTCTAGGTTAAATTGTATTTTGAGGCACCATATTATGCTGCACAAGTTTTGTTACCATACATACACCGTCTATGACATCCCATAATACTGATGTTCATCCTAGCATCATACATGAAAATCAATGACAAAGAATGGATGACAAAGGAGAAAGCCAAACATGTTGCAGGGTGATGTTTCCCACTCAGGAGCAAATTTCAATATGTAAACACATCAATCTAACAACTGCAACATTAGGAACAATGGATTGTGATAAAGAAGTTGATTTCATTCCTTGTGTCATTATTAAAATAAACCACGATTCAGACAGGTTTTGAATAAATACTTGTAAAATGAATTATTTCTAAGAGCTTATTCTGATTGCGTCATTCTGAAAAGCTTAGAAAACCATCAATATTGCATGAGCTTAATAAGATGCTCATACAAGTTTTCATTAGTTAATCGAGCTTATCACCAGGAAGAAAAATATTAAAATTGGATAGAAACTAAAGTATAGGAAAGTCAAAGCAGAGTAGAAAGCGTTATGGCTACATATTCAAACCTTTTAAGAAAGACTGGGTTCTTACCCACAAAAGAGAAAGCACAATCAGTACGGTTAAAAAATGAAGACAAGGAGAAGTCTTTTACCTTGAGCAGTTCTTATTGTAGTACAGTCAATAAGCCAGAAAATAAAGTGTGCAAGACTTGCAAGCGAAATTTTATGGACTGTGCTGTATAGGGGTAAGAAGACATAGTAATCTCTGAATAAGGTCAAACCAGGATATTTCTGTGACGTAAAAAAATTATGCCTCGCTAATCTCTTCAATACTTCAAATGAGTCAATAAAACAGTGGCACAGGGGCAGGAAAGAAGCAATTAAACTAAAATCACAGCCTTAGGGAGCCTTTAATATTTCAGATTAATCAGAGGAGGATCAAATATTTAAATAATTGAGAAGAATTAGTTATCGATTCTGAGATTTTCACATATAACACTACAGAACTCACACTCTCAGTTGTATCTGATGTTACTATATCCTTAACATCAGTTAAGTTAAAATGTCCTGTTTAGAAGTAGAAAGAAGCTAAAGTGAGGTTTGGAGGATGAGGGGGTGGTATGTTTTCCTTGTTAAAATCCCCAGGCATGCAACCTCCACGGTCAATTAGAATTTTCTTGAATTTATTGTTTTAAATTTTTGAAGTTACTGACTTATTTTGCAATCAGCAATAATAACTCAGTTTTGTCTTAATGGATTTTCTGAAGATTAATGAGTGAACAAATAACATTAAAAAGCTACGATAAAATTATAAATTAATCAAAATTGAATAATAAAGGTCACAAAAGGAGAATTACTTGATAAATCAATGTATTAACAAATTAGTATTTTCCATCCCAAATTAACACAACACATTATGAATCAATCTTGGGGTCAACAGAAGAATGAATTACATAATCTTAATTCAGTATCAGAAAACTGAAGCATTGTTTTCCTTTAATCTAAAATCCCAGATGGTATTCTGGCCAGGACAGTAATCCTGACCTAAGTGGTAAAGGACACAAATAGCCCTTCTGGTTCTTTTGCTCAGAGGTTTCCCAGAGCAAGCAGTGAAATCAACTTAGTTGGTCTTAAAGCACCAAAAATAGCTATTCCGGCTCAATATTTCCTCCTCAAATTTCTGCTCAGGAGTGAGTAGTATCTTCTTGCTTCCCCTTGTACAC
>RSEF01000004.1:81040951-81053420 GCA_003993805.1 Himantopus leucocephalus | reverse complement strand
CCCAAAACTGGGTTTCTTAAGGGTTTGGAAATCACCTTGTACTCACACATTACAGTATGTACATGACTATTTCTGGAATGAGTTACTAAAACAACTAAAAAACCAAATAAATATAGTATGGTCTAACTACGAGGTTGCAATTTCTCCAACCATATATTTGTATTTGTATGATTTACTGCAGTAATGTTAGCTAATAATTGAGTAACTGATATTTTTTTCCTTCCATGGTATTAGAAAGATTTGAATAATGGAAGATTATGTTTTTCCAGAAAATCCCACGAGATTTCTAGGTGTCTTTTTTCCATGTGAAATTTGTCTCATTTCCAAAACTAATATTACCCATGGCTTTGCAGATAGGACAATCTGTTTTTCTATACCTTACAACTATGATTATCATATGAACTAGTCATGAGATAGAGAACCAGAAAATTTCATCAAAACACCAGCTGATTAACTGACAAATACCTTCTGTTGCAAACCTCATTCCAAAAAAATCTAACCTTGAGGGAAATATGTGAAAAGTGCACTTATTGCATTCTACTGTCTCACACATGCTCACAATAAACCAAGATTAATGTTATTTTTACCTTTTTTTTAACTACAGAGAAGTGAGTTGAATCCCTTTGGTAGCTAAATTAACAACACTTTCAATTTTTTTGCTTTTTGATTTTTAATGAGCAGGCATACTGAGATATACAAATTACCATTCCAAATGTCTCCCTCAGCTTTTGCCTTTATTTGCTCTTCCCAAATCTGCATTTTAAAAGTTTTCTCATGAACTTTTTCTCTATCACTTAACATTATACTAGATAGTAAGTAGATTTTATGTTTAGTGATACATTGAATAAGTTTTCAGTATGACAAATTTTTCTTAAGTCCATTTCTGTAAAGAGATAGTTATATTCTATCTTTAGACGTGGACATTAGGGACCTTTGTGAAAATTTTAGTTAAAAAAAAGAAAGAAAAATGAAGTGAGACATATTTTTAAAAGCATCATTTTCATTAGCTGTGAGATTTTGTGAAGTGGTTAAATCTGGTTCTAATATTTCTAATTTTAGGAATAGATTACATTATTATTTAACTGTATGCAATCCCAGTTATCTTAATTGTACGGTTACCTGTTTCTATACTGAGGTGTTTACAATGTGCCTAGATTTACCAGGTTTGGGAATCTAGAAATTTATTTCATTTCTTATAAAACACATCATGGTTTTGTGTTTTTATGTATTTCATTCCCTTATTAAGAACCCTTAGAACACTGTAGATACCAATGTCTCGAATGTGTTATGAATTAATACAACTCAACTGTGTCATCTTCAGCTTCAATTTTACCTGTTTACTGTGGCTCAGCCTATGATTAATAGACCCAATCCTTGCTTGAAGCCTGANGCCAATCCTTGCTCGAAGCCTGAAAGCTACTCTTTATTAATTTCCACTTTCATGCCATGCACTGTAGAACATCATATAGCCTGGAGTGCAGTCCTCCTCTCCNCCCAATCCTTGCTTGAAGCCTGAAAGCTACTCTTTATTAATTTCCACTTTCATGCCACGCACTGTAGAACATCATATAGCCTGGAGTGCAGTCCTCCTCTCCTCTTTAGCTTAGTCAGAAAGTTCAATTTAAAAAATAACTATAAAAGAAACTAGGAGAAGGACAGAAAATAAAATAATATTTGCAGAAAATAAAGAAATAACAATGTATGAAATGAGAGACGTGATAAGGGTAACAAGAAAAATGTATTGTGAACAATCCTTTTCCTAAGTTTAAAGTCTAGTAGTTATTCATGGCTGGAGTTGCTGCACTGCTTAAGAGCCCTGTCATGTAACTTTGCTCCATCGCCATCCCATGTAAGATGCAAACAGTATTTTTAAATTAGGAACATAAAGAACATCTTAAACCAGCCCAGTAAGAAGATCTAGTGCTTACATCCCGGCTCTCAGGTGTAGGTGTGCTAATGGGAAGACATTGCCCATGGAGAAGACAATGATCCCCCTGCCAGGTGCCCTGAGCACAGCGCAGAGCTGTGCCATCCGCACACAGCACTAACTCCACCAGCTATTCATACCCAGGGAGCCTGCAGGCAGCTCCCACTTGGCACCAGCAACTACTCCATCTGTGTGTGCTTATCTTTATCTTGATGTGAAGCAGCACGTCCTCATGTGAACATTTGCTTGGCAGTAGAAATGGTGCATGGAATTGCTCACTGCTAGGAAAATCGTATACGAGCACTAAAGGCAGGATCTGCAGTGTGGTTTGCCCATCGGTCCGTCTGAAGGGTTGTAAAAATATTGAGACTATTTTCCCTTCTAGTGTTAGTGCCAATAAATGGTATTTTTACTCAATACTTTATGGAGTCTGAGTGCCTTTTGTACTGAAATCTGTAACAAGCGCTAGACGTGGCGCATTACACCAGGCTAGCATTATGGACACTGAACTAATGTTTTGAAAATGAAGAAAATAAAACAATAAACAAAACAAAACAACAACAGAAAAAAGAAAAAAGGCATGGTGAATTCTTCCCTTTCGGACACACCTTACATTGCTCATACAGAAATCAGTGTCTTGGCTCACTGAGAGTAGAAATGAACATAGACTGAAAAAAACGGAAATATGAATTCAAGAGAGTCATATCTGAAAACTTCTTTTGGTTCTACTTCTTTTTTTTTAAACTTATTTCCAGTTTCTTCTTAATATCTGCAACAACAGTGCCTTTGGATATCTCTTCTTCTATGTAACTGTTTTACTAGACCTGTCATTTATAAATCGGAGAAATCCTTAAACTGATGTCCTATCTGTTAGTCCTCTATCAGTCCTCTGTTAAAATCACGTGCTTCATGTTACTGTCATTGTTTTCCTTCCTTAGGGTATACAACTAAAGTCAAAGCTGAAACAGAAACCAGATTGTTAGCTTTACCAACATTGCATTTTTAGTTTACAGTTCTTTGGCTGGTTTTTTGAGGGGTGGCATGGATGCTGGGGAGAGATAGTAACTGAGCTTGTGTGTTATTTATAACACTAGTTTAAATGGAATAAATATTTTTTTCCACAGTGTGGCAGCAAAGCCACAGAGGAAGAACTGACTCGTCTCAAGAACTTTTTGCTAAGTCAGTTGAAAATTATGAATAGCTAAAGTCAGAGTCCATCGACTCCTTGTCCTCAGTGAACTGGATTATGTTTGGAGGACTAAATCTCTGCTCTAGAATTCCAAATCACTGCAGGGTCCTTTTTCTTACTTTACCACAGTTATTTATTTACTTAATGGTCCTTTTTTCCATAACAGAAGTCTTGAAATACAAAACAGTTCACAAAAATTTTGGATGCCGTTTTGGTGTGTTATACAACCATGCTGCAGACCCACATGCAAAAATGTGAAAGAAACCATCTTCTGTACTGCCTGATAGGAAGAATTTAGGAACATGCAGGCAGGCAGTAAGTGTCCTGCAGTTCAGCAAATGAATCCGATACAGAAACGGCACAGAGCATTCAAAGGCAAATTATGTTGCTTTTTTACTTCCCAATGACGTGTGCGCGTGTTTGTGTGCAAATAAGCAAGAGAGAAGGCAAACGTAATGACATCTAATTCCCGGAGTATTATATGAGACAAAAACATCTACAGCCCCACTCTGTAATTGATTCAGAATCACTACTTTAAAAAGCAAAAATCATGACCACGTTTCTGCGATGTATAGCTAAATCCCTCCCGACTGCAGCAATGTTCCAGCCCAGTTTTGCATCTTATATGAAACAAATTAAGGAACTGAGCACTTTTCATTCCTTCCACTCTCCACCCCTACTTACTAGGTACTACTTTTCTCCTAATTGGGTTAAGGCTGTCTAATTTTGAACACAACATGTCTATTTTGATCGTCAGTTGACTTTTTACCATCCCACAACACTATTCTTTCACGCTTGAAGTCAAAGGTTGAAATTCTTTCTTAGACATAGTGATCTCAGTTTCTTAAAGAAAATTGTTGCTATTTTGGAAAAGGTAAGAATTTTTTTTCCAGGAAAATTAGTTATTCATTTCAGTATGTTTCAAGGCAATCCATCAAGGAAAAGATTTTGTATAGACATGAAAATAATCAAAGATTTAATTATGGCTATACCAACTAAGCAAAGCTCAGCAGTATGGTTGATTTATTTTCTGCAATAGACCACAGAAAAACCATTACATTTTAGGAAATAATGTCTAATGTGAAAATGACTTAAAATGCAGTAGTGTCTGCATTATAATCAGTTAATTAAAAGTACTATTGTAGATGTAGATTATCCTGCGTGACTTCTAGGATATGGATTATTTAAGCATCTGGCTAAACCTATGTCTACAGTGTAACTGAATAATGAAATTACCGGAGGATCTCTCTTAAAATACATGTGCTCTATAAAAACACACATGTATGTACTTTCATACGCATCAGTTGGTCTTCCTAAGTGTGAATCTAAATCTTATTATGCTAAATTTGGATTTATAGAAATTCAGACAAGCCAAAACGGATACGATGTGTGACATTAAAGAGGTTCATTTCTCATCTGGGACTTGCTGACTCATGATTTAAATACACAGTGATAAATTACTTCTGGGAAAGAGTCTAATGGTGTGTATCAAGCAGAAGCAGCTATTAAATTCTAATATTTAAAACTGTGGGAGGAAATAAATATTTGGCCACACTCAAAACAGTCTTGAAAAAATGGGGAGGGTTTTTTAATTAAGAAAATAGCAATTTCCTTCAACTTTTAATCTCAGCAATGCATGTAAACAGCGAATGACCCACAACATTAATCTTTTAGAAATTATTCTATTGTTGTTCTCATATTCTGGTAAATCAATACTGACTTCCTGTCTTGCCACCCTCCTTTATCTTTGATAATGGAACAAGGTTGTTTTATCAGTATACATCAGATTTATCCATGCTTTGCTGTGGATGACTTTAAGTCCATTTCCTACGAAACCACTGCTACAAGGTCATCCATAATCAGCTCTTAACTTCAATATATTATGAGACATTTCAAATGAATTTCAGAAACGTTTAATGAAAGCAGTTAAAGGAACAGAGCATGGTAGCTGCCTGGGTGGTGCCTGCAGCTATGACATGACCCATGGATTTTAGAGCAAGGTATTACCTACATTCAAAGGCTCATTGTTGGATGTCAGAAGTTCATAGACATTTGGTATAATTTAAAATAGGCATTTTTAGCTAATGCTTTTTAGGTTTAGCATAGGTTAAATGCTCTACTCCATTAAACCTCTGAATTTAACAGGAATGAGGAAGAATATATAGCTGATATTTCACAAGGATACCACTGATATCTCCCCTACTGCTTCCTGAAGACAGTTGTAACGATGCATGTATAGAATTACACACTTAAACTTGTCCAGCATCCATGCATACAAACACACAAATATACCTGATAGATAGTTACATATATTTTACAAACAGAATCTGGATTGTCTGATTATTTCCCAAGTCTACTAAATACTGCTTTATTTTGCTGAATTAAAGGAGACTGTAATCTTTTCTGAACTCCTGGAGGTACTAGGAGTGCTCCTAAAAGTATGAAAAAGGAAATTTGTAAGAGAGAATTTATTATCATGATGCCAAAGTTCTCTATGCAGTAGTCTATTCCACTGCAAAAGATATCCACAGAAATTAGAAACAAAAAAAAACCCAACCAAACAAAAACCCTGAAACCACTGTTGAGTTGGCATAGAGTTAAAAAGTAAGTCAGAATGTTTTGAGAGAGAGTATTACAGACATTTTTCAACACAGAGCTAGACTTCATTAGGTAATATCGCCCTATTAGTCTATGAATTTACATTATTATACATCCACATACATACTCTATATAGTTTAACATTGCAATAATACTTTTATGTTACGTGGGTTTAGAAGATACTGTGAAGCCGTAATTTTTCTCATAGGTAGTGTCTCTACTTATTTGTCTTGAAGCGCATAGTTAGACCGTCTTCACCAAGGGAATGACACCATGTGCTTTTAACCCTATTTAGTTAGTTGCCCTCACCTTTTTTTCTATACACCCTCAAGGTATACAGTGGATCCAAAACCATCATTCCATGTGGCCTTTCCCACAGTTCTCATCACCACATCCAAGTGTTTCACAGACATTGTTGAAAATGTCTTCATACCTTTAGCTCACGGAGGAAATGGTGACTTGCCCAGTCAATACACTGTATTGGGGTTAAGAAACAGATTGGGCATCAGGATCTCTAAGTTACATGAAAACTAAATGTGCCTGAGTCAAACATTTATCTTTACTTAACCACAACCGAGGGAGCAGTGAGTAGTGAAACTTTTTAAAGAGATAAAGATTTTCTTTCTATTTCTCCATAACTGAAGTAAGGGGAGGTTACTTTACTAGATTTTGTAAAACAGTACTTGGAGTTTACCCCTATCTCTTCATTTTGCTTATTGTCATCCTTTTTAATTAATCCTGGTTTAGCATATTTTACATTCATTTACTCCAACTAGACTGCAGCAAAAATATGAAAAAAAAATCAGCATCTAAACAGATGTGCAGAAAGGCAGGTATTTCTGGAGCCTAACCTTTCCCTTTCCCAGCCATAGTCATAGTAAGACAGTTGTCCTGAAGAAGCATCTTTTAAACTGAAAAGAAATATGGAGTTCTGGAGAAAATAAAGCAAAGAAGTCAAGACTGAGCTGGCGGAAGCACTTGTAAGATTCAACATTTTTAGCTCCAGCTCCCTGCTCTGGGTGTTTCCGCTGCCTGCCACTTCAGAAAAATAGGTCTGACAAGGCAAATCTGACCATTACTTGACATGAAAATAGACCATTTAAATGTATTTTTATCACATTTTATTCACTGAAAAGTTAAAAAGTACTGGCTATGTAAATATCCAGAAAGAAGTCGTTCAAAATTAGGAGGCATTTTTAGAAATGTAGGGCCAAAAATGTACTTAGACTTATCCGACAAAATTAATGCCATTACTCTTGAATAACAAAATATTTATGTATATCTGTAGTTACAGAGATGCTACTGTGTAGAAAACTAGAACATGACCTTTAAATGCATCAGTTTATTCATGGCAGCGTATTTTTCCTAGGTGGTTAAAAACTTTCCACTTTCTTATAGATGTTTAAACCACTTCATATTTATCAAAATGATAAGAGCACACAAATGGGAAATTACTATGTTTAGTAATTTTACGGTATCTTACCTTTTAGCAAAATTTAATGAGCCCTGACTTTGTTTCTGTAACAGCAAATGAACAGTGAACACTTCAAGAAATAAAGGTATATGTTCATCTTTAATTAACAGAACAATTAAGTTCTATTAATTAAGCCAGGAATATGCATGGGTTTTGCGAATTTGGAGCGAAAAAAGGTACTAGTAGTACACTGGAAAATGAAAGAATGAGTATGCCAAGCATTTACTCAAAGAGCAAATCAGGAATAGAAGAAATTAAGTACGACGCTACAGCTGTGCCAAAGCTTTTGAAGGATTCACAGTACCTCCGACGTTTGGAAAAACATCCAGTTTTGGAAAAAGACAATTTGGAGCTGCAATGTGGTGAGGTAAAGTGATCCCTAGGCAGGGAAGCAGCACATGGCCAGGATGAACCACACGGGGCTGATGCTACCATTTCTCCATGTCATGTTACAGGACAGTTACAGACTTTCAGGGTTTTATTACAAAACAGGTATAAATCTCAACACGGGCTGCCCAAACACCCACTGGCACATCACCAGCTCCCCTGCCTCATGATGAAACTGTCTTGTGTTTTGATCCCATGGCAGGTATGCTTCTAGCCATGTAAAAAAAAGGTCCCCCGAGGAAAAAGGGCAGCTGGGAGGGATCTATAGGTCACTGGAGCAACTCATCCAGCCCTGTCCCTTGTCACTGTCGTCTCCAGTGCTGAGCAAACCTGACACCGACAACCCGTCTCCTCTCAAGTGTAGTAGCCATGCTACTTTCATTCTGTGTTACGAAAGAATACCAAAGGGGACATATATTTATAAAGTTCCAATAACAGAAATATTTCACCAGAAGTGGCATGTTCACCTATTCCATTTTCATTCCAGTTTAAGAGGGTTTAGCTCCCAGATACCTATATTCCTTTAAGGATACTACTGCATATTTGTGAAAATAACTAAGCAGCTATTGTCCTTAAAACTTCCATCTAGGAAAAATCATGGCTTTTTTTCTGCAGAAATTCATAGCTAACCCACATTCACTTTCTTCTTCCCAACTTCTTCTGACACTCAGAGCAGAAGGCCATTTGACACAGGCTCCTGAAAGCGCAGACCCAGCCACGCTGCCTTCGTTTGAGGCAGGGAGTGCAGAGCACTCCTTTGCTTTACGGCGTTGTTGTCTAGTGCTGATCACAGTGCTGTCAAAAAAAGTGCTTTATTTATAGCAGGCTGCCGAGTCTGTCTGAAATTATTCGTATCTCACAAATTATGCGCCATGACTGGCTTTGTTATGGGAAAACACGTCTGCATAATTGATAGCAGAATACGGGAAGGTGCTAACAACTATCAATTTCTGTTGTCAAAAAGTAGCTGAGGCTGAAATGTGTTGCTTAATGTACTGGCAAGATTATCTGATACATATATAAAATTGTCTAAAATCCTATCATTTGGAACCAATTTTATACTTTTTTTAAAAAAAATGTGGAATAAAACCCAATCTACTACACATACTAGACTTTACCCCAAAGTTTCAGAATTTGACTCTAATTTTGTATTAAGAGGAAAGATATAAGACTTTAAAATGTAAAACCTTTACCAAATAAAGGATATAGTTAGAAATATCATTCCATATTATAAGTGGTAGAAGAAATTAAAATAAAAATATTGATTGCTTTGCTCCAATGAGTGTTTAAATACTGGATGTTTCAAACTCAGTCTTTCACATATTGAATACTTCTTTAATAGTAGGGACTAACCAGTCACTTCGTCTTTTGCTGCAAAGATACAGGAAACTTCCTTTTTGAATTATTAAACACCTTTTGAATGCAGCTAGGGTTCACAGATCTGACAGTCTGATGAATCTCTTGACTATGTTGCATTACCAAAAGACTAAAGATCGTTGGCAGCTTGATAAAAAATGAATTGCTTTCCCTACCAAGCAGAAGGATAAAATCTGGCAAAAATTAGATAAATCGATATTTGTTAATGTTCCCATTTTTTCACATGGATATTTAGTATTCTGCAACAATTAGTAACCTCTAAAATACAAGCTAAAAACTGGCTTTCTCTCTGGATTATGAATTTAAAAACTAATCTACATTAATGACTGTAAGTTATCTCTAAACTCGTATAACAGGAAAGCATACAATAAAGAAAGCCTTAATTTCATAATTCCAGTAACTTTGAAAAACCTTTTGACAGTTAATATCAAAGAGGAAATTTCTGACAATTTTTACTGAAATAATTACTGTTCTTCCCAAAATAACAATAATTTGTTTTAGTGGAAGTATTTAACAGTCTTAAGAAACTTCTGCGATATGCGTGTCTGCGATTGAAACAACATGTTGTAGGTCCTTCTGTGATCCTGTAGCATAATCCAAGCCCCACTTACTATTTAATCTTGCCCCCTACAGTAGAAGGGGTTCTCTGGCAGAGGGCTCTGGCCTCATTTCTCCAGTCTCTTCAGGGTTCTGCTATGAGAGGGAGAAGAGCTTCTGATTGTTCTGTCTCTCCGTGCAGGATTGCAGCTCCTCCTGTTCACTTCACTTTTCACTTGCCAGGTAGTGTCTTTTATTTACCTGGAATATTCTTTTTTGTTCGTTTAGCTAATCCTAACAGAGAAAAAAGTCTTATTTATCAGAACTAGGGGTGCTTCAAGGACAAAGACAATCTTATAAAGGATGATGAGTGGATCAGGAGCCCAGAAATATATGGGCATTTGCCAATTTTAAATTGGATGTGAAGACACAAGTCAGGGTAGTATAAGAGTCAACAACAGTATCACTGAAAAAAAAAGTAAAGAAAAGAAAAATAAGAAAAGAAGAATAAAATTAAATAAACAAAAAATAAAATCAAGAAAACTAAGTGTTTGAAATGCAGAGCTTACTGTCCACTCTTCACTGAGTACTGGACATATTTTTATCAATATGTGGTAGAAGTTCGTGGTATTAGTATCATACTAGATTTTTGGTCTTACCCAAAGCATGTACTCATTAGGAAAGGACGAAACAGCTGAGGAAATATTTGTAGATGCCTTACAGCTCTGGAAGGAGTCTATAAATACTGTTCAGAACTGAGATGAAGGCACATTTCACAGTTGACACTACTAGAAACATTGCTGCCACCTTAAGGGAATACTGAAATAACTCTGAGAAGGTCAGGGTGTTTACATTTGCAAGACACAGAAGAGAAGAAGAAAAGAAGAAAGAACAGAAAAAAGAACAAGCCAACCAGTCAGCCAACCATTTGGTCACATAAAGACACAAAAGATTTAAACAAGCAGATAAGAACTGAGAAAATTCCTCCCCTACAAGGGGAAACCTTGTTGGCAGGACAGCTGAAGAACAATGCCTGATGCATTAAGAGAGTTCTGGCAGCTTCCTTTAGATGAACAATACTTTTGTGCATATTTGATGTTCCCTTTGGGAGAGGGTTTCTTCAGACTACCACGTGGGTTCTACTCAGTTTTCAGACTTAGAAAACCTGCAGGAAATTGTAAGTTTTTGATGGATGACAGGGTACAAAGATCTACAAAAAATGATGTTTTGGTCAGGAAAGAAAAGTTCAAAGACATAACTAGCGGCTGTGATCAGGAGAGCACCAGACCTCTTAGTCTAGAACTAAAAGCACACAAATATATTGTGTTCAAACAAAAAAGCTACTTTGCAAAACGTTAACCTTGCAAGAGATGGCTAAGTGGTGCCTAAGATCACATTATCGCTGACAGGAATAGCAGAAAAAAAGGTCCTAATTTAATTAAGTTAGATGCCCATATCAGTTACCCAATAGTAGCATAGGAATGTCCTGATAGCTGTGAAACTTACTGAAGACTGAAAGTATTGGACTGAGTTGGTCAAAGTCCTCAAACACAATGGCTAAGTTTCCTTGGCATGCAGAAAGAATGGCATGACAGCCTGGTGAACATGAGAGGGACCTACATGGGTTACAACCACAGCAGGAAGAAAGTAAGAAGAATGAGACATTAATTCACAAGTGAAGACATAACTAGCATGGCAGAGCTTTGTGAGGCAAATCACAGGACTGGAATATTGGTGTGGACCCAGTCACTTGTTTAGCAAGCTCTCTCAATGGAACAAAAGTGCAAATGTGCATAGTTTCAAGAACTAATATAAATGCTATAATATAGAAACAGATTAAAAAAAGTTTGTTCAAAAATCTTGGAAAGTGGGTGCAAAGAAAAAGAGGAAAAGAGCAGACATACTAAACTAAGCCAGAAAGTGAGGAGGACTACGTCTTTTTCTTCGGGGTGTGTGGTGTGTGTTGATTTTTGTGAATGAGAAACTTTAAAAGCATCTCAAGAGATGTGACAAAGAAGCTACCATGGGAGTGGTTATTTTAGGTTTGGTGCTATCTAAGAGGAAAGAATGGATTAACAATATGAAGAGAGCTCTTCTGGCGAAAGTAGTCACAAACTGATTTGTTAGGAAAAATGATATACAACAGCTACAGAAATAAACCAGAAACACCCTCCCATCGCACCACCACCAGCAAAACCCAGAGATTCCAGCAAACTCTGGAAACGGGTTGAAGGTCTTTTTGAAAAATGACTTGAGGATAAACATGTGCAGGTATGCTTGCAGTTTATGCAGGAAGATTACATTAAATGCACAAATTGTCCCAAATAAAGGAAAGAACAGGACATTGCACTTGGAAATCTTCAATGACTGGCTGTCAAAAAGTAATCACACAAAAATGGAAAGCAAGGTCATATAACAAAGGAAGAATGTAGAGGAAAAGGATCTACAACAGTAAAAACTAAAGTATAAAATGAGTTTTAAATTGAAAGAGACAAAAGGAACAACAAGAAGAATTTTAAAATGCCTGATAAATATAAAAAGAAAACAAGCAGGCCAGTGGTAACAGAAAAGGAGAGAAAACAATGGAGGGAAAGGTGAAACTTAATTATCTAATACCTCCTTCACTTCAGCCTTCACAAAATGGTAAATCTTGACAAGACATTCAAGACCACTTAAAGAAAAAAATTGGATTGCAAGCCAAAGTATGCAAAGAAGACATTAAAGAATATTTAGATATGATAAATGTGTTCAAATTGGCTGGGCCTTATTAAATTCACCTTAGAGAAACTAGACAGTGATTTCTCAATCATTAACAATTATCTTTATGAGCTTCTGGAGGACAGGGGAGGTCCCAGAGGACTGGAGAAGGGCAAATATAGCATCTGTGTCTTGAGAAGAAAAGGGAGGACTGATGGAATGACAGACCAATCAGCCTAATTTTGATTCCTGGAAAGATCCTGCCACAAACTATTAGACAAAT
>RSEF01000004.1:81024733-81039951 GCA_003993805.1 Himantopus leucocephalus | reverse complement strand
GGTTGATGGTTGGACTCGATGATCTTAAAGGTCTCTTCCAACCCAGACAATTCTATGATTCTACATAACATCCTCCAAAAAGAAGCCCAAACCAGGTCAGATTGCAAGATTGCATCACAATGTTTGCAATTCATAATTTCTTATAACATATGATTAGTTTGCAAAAATTGAGTAACTTCAATATATTTTGCTCCTTTTTCCTTTGCTTTAAAGAAAATAATGACTCTCGCATGGAAAAACAGTTTCTTTTGATGATACTTTCAAACCATTAAGGTATTAATCTGGACTTAGAAACAAAAATTGAGGGGGGATGGAGTGTGTTGCAAGGGCGTTGCATAGCAAGGACTCTTAGGGGAAAAAACAAAATAAAATTACTCTAGTGGCAGCTAAAATCCAACACCTAAGAAATATGGAAGGTCCTAGCTGCCCACTCACACTTAGCATGAAACCAGGATTCTAAAATACTACCAATACTACAAATAAAACTGCCTGAGTCCTGTGAAACACACCCCAAGGGAACCAAAGTTATGCCACTGGGAAGACAGTATAGAGTATTAAGGTGGCATCACTGTGAATGGGGAGTTTGAGCAACTAAAACATTTTCCCTTACTTCTGGGGAAAATACAGGAGCCCTCCTATCCTCATTACCTCCTGTAAATGACTGGGGTGACTGCACTCTCTTAATAAGCCATTTAGCATCTCTCCGCATTTCAACCGTGCTTCCTCCTTCAGGAAATTCAGATGATTCCACTGACTACGGTGCCTAAACCTGCACCCTTCACTTGCTATAATAGCAATGAATTAATTCCAGAACACTGCTAGATTCGCTTTCACATTTAGACAGCATCATAAACAATTTCATGTGGCAAGGTTCTATTGTAGTTTCTATTTAGCATCATTGGCCTTGTAAACTAATTACCAATCTCATTTTAAAGCGCCAAATTTAAATATGTCCTCAAAACTGTCCTCTAGGTTAAGAATTATGCTGAAGTCATTGACCACTAGTTTCAGTATTTTCTGCAATCAGTTAATTTAAGCTGTTCTGCTTTCACTGAGATAGTTATTCCTTATGTCAGACAAACAGTGATAAGCAGATACTTCCTAAAATACAGCCATCTGATTAACTGCAGAGAATGGAATATATGATGTATTCACGGAATCCCTTATACAGTCAAAAAGGATTTCACATACAAAGTCTTAGGCGGACCAAGGGTGTAGAATTACATTAAGTTCAAATACACTTGCAAAGTTACAGATGAAAGCCTAAATTTTCTCTCCGTAACAAAGATATGTGATTGTATTGTGCTGTCCAAGAGCTAAACGCCACAAAGAAAAATAATCTAATGTTTCCACAAAGAAATAATTCAAAGAACTCAAACACTAACTAGCCATGTAAATTCCTCTACTAGTACACATGCCAACAGAATGAAAGACTAAAGTAAAATCAGAATTAGCCAACAAAAGGTACTGTTCCTGAAGACAGTAATGTGAAATATCCTAAATGCAGATACAGCAATCCACATACCTTGTACTTTGGTATCTACAAACCATTAACCAGTTGATCCTCTTATCAAAAAATGCCATCTGACCATATGTACTAACATCTAAGCCAAAATTACTTTGACAATCTGTGGATATATTGTGGGAGCGCTCATAGGATTGCAGCACACTGAAGGTATCAACTTCTAAGCAGTTAACACAGTATTTTGAAAACATACCCTTCAAGGGCATTCATTGTCCTTTCTTAGACCTCGGACAGTGAAAAGGATTTTCATCACACAAAATATCAGACGCCTCCTGCATGATTCCTATTGGCAGAAAGCATAATTTCTTTGAAAGTAAGGCAACATATACATTGACAATTCCTATAAGAAAAGCTTAGTTTACCATAGTGAAAGGGCTGAACCAGATACATTCAAAATGAAAGTGTAGAACAACTATACAAAAATGTAATAGGAAAACAAACTGACAGACAAATTATTTCTAAATCTTGGTTGCAGATGATTTTGCTACCATAATTCTGAATGCGATCGAGACTTTCCCATGAAGGGAAAAATGAACGAGAGGCATTTGTTTGTAGTGGATCTAGGAATACTACTTTCTATCTACCTACATTCACAAGTTGCGTGCCTGTGACAAAACTGATCCTGAAGTGAGATTTATGGACTTCTGAATCTCTAATAGCTTGAAAATGTGCACCAGCAGACACTGCTGTGTGATGAAACAGTTTATCAGTAGGAGAAATTATTTTTATCTCTAATCAAGCAGGTATAAGTGTATGTAATCTAGTATTTCAACTCTCACCCCCCCAAAAAAAAAGCCCATCCAGAGCACATTACCATAATTGCAAATGTCTTTTTCAACTTTGCAGGAGAAAAAAAAAAAAATACAAGAGCTTTTTCAGTGCGTCCTACATCTAACTCTAAAGCTTAAAAGGAAAAGCCTCATATTTTTATGCTTAAAAAAAAATAAAAATGGATTAATCTCAACAGGCAGTTGTCTCCCATGGATTATTAGGTCTCTCAAGAAAGCTTATATAACACACATAGGTCTTATGATTAGCTTGAAAACCCAAGGAGACATATTATTATCCTCTTAAAAGTAAAGGGCCATATTTGCAACAGGGGTTTGAAGACAGAAGTTATTCCAAGTTTTTCCGATTTCAACATTGCTTCTTACTTTAAAAATTCTTTTGACTTTTAGCTCCAGCATGTGCAGAAAGTTATTAGTGGGGGTGCAGAAAACACACCCTGCAGTACTAGACAGAGGAGGCTGATGGAACTGTGTAGGAACTTTTGCTATGATAAGCCTTTACATAAAAGTCAAACTCAGTGAAAATTTCAACTCATGGGCCCATGTGAATGACCAAATAACAACTAATCTGTTCACCTGCATTGCTTATAAAAATAGACACAACAGTTCAAATGGAAAAGGGCATTCTTTAGTATGAAGGGCCAAGTCTTTAAAAGTGGGGATTCCTGGGCACAGTCATACAGCAGCAAAAAAAGTACAAGACTGAGATTTTTTTATTTATCTGAAAAATCAGACTGGATGCCCTTTCCATATTGTTTGCTTTCTCCACTTTTATTTCTTTCTACATTTTTTTTCTTGTATGTTTTTGTCCTTACCAGTTTCAGCATCTGGTGCTGTTTCCTTTTGCTGCTGTTGCTTTATCCCTCTTTCTCCACCCCAGCTTCTTCACCCTTTGGAAAGGTCTCTAACTATCTCAACTTCTTCTTCCATTTCTGGAAAATCGGCTCAGTTAAATCAGCCAAAACATCCAGTTCTGACACTGGGAAGGGTGTGTGGACTAACTGCATGTGAAGATGGAAGGGTATTCTAAAGATCCTTAGGGATGCCCAGAACAGGAGAAACCATGGGAATTTGAGTCTCCTTTCTCAGTCCCCTCAGAGGTTGTCCTGAGTCTTACCAGATCCTGACGGGGCACAGCAAATGCAGTAAGTGTCATGCTGAAATGACTAACAGCAAAAAGGACACTTGCTGCTTTAGACCACGCTGATGGTCTAGGAAGAAAAACGTCTTCTAGTCAAGATGATAAACAAATGCTGTTTTGGCTAAGTAAGGAAAAAAGAAAAACTAACAGCAAAGCTGAAAGTCAAGTGGAGAGCAGAGGAGAGTATCATCTGTGCTTTTAACACCAGGAGAGAGCTGTGACAGCACACTTTCCACCCCAGAGAGGCAGAGGGAGGTCATTGGATCCTCCCCCATTGCAGGAAGGCATCAGGGCTGATTTCTTCCCAGAAGGCTGAATTGTTCTTTTGACCAGCTCAGCAGAGATCTGTACATCTTGAATACTAGCTTGCATCTGAGATAGCATCAAAACCTTCTGTACAAAGACTACTCAAATTTATACTTGGAATGAAATAGCCTAAAGCAACCAAGCAGCCTACTTTGCTGAATATTTCAAGTGTTAACAGGACATACGCATAGATCATAAAAACTGGTAGATATCTCCAGCCTCCTAGATAGTAGCTGTAAATTTTGCCTCTTGCTAAGTTGCAAGAGATCAATGGAGTGATTAAGGATGACACAGTTCTGAAATCTTGAGGGAAATACTATGCCCATAATGAAAAGACAGATGCCAAGTGACCCATTTGTGGAAACCAACTCTCTCATCAGAGGTGAAAATTTGGCCACAGTGAAAACTGTGCAATTGCCTCATTCCTGTACATGTAGCCTTTAATATTACTCAGAAGCATGCATTGCAAAGTCTATGAAATGTTAAATGCTCTGAGAAGTGACTGAAACTATCAGAGGATTTAAAAATTTAATCACTAATGCTATTATCTTAGGCTTGCTACACTTGGATAATCCTCAGTGACACTTGCAACTTCCATAAACAAAAAATATCCTTGTAGTTTGAAAAATAAGTCCATTCATGCAAAAATAATCTACATTTCCCAATCAAAATTGGCTCAAGGGGGTTCTGCAGTTTTCTTCTTATACAAGCATTCATCTAGCAGATGCTGTCATTTTAACGTCGGTGAAGTGATTCTTATCCTAACGTGGTTATTGCGCATTGTTTCTGTTCCTCTTAACAGCTTTCTGGGAGTTCTAGCGAGGAGAAATCAGTATTGCTGCCAAACCAGCTGTTAAATGTGAGAAAACAATTCAAGAAGTCATTTCACAGGATATTTTCTATGATAGCATCTGTGCTTGATTATCTTACCAGCAAATTTTACAGATGTAAAATGTTCAATGTATAAAATGTTGTATCTGTCTGTATGGCTATAGACACACACACACACTCCCTAGTGCAGCATGACTGAAATTCAGAAATAATCCTACTAAAGGATAGATGAGACAGAATTTTTTATATTATAAAGTCATGTTAAAAGTCATTGATGTTAAAAAAAAAAAAAAAGTGGCTTGTAAATTGTTGAGCAAGTCATGTTTTCTGCTCCAAGGAACACAGTAATCTTACTTCAAAAGCTCCAAGGAGATTAATTCTGTAGGTCTTGTCTGCTAACTAACTAAACATCAGAAAGGCCAAAATATTGCCTCAGTTGATCCTCAGGTTTCTTTTTCCCTATCCATTAAACCAAACTTCCTAGAGGAGAAAATTAGAAGGATAGCTACCCATGGTTTGTCTGGGAAAAGTATTGAAAGGACAAAGTGCTGCAGTGCTTTTTAAAAAAACCCAAACACTAAAAAACCTCAAACAAACAAACAAGAAAAAGCCTATGCTAATGTTCCTTATGTTAATGGAAATTACCCTTGTTTTTGTGAGGTGTGCTCTTCTGAAACTCTTCCTCCAATCTCAGCAGACCAAAGCTGGAAGCAAGTGAATTTATAAAAATTTTACTGTCGGCAGTTAGCAGTTCAAGCCGTAATCAATTCAAGAAACAAATAGGAAAAATGAAAGCACAGGACAGCATTTGTCAATACTTTTCCAACAGGGCTCAGGAAAAATCCACTGAAATTCTTTTGACTTTTTCTATAAGAAAAAAACAGTAGCTTTTATGGATACAAAATGCTAATATATATTGTTCTGAGATTTGTCCCAGTGTGTGTGCATACCCACGTGTATGTGTATTTTGGTCTTACACGCTATGAGAGCAAAAAGCCTGCCAGGAAAAATCTGCTAGAACAACAGTTATGAACCACATACCTCCAGCCACAAAAGCACGAGCTGCCCACAAGCTGTGAATCTGCCATCAACAGGCTGCAAGTTGATCACTCTCCCTTCCCAAGCAGAGAAAAGTAAAGCTGCCTACAGAAGAACTGCATGTAAAAATGCAAAGCTGTTTCTAGTTTTCTTATGCCAAGCAGCAGCCACGCATGCAAGGAAGAGAAAAACTTAAAAGGCCAGAATATACTACAGCCTCTATTGCGCTACTATACCTAATGCGTCTAAGTTTGAAACATAATCGAGTTCAAGACAAGAACAACAATTTAAATATTTCACTCCACAAGAAATTGCTGGACAATACAAATATAATCACGCATACTGCCTGATATTTACACCCTATTATTTAATTTAACTTCTTCTTCTTAAGGATAAACAAGTGAAAACAGTTACTTGGGTGTACTGTGTCATATACTAATAGAGGGCAATACAAGGTTCCAGAAAATGGAATGTTGAGCTGCTACTCTGACATTACTTCATTTCACCAGCTAAAAGAGTACAACTAGAATCCTTACAGATGAAGAAAAAAAGACCCCCAAAAAATGTCTAACTTAATTACAAAAATATCCTACATACAAGCTATAGCTATATAGAAATAGTCTAAATACAGATAAACTATGCCTGACTGAATTATAGCAATTTCTGTAAAACCACTTTACAGGGCTTTGCATATCTATTACTTTAATAGCAGGGTTTTTTTTTTTCCCCGAAAAGGACATCTTTGAGTTTCTCTGACAGGTTTATCTTCATGATATATGGTCCCCCGACTTATTTTGCATAGTACAAATGAGACTATAGAGGAAAATTTAAATGAGCGAAAACAGTATTAGCCCATGTTACTGAGCCATTCATTCACCATGCTTTATGGTATATATTTTAAAATAAAGGCTCTGCAGAGAAGAATGTAGGCACGTAAGAAGTAAACTTCATTTTCCATTAAAGATTAATTAAGAGAAAATCAGATGAGGCTGAAAATTAAAGACTATATTTATAGAGCTGCAGTTAGAAGGAGCAAACCATCTTCTCCGTGTCCCTCATCAAAGCAACCACGGGTAGCGATGAGCGGAAGGAAAACTCTGCAAGTAAAGTAACGGTCTTCCCCTGGAAGAAACTTCTTTCCCCAGGACCTGTGGAGCACAGGTTTTTAATCCAACCAAACTCAGCACTGAGGAGACAGACTAATAGCAGCAAGCATCTCCGTGGAGGCTGTCTCTCTGAACCTGCTCTTATCTACAGCCTCCAGCAGAACTCACCCAGACTCCTGGCTGGCAACCAAAACCAAGCACCCGTGCCCTAAGATCCCCTCTGGAAAGTTCCTGCATAGATTCACATCCATCATCATTGTACCCTCTGCTGAAGGGGAAAAAAGAAACAGCAGTATGTGGAGAGAGTCCTGGAGTATTCGAAGATTATGAATGCTGGAAAAGAAGTAGATGTTGAGCAATTCTTGACTTTAAACCCAAACTTTTAAACTGGCCTGAAATTGGGACATGGAGGTAAAATAATCTTTTACCCCTTACAGACCTAAGAGCTGACCCAGGACACCTGGCCATTGCTTGTAATTTCTGCTAGTATTTACTGAAGTTTTCCTGTTTGCAGAGTCATGGCATTAACTGTTTACTTACCTCAATTACTGTGCATTAGAAAGCTTAAATTACTATGAAAGTTTAAATGGTGTATCTCTTCTCAGTACACAATATTTAATATGGGAAGGATACAGTGAAAAAGTCTTTGCTTATGAAAATTCATGAAAGTGCAAGTTAATACTTCACTCAGGAGCAATGAAGGCAAATTATTTTACCTGTTAATTAATATTATATACAACACCCACTAAGCAGCCAGAACCTGGAAACACACCAGTGGAAGTGGAAGTAGCAGTAGCAAAACAACCCGCCTGAGAATCTGTTCCTATGTGGTTCTTACATTGTCAAAGACCACTTCACAAAGAGATGGGGCTCACTGTAAAGCATCTGCTGCGGCAGACCAAGGCAGACTTTCAGAAACAATGCAACACGTAAGTTCGGCCATCCTTCAGTCCAAAGCCCTACTCACTATTCCGTTCTAGTCCGCGAAGTAACCGTTCAGTCACAGGGTTACAATTTGCTTCGCAACTTTATTAGCGCTTAGTTCTTGCTTCCCCGTTCAACACATCAAGCTTTCCTGCGTACTTTCTCACTTCATTATCGAACGGCACTTTTCCTCATATAAGATCCACTTATATAACTTCAGGGCAGGACGAAAATTTTCTGGTTTCCTTAATCTTAATAACTCCTTGTTCTGCTGGATGTTCCTTCAGTGTAGTCTAATGAAAATTCATAGGACATCTGTTCATTCATAACTAGAACAATTTCTACCTTGGATTTTTCTTTCTGCTTAAAAACAGTGCAACAAGACCATTCTATTTAAAGATTCTCCCAGGGATTATACTCAATCAGCCACTTGCTTGTGCTTTTTGCTATCAGACCTTATTAGCCTCATTACTTCCCATGCTTCTGAAAATCTGTTGTCCTTTTCTGTCTCTCCAAAACAAGCCGTAGATTCTTCTTTCACAATTCCCTGACATTTTTCAGGCCAACATGAAGAGCCATCTGTTTTCCTTGGCATATAATTCCTGTTCTTTCACTTTAAAAGCAATGCTATTTACTCACAAGCCTT
This sequence comes from Himantopus leucocephalus, assembly GCA_003993805.1. Classification (NCBI taxonomy): domain Eukaryota; kingdom Metazoa; phylum Chordata; class Aves; order Charadriiformes; family Recurvirostridae; genus Himantopus; species Himantopus leucocephalus. The sequence continues at coordinate 81,031,646 of RSEF01000004.1, read as the reverse complement.
AAGCTTCACGACCCTCTTTGTATTTTTCCTTCAAACTTTTTATGATGTCGCATTCACCATCTTTGTCAGGCTTACAAGTTTAACCTTATGACATATCATAAGTTACTTGTATTAGTCTTCTATTTGCAGGTTGTGGTTAAAATATTTGTGATACATTTTGTAACGTATGCTCAAACTGAAAATTATTTTCTAGGATACTCAAAAGTCTATTTCTCAGTCTTTTTTTCTTTTCTTAAAATACATAAGAAATTGTATTTTCTGGCTAGTAGCTAAATACTTCCAGACATTTTCCTGCAACCCTTGATCTCTCTTTGTCTAAATCTCAAGTGAGAAGTAAGGAAATGACACTGGAAAGATATTATGGAAAAAACCCCATAGGAATAAACAGGTGAGTTTACTGTCAAAAATCACCATAACTATTTTGAGCCCCTTCTTAAAGATACCATAATGTCCCTTACCAAGTAGTTCAACATACCTGAGGAAAGAGGGAGAATGATAGCCACAGTTCTAAGAAATAAAATAATACAGGAAAATTGTATTTTTTCTGTACTAGCTAAACATGGAGTTACATTTGAACTGGGTACCACCAGCTGTCTCAAATCTTCATCCTCTGCTTGTTTCTACACGGCTGTGTTTTGATGGCTCCGACAGAACAAACGAATCCTGTGCCAATCCATTTAAAAACACACTATGTGGTAGTATCAGGCACAGGCTTTACAGCAGTGAAAGTCAAAGTTCGAGTTATTCTTAAACTATACTGTACAACCAGAACCAACGTCATCACTTCTAGATGCAATTAAGTTCCCTTGCAGCACTGTTGATTAATGTATACATTAGCTCGGAAGGCTAAGCAGGCAAATGACGTAGGTCCAAATGGCATAAGGGAAGCAAAGATTTAGGGGGTAAAAAGTATATCAGTGAAACAAAAGTTTGAAAAAGCAACAGTAACCTCAAAGTGAAAGGATATGTTAATTCAGGTTATCCTTATAATGACAGATTGCTAGTATTTTTGGGAACAGATGTACGCTTCACCATATAGAAATGACCACAACATCTACTCAATTAACTGAATGCCTCAAATGGTGCCCTCATTAACCGTAACGTTCTCTGTGGACTTCATGGAGTGTGTAAGACACCTTGACAAATTAATGTGTCTGTTTTCTAAAAAATGTAAATTTGGGTTAAAGTAAGTAGCATTAGAACTACTTAAGTTCTAATTTAGCAAAGATTGTGCAACAGTGTGAAAAAAAAACCCAAACCAGAATTATTCTGGATTTTCCCTCATCCAGGAAGCTCTGTTTAAACACCAGGCAAACAGCAATTTTGTAGTTTATTGTAGACTTCTCATTTGGATTGTTTGTTCATTTGGATTTCAGATCTGCTAAAAGAAAATTCCATGCAAAATTTAATCTAAGTAATAAAACGGTAGTTAAATACTAAGACAATTAATTAAATAACATCATTAGATAGGAATAACCATGAGCAGGTCACAGAAACTTTGCCACCTTTTCTGTGGATTTACACCACTCTGCCTTATTACAGAAAATTACTTGGAAATATTTTGTTCCCAGTTTTAATTTTTTCCCTTAAATCCCACAGTGTTACATGATTGTAGAACTACTATTGCGGGGTCCCACATTCAATTTTATACGACAATCATTGTCTTGATATGATGTTATTCTGCGCAGGGTTAGCTAGGTTTGTAAGGAAAGGTTTCACCGATAAGATTACTGTATTATTAGTGGGGATCTCGCAACAGCAAGGACATGAAGAGTCCTCAAGACAGCAGAACCAGAGTTTTCTTGTTGCTGAACTGAGCTACAGATAACAATTTCTTGACACGGGCAGGAATAACTCTCATATTTTATCACATTCAGAAGACAACGCGACACCTTCCCTGAGATGCTGTTAAATGCCATAGGGTTTCTTTATTCCTGGGAGTCTGTAGAAACACCCAGTCTATGAAGCCAGAAGTGCACTGTGTTTTCTAGAACAAAGGGTACGCAACATTTATTCTCTGAAATTTTCAGACAGAAATATAATGCATAAAGAAACTCCTGTTTCAGGTGTCAGTAGGAATGAGACTCTATTCTATTTTACTTAAATTTACTTAAAACCTTCAGAGCTGTTTCCCATCCAGTATAATTTTTTATTCTCTTCTGCCTTCACGCCTTTCATGTAGATTTCCTTCCACACTTTGCATGACAGGGCGGTCACTGCCAAAGCACTTTTATCGACCTTTCTGCTTTGAAAGCTGCTAGAAGCCCTAATGCATTCTCTCTATCTTGCTTTTTATCAACCGAGAAGCAAGTTCCTTTACCCAAAACTCAGAGGAGTAATTGGCCTCAGTTAAAAACTGGCAAAAAGCCCAAGCCTGTTGACTTTCAAAGCATTCTCAAAAAGACCAGTTGTTTACACCAGGCTTTTCAGAAAGGTAAATGGGGATGGCTTGTAAATGAAGGGATAGAAAAAAGCAGGGCAACCAATCTTTGAGAAATCTGACATAACCACCTGGAAGCATCTTCTACAGAGCTTCCAATTACACACCGCGGATTACTCAAAAGGCAGAATGGAGGAGGCTATTGTAAGGCTGCGTGGCTCGGAGCGATTTCCAAATAGCATTTAGTATCAAGAATGAAATTTATGAAGCAAACAAAAATAATTCTCATAACGGAAAGAATGAAGCGTAATTTCTGTAGAGACAGGGAGGAGAGCTCCCGAGTATTCAGAAAGAACACAAAGGCATAAATAACCAACTTGTCTATCTGTGCCTCTTCTAAGCCCACAGAGTTAATTTCATAAATTTGAGGAGTTAAATAAATTCTGACGACAGATCAGACTGTGATTTAAGACAAAACAAAGAGCAGTACAAAACCCCAAATAAACTTGAGTCAAGTAAAAAGTGTCCCTTAGTTCACAATCAAGCTGTCAGAATGAAAATGCTCTTTGTACTGAATACGAAAATACAGAAAATGGGTCCTGAAGCAGAAATGCATGCTTACCATTAAGTCAAAAAGCCTGTGAGACAAAACTCAACAGCAACAGATTAAAAAAAGTAATAAAATTAGCAATTTTAGCAACCCTCTACTATCAACCACCATAATTTGACCCAGCTAATGTTTCATACACACCATCTTTCATCACTGTCACATCCAAATTACTTCATTTAGAAGGATCAATCTGCAAGATTCTAACAAGAGGGTCACTGCATGATTGTCATTCCACCCCAGACTATTGAACAGTACTGCTTGGGACATCAACCTGAAAGCAAACAAGACAGTTATTTTAAGTGGTCAGAGTTGTACAAGCCCATAGGAGCTAGAGGAAAGTTAAAAGCTTTGAAGAGTCAGAAGATTAAACTCATGGCTTGCAGACACAAGCTAAGGAATATGTGAACTTAACATATGACTAATAATAAACTGGAAAAACACAAAAATAGCCATTTCTCTGTTACAAAGCAAAGCAAACCTTTTACTCAGTCCAGTAACTGCTTGCATTGCAGGGGCAAAGAGAACAAAAGGGTAAGAAATGTGAAGAGCTTTTCAGGTAACAGAAAACTCTCAAATGAATACAGCAGAGAGCTGCTGAAGCTAAACCACCCAAAAGCAAAGGGCAGATGGGTGAAATACCGAATCTTTCATGTCTATTTAAACATCAGAAAAACCCAACGCACTAAACAATGCGGAAACCGAACAGTCTCTTAAAGAAAAGATATTTTTGATGCCAAAGCAGATTAGTATCTTTATACTATACTCAATATCTCAGCAGTCCTTTAAGTTCATCCTGAAAACAGGCTGCTTGAACATACGCTGAAACTTTTCTTGCAATTTTTTTTAAAATTCTTAGTTCAGTTCTATTTCTTAACTGAGTAGTAACCAGGGGCTGGAGGTCTAGCACAGGGAAATAAGCTTTTGAGGGTACAGAAAGCAATACACAGGACCTGTAGAAATGAAATATATACTTGGGATATTTATTATATATTTATTAGACATCTCAAGAAAATAAAGACCCAGCTACAAAATCCTTGGACTTTGGCTGCAGGGAAATCTGGACACTACTTTGCATCTAATTTTTCTCCTCCTATTGACTTACAGCAGTATTACACAAGAAAATCCAATATATACTGGAATAAAACCTTAATAAAGACTTTGAGAAATTGATGAGATAATTGAAGAAACCGAGGCTTGAGGTATCCCATCAATAAATACACAACAAATTCCATGGCCTATAACATGCTGGAGACATTTCTAACACAATATTCTAAGTATGCCTTAAAATGCATTCTTTGCATTTTTTGTAGTCTGAACTTGATTAAGATCCTTGCATTTTTTTTCCTAATACAGATTTACCTAACAAAGGCAGAAATAATGCTAATGCACGAAAGAAAATAAACATTTAATTCAGTAAGTTCAGATAAAAAATAAAAAACAAGTTACACTATCTTCTGTCACTGAACCACTTTTTCCAATAAGCTGAGTTTCTGGGAACAAACCCTTGTTCTACATCATAGGAGATATCACACAGAAAAATAATCACCAGTTTTGACAGCTTACATGCCTTCTGTATCAATAATTGACATCCATTTGGGAGCCTATTCTTTATTTTTTGGAAACATTTCTCTTACTTGGTGCTTGCTAATTAGACATTTGAGAGTGAGAGCAACCTGTCCTCTTAATGTCACTCCATAGCTTGACACAGGAAAAAAAAACACAACAGAAACCAAGGCCATAATCATATGTTCCTAAGAATGCCTAGAAATGAACAAAAAGGAATATATGGCCTTTGTGGGTAAAAATATCCCCCTGGAATTTTTTCCCACTGTAGTTTTGTACTGCATATCTATAGAAAGGCAAACACCAAAATGCAGATCTTAAGTTAGAGCCCGTGCACTTCATCTTTTCCCCTGCACCTATAGCGCGCCAAAGAACTTTTGCCTTCTGGAATCCCAATCTGCAGTGTAACAGTTCCTGCAACATGAAGGAGATTTGTGACGGAGTGAAAACCGAAGGAGCGTTCACAGGCATTAGTGTGAGGCAGATGCTCTTTTGTCAGCAGCACTGACTAAAGTTTAAAAAAAAAAAAAAGCCCCTAGTTTACCATCAGTTCTACAGTTGACTAAAGTCTTAAGGGAGGAGCAGAATTCTTCACACTTCCTCATTTTTCTTGCAAGTTATTTTTCAAATTATGATGCAGTATAATGGGATTGTTCAAAAAACAATTTTAAAAGAAAAATACAACCCCCCCCCTAAAAATTATCTTCTAGAAACAATGACCTAAATATAAGTTTAAAAGGGACATGTAATTCCTTTCTCTTTTTTTTTTCCCCCTCATAGTACAGAGTGAAACAAATTAAATTTTATAAACATCCATCTGGGATTCAGGATGTTTGATTGCATTTTTACAACAGACGGAAATGAAAATGAGTAGTTTACTTCAGCAGTTGGTACAGTTCTATGCCTGGATATTTATCATAGTTTGCCATGTAATTGAAGCACTTAATTTCCAACAGCTACTGCGCTCAGCCTGGGGAGGCAGTGAGGAGAAAAAAAAATATCTACAACAAATTACACGTGATGAATTTTTAGTAGCCTCAATATGGGGTTTTTTTGTGGCACTAGGAGACAGGATACCAGGCAACAGACTGCCTGAGAGAAGAGAAGGTTAATAAACTGGATAGTAAATGGAAGGGTCTATGTGGAAGGTGACCTTCTCAGAAGAGGTATTCCAGCCTCTGGCTGGGATGAGGAAAGGCTGTGACTGCTATGGAATTATATTAAAAGTAGCTTATCACTCACTTCTGAAAGAGAGTTGTCCTGGCAACTTTGCTTTGTGTTGAGTCATGTGCTACTGTACTTCTGCATTTGTATGCCTTTGACGTATTTTCTTGATTAGACTTTTCAGGAATCCAGTGCTGAGATGTTAAGTCTTTAATCCTACATCATAAGACAGATACCAAGCTACTTAATTCTACTAGAATGACTTCTGCTCCAGGACTGCAAAGGATCACAGCACAGGCAGCAGATTTATCAATGTTTTCTGGGACTTCAGCAGAATGTAGGCACCGGAGTCCAAATGTACTTACCCATGGGCTGAAATAACTTGTCCTTGTCAGGGCACTGGTGGTGGAACAAAAATCTCAAATCATAGTTTTGCACCCTAGCTAGCCAACTGTGCCTTGTTTTAGAATGACAGATCTTTATGATTGCCAGTGGCATCCGTGGAAGAATCTCTAAAAGACATTATTGTGTCTCTCAAAGCACTGGACCAAGAGATTGATAGTTTCCTCATGTGTTTAGAAGAAATGCAGAGTGGCTTACATAGATATGCTCTGTTTTAACAGATTAAAAAAAAAAAAGAGAAAAACCTTAAATTAATTTAAGCAAATGAGCAGCATGCCGCAGACTGGATGTAAGGAGAACACTTGAGGCAGCTCTTGTGGCATCAGTGCCCTTCAGGATGTATATGACCTCTTGACTTGGATTCAGTACTTTAAGTAGACAACCAGTCTTCAAAAATCTTAGTTTCACTCTGCTCTCTCTNGATTCAGTACTTTAAGTAGACAACCAGTCTTCAAAAATCTTAGTTTCACTCTGCTCTCTCTCAGCTACAACTTGACAAGGTAACAGCAAACGAAAATGATGACTTACTAAAGCAGGATTTATAGATATGTTAAAAAAACCCCAAAAGGACAAAGACAGGAAATGGAGTAGAAGTAACTGGTCAGACATCACAGAAGAGGAAGGTTATGATGGAGGGGTCCTTGTGGGGTCAATGCTGAAGCTCCTACGTTCAACGCATTTGTCAGTGTTCAGGAAAAGAGGATGAATAATGAAGCTAGCAAAATCTGTTTATGATATTCAGTCATTCGCTGAAGCGAAAGGTTAGTGCAAGAACTGCAGAAGTACCACATGGA
>RSEF01000004.1:81013270-81024723 GCA_003993805.1 Himantopus leucocephalus | reverse complement strand
GTTGTGTTGCAATACTTTGCAATAGTACTTTGGGACTCCAAATCTGGTATTTGGTGCAGATTAACTAAGTATAAAAAACTAGTAGTACAGAAAACAAGCTAAAATATTGCATTGCTTGGAAAGAATAGTGTTGTAAAAAATGTCTAGAACAAATTTATTTTTTGTTCCTACACAATGAGACAGTACCTATCTATCTTACGGGTAAGCTGTAATAGAAAGGAAATCTAAATTCCTTCAAATCCAAATTTGCTCACTTGGATTAGTAGCAATGCAGCTAAAATTGCATGCTTAAATACATATATTTAAATAAATGTCCTTCTTATACTGAAGTAAACAGTCAACATAAAAGCATTGCAAAATCTAGATGCTCTATTTTCTGTTATTAGGTGGTATTTTTCTTATCTTTTTACTGATGAGCTCTACCTGGTAACACAAAAGATTAATTATTATTCAGACTCTTAAATAAAAAACAAAGTGGCACATAGCAAATTGCCTATTACAGTGTTGAGATGAATATTTAGAATTCTATCCCTTTTTGGAGGGCAGTTTTCCCCCTGATGAAAATGAACATCTTTTGCTCTACACAGTATGACTTGATTGATAAAAACATTTCAGCAGACTAGTCGTTAAAGGACAAGCCTTCTTCGTACACTGTCTCAAAAGGATGACACTTCAATTACTGACACAGTATGATACTGTACAGACAACAGGTAAGTAATTTAATAGATCAGTCCAGAACTTCCTGTAAGCAATACATACAATCCAATTAGTTTCTCACAATAGACTATAGCGGTTATTTGAGGAGCTTCAAGCACTTCATCTGGTAATTCTTCACAGGGGCAGGAAAGCCCTGCTGTTTCCATTCACATCTGTCACTCAGCATTAAAGTTTCAGAGCCATGAATGTAGACGCTGGGTGCATGGTGGCACTCGGATTCACCTGCGTGCGGTGAGAGGGAGAGGGCCTGAATCATGATGATATTTCCAAAACCATCAGTTGGGGTAACAGATGCGTCAAACTGCACAGCAGCAGTGATTGTCAGCCACCACCAGCATTTCAGTCTTCCCTGACCTGGATTTTAGTTACTGCTGTAACTCCATGAACCCAAAAACCAGCTCGTTTTTGAAGGAATAAACTTTTCCACACTGTATTTTAGAAAAATCATGAGTTTGATAATTTTGCCTTAACTCTCAGCACTCTTTGTGCTGTAAGACTGACGACATGACACCATGCTGTCTCCTAACTATTTCTCTTGGTCCAAACTCTTAGCTGGTACAGATCTGCCAATGGCTTTATGCCATAGATGAACCTGGTACACAATAACTTAGATGCATCAGTGTCTGCGCATATACTCGCCATCCCTGGAGGTGTTTAAAAAAAGGGTAGATGTGGTACTTGGGGATATGGTTTAGATGTGGTTTTGTCAGGTTAGGTTAATGGTTGGACTAGATGATCTGAAAGGGCCCTTCCAACCTTAACAATTCTATGATTCTATACACACATTGTTATATACTAGTGTCTCTCCTACTACCTCTTCTTTTTCCTCCACCTTCTCTCCTCACCCTCGCTCTCCTGGGTATGTGCAACCGTTTTACTTCTGGTAGGTTTTTCTTAAAGTCTTATTTTATATTTTCCCTTCTCTTTCGCATTAATTTGCTTCATTTTAAAAAGTTATTAGCTGACTGAAGAAATTAAAAATCTTCTCGCTCTCACTAAAAAGCCCTGCTGCCTTTCCAGGGCTCCTGAGGAGCTGCGCACACAGGCTACTCAGGAAAGTTAAGTATTAATTAATCAGCAAGGTGGAATAGTTAAAATGAATTCAGTCTCTGTTGAGACCCTCTCATTCAGAATTAAAATAGACTTTGTTTGGTTTAATTTCCTTGAGAAATGAATTATGCTAAAGTAAGGTCACTTCAGTTCTGATTCTTCTGAAACATTGCAGCTTTGCTTAATTTGAATGAAATCTGCAGATGAAGCCATTCCTTAGATTTCTCTTAGGTTGCTGCTCCTTTCCTGAACTGATAATAGAAGTTTACAAAAGTTGTGTTAGGCTGCAGTACAGCAGTTCAAGAGCAGCTTATCACTGGTGGTTAATACTTGTTTGCCTGGTCACAAACACAATATTTTGGGGTAACTGACTAAATAAATATAATCATTAGACTCACATTTACAATAATTAAGTAATTTCAGATGTATTTTCTACATACAGATCTCCAGTTTTTACTGCCATGGAATCCAGAGGCATCACTGCTAGAGACTTAGACTGTTAGAGTACTGATCGGACCTGACACAAGGGATGCTTGAATATGAGCGCATTTAAAACTTAGAAGTGAACACAACAGATATTTAAAAGTATGTTTGTTAAAAATATGTGTATTTAAGGATTTTGAATGTAGAATAAGTAAAACTCATAACTTTTCCATAATCCAGGAAAATCTACATCATCGTTGGCACTTACTACACGTACTCTACTTGATTAAAAATGGACATTTTTTGCTCCAAGCTGGACGCACCTGAGTGCACATGCGAATACCATGTTTGACCAGCAACTCTGCTCTCTCAAGTGCTGCAGAAACCAGGGCCCCCCACATCAAGTGCTTCACCCTACGGATGCAGCTGAGGAGAAAATCTGACCTGGGATTTTTAAGAATTTTTTCTGCATCTAACATAATGAAATGTAGGCTGAAGAATCCACGGACAAACCTTTGAGGAGTAAATGCCATAAAAGCCTAATTTGTCATTTCAGAGTTGATCAAGGACTCTATGTTCTGCTGACCTTTACAAATTTTACCACAAATCAAATATAAATGATCAGCTATCACTTATTTTTCCTGAAATTAACTGAAGTTTACCATGGCTGTACGCAGAAAGGCCTGCACATCACAAATGCTAAATGCCGTTTGATTTTCATCACATGCCTCATATGAGCGATTTAAAGAATAACAAATCTGCCAATAAAAGGCGGACTAATGGAGACACAAAATTTAGTACCTCATCTTAGATTTATTCAATTTCCTAAATAAAAGAAGAATGGGTGCTGATGAAAACAGACTTTTTCCCCTATCCCAGGCACTTTTAATTTATATTTAAATTTAGTTATGTTGCTTAGATGGGCACTTTATAAATGTTCAAGAGGGCAAATCAAATTATCAGTTTTAAAAGCTACAGAGCCTGACACACCTCCCAATATTATTGTATATGCTTATTGTCAGATGATGTATCCTGAAGACACAGTAATGACAAAACTTCATTTGTAAAATTATGGTATCAATATTATTTGGAATAGAACTTCAAATGCAGAATTAATGACATATTAGAGTGCAACACTGATGGGTATTAACAGGAACACGAAATGCCGAGGAACACCTGCTGTAGCTTTACAAAGATGTTTGGAAAATAGAATCTTCTTTAATTTCTTGCAGTTTTTGGTGGAGTGATCCCCATACAAAGGTTTCACCATGCTACAGACCTCAGTTAAAAATACAAGAGACAAATCAGCACTCAAAAAACAGAATCTAAAGGTGGTTCTCTAAACATTGACTAAGATACTAGCTGATGTAATTTGGACAGCTTTTTGCAGTGGAAAGTTCAGGAGTTCAATTCCAGATAGTTGTTGGTTTCTTTGGTTTTGCTTTAAATCACTTCAAAGTAAGTATTTCAGTTTTGGAACTGAAAGAGATATTAAAATGAATTGCGTTGTCCTCCCTGACAGGCTGTCATTATGAAGAGACAAGCGGCAAATTAAGAGTTCGGTGTCACACTAACTGTGTGTCACTCTATTTAGTCAACATCTAAACAAATTCAGAGAGACAAAAATCCGCACGTAGACTTTAAAAGAATTGGGTTATACATGGAAACAATACATGTTAAAAATATATATAGCCTGAAAACACCTTAAAGCAAGTAAGGCCACCACACCGCACTGGGAAAGAGAACAGTGGTGTGTGATGACCAGTGTCACTATGTTACTGCACGTAAACAGGTGACTGTCAGTGTAATAGGGCATAAGGTTGGCATTCGCCACAGCCACAAAGCAGTGTTAAGTTTTATCAGTTCTATCGTTTCTACTTAGCTGTATCAGAGCCAGTCACATAGAATAACCAGTTAAAGACTGATTTTCTGTTCGCACGTAGTTCAGTGCCCCCATTTTTTCAAGGCAACACATTACTACCATTTTCCAGATTGTCCATTTACTTTCTATCCAAACACGGTATTGAATTGGCCATCCTCTAATGTTCTTAGAGAATTCAAAAATTAAACTATTAAATGGGGAAAATATTTTTGTTAATGCAGGTTCACATTCAGGATAGCCCTTACAGCCTCTTTGTTAAATATGAACATGTGGTTATCCCCGTTTTGAAGAGACTGCCATTCATTAAACTAAAAGTTAAATTACATACTATTACTACAGTCCTTTAAAAGCATATGTATGTATTGTCATATTTGGGTAAATGAGATTGTCAGGGTTTGTCATTTTTATTCCTAGCTTGCATCTTTCACTTAACAGCCACAAACAAAACTATGAAGCAGATTCAAAATATTTTATTATGTTTTAGTACCTTCATTTGAATGATCATCTATTGACACTGCTACTGATAGTATGAGTCCACCTTCCCTAATTATCCCTGCTTTAGCTGTTACATACTCATGTTTTCTTCCACCAGTAAGTTTCTAATCTCTTTTCAGGACATTAAAAATACAATTGCCTGAGGGGGTAGGAAAGTATTTAGAATTAAGGCTCGACTTGTGGATTTGCACTAGGTCTTCAAACATAATCATTCATATTCTTATTCATAACCAATACTATGACAATAGGGCTGCAGCATTATTTTCACTACAAAGCAGGGAAAAAAAAATATACATATAAGGTCCTAGAACTTATTCTAAGGCTATTGAATATGTGAAGCCTAACAAACCCAAGATATTAAAAAAGCACATGCAATGACTCTTATAATTAGGCTGTAAAACACTGTCTGAAAAAAAAAATTCAATTTACTTCATATTTGGTTTATAACTCCGTGCAGCCTACCTGTTTTAAGCTTCTGGTGATTGGAAGAAGGGACTTCAAGAGAGATGATTTAGTCGAAAAGACTTTTTCAGAGGAGGCAGGGGTTACAACTGTTAAACTGCGATACTCTACCATCCTCTGAAGCAGTGATATTATGCTAATTGAAAAGAAGTTTGTTTTGACGTAAAAACATAAGAATGATTGTATTGGTTCAGACTAAGGATCCATCTAGTACAATATTCTGTCTTCAGCAGCAGCTATTACTGTACGCCCAGAGGAGAAGCAGGAAAAGCATATGGAATATTTTCCCTTAACACCTTCCAAGCCATGGACTATTTTCGATCTCAGAGACTTTCTTATATATACTACAGTTAATCTGGTTAGTGACTCCCAACAGATTTGTTTTCCAAGTGCTTGCCCAGCCTGTGCCTTTGAACTCACGCAGAGCTTTTTGCCCTTACAACACCCTTTAGCAAGGAGTTTCACAGGTTTATCAGCCCCAGGGTTTCATTCCTGACTGGTAATGGTAAGCTCACCACCTATCCATTTAGACATAAAGCTCATTTTGCCCAGCGTGCACCACTTCACATTAATCTACATTGAATTTTATCTGTCTTTCACTGTCTTTGAGAATCATTGCACAAAATCTGTCTACAAGAAAAAAAATCCCTATAAAATGAACAAAAACTCAACAACCAAAAACAGTCTGTGTACTCTAAGGTAGTATTTATTACAGATTGCATCAAAATTTCTACTCTAAGTATACTCTACTCCCTGCTGCTTCTGTGCTCCAAGTTACTCTGTACAACGGGTCAAGGAAAAGTGCACACACAGCTCAGAACTGCATTATATCATGTAAGGCTGCTGCCATTTCTTAACATTTTGTGTGCATAATCTGGTATTCAAAAATACTCTGAAAAGTTACTCTTAAAACATAAAGTCAAGTGCTGTGTCCTACACACAGCTGAAGTTTTAATATTATCTTTATAAATTATGTCAGTAGTTTGGACTCTTACAAGAATGTCACAGAACACAGGACTTCCAAAGAGACATCATTAAGGATGGCTATGGGATGCTTTTCAATGTGTCGCTGGTAACAGAAGCTGAACTGTATCTTTCATTATAATTAAGATTCAGATTCGGAATGAGAGAATAAAAACTCAAACAATCTTTTCAAAAGAAATGGTATGCAGCATGGTAACTTTGTCAGCCCTTTTTCCATTAACATACCACAAGAAATCTTAAGACTTCAAAGAAGACTCTTTTGGAAGGATCTGGCAATTTTTATTTTTTTTTTTTAAATAGGTTATATGATGGAGTTAATGTGTTAAAAATACGGGACTTTTAAGCGAAATATTTAAATATATTCAGGAGAGTATGTTTAAAGATTAGGGTATTGCCTTTAGATCCCCCACTTCAAGATATCCTTCCACCCACACAAATTTTTCACTACTGCTTCAGTCTTCTGTGATGTTCAGTCAATCAACCATATGCAGGATTATAAAATCTGAAGTTGAAACATTTTGCACAACACTGAGTTTTGCAGATACTGCTTAAAGGAAGAGAGGTATGCAAATTGGGGGAAGCAAAGGCACCGTATCTAGACCCTTTTCTGAAGACGGGAAAATTTATAATTTGTCAGTGATTAGCAGTGGTTTATTATCATATATTTTCTAATTAATTACATTACTTAAAATCTGAGTGATCTTCAAAATCGCCAGAAGTTCACAGTAGGTCTGCAGCTGCAGCATGAGAGAGGTATATAGCTAGGATTGATTTTTTGGGTGAACAAAAGAAATATTTACAATCTGCTCCAGCTTGAAGCAGAATGTAGCGTAAGTGCACTAAGTTATGGCATTCTCAGCATTTCCTAGTATTTCCTTTAAGCTAACTCCTGCAAAGTTTAATACGTCTTGGTCTTTTGTCTCAGAGTACTGTCTATAGCACATTCTACTTCTAAACAAAAAGCCGGTAGGAGGGGTCCTATTTCTTTTGGATAACATAAAAAAAAGGTGTTTTCAAAAGCCAGGAACGCAACCATGCAATAAACCAAAAATCCTAGCAACATTGTAAGAAGACTCAGGCAAAATTCAACTAATATATTTGCCAATAGGACTTTAAAAAAAAAATAAATTGTTTGGTTTAAGGTATTTTTCTCTCAGTGTCTGATATTTTACATTTAGGCATCTCAGTCAACTAGTAGTACGAAACTTACTCAAAATCCAAGTTTGTAACATTTCTGCATCCACCAAACCCTTCCACAAAAGTGATTTCTCTCTGAGGCAGACTAACACAAAGGCTGCACAGGCAAAAGTTACCAATGCTAATCAGGAACTTGAGAAAGCATAAAGTACAATGCAGAACTTCAAATAACATCTTGATTGGTTTCTTTGAAATTAATGAAGCTTCTTTCCCTAAACAGGACATAACAAAGATTTCACCCTTGCACATTAGACCTCATGCAACTATATATATAGAGAGAAGAGTGCACCTCTGTATATGAAAAATATCTGAAATCCTAAAGGTTCAAACTACCTCACATAGGCAACAGAGATGCAGACCTTAAATCTAGCATTCTTTTGCTTTAAAAAAAAATGATGACAAAAGATTAATCAAGTTGATGAACAATACTGATTTAGTATCAGAAGAAGTAATATTTCAGCAACACAACCCCCCAAAAAAAGCATTTGGAAACACGTGACGCCCATGTTTTCCCCGTGAATGTTGACATTTTAGCATCTTCATGACATCTTCAAGCTACAAGCTCCATTTTAAATAATTTTATTTTAAATCCTATTTATAGGAAAAGGAGAACAACCTTTTCATCTGTTCTCTGTCTCTCATATTTTGATATGATGGATTATTTTTTTCTTTAAATATATTCTACTTCTTATTTTATTTTACATGTATTTTCAATAGAAGTTAATGGAACATTATTAACCTGCATTCAAAAATGGTAATTCATCTTCCCTGGTTGTTAAGGTTCCTCATTAACCCTATAATAACAAAGCAGCCTTGACTAAACCTTTCAAATCATCATTCTTCCTCTATTTATAGATTTTGTCCAACAGTCACCTGTAACTGCTACTTTATCTCTGGCTGGAGCTGAGCATCACTGTTGGATGTTTAATGATGAAAAAAGTGTTTTTAATATAGTTTGGCTCTATATTTCAGAATTTCATCCTATGAAATGAAAGAAGACAACTGCAGAAGATGTTAGACATTCTATAGTTACATTAGAACTGATGAGAAAAATTTTAAAGTGTCATCAGGGAGATGGTGCTGAGAACTCATTAGAATAAGTTTCTTCACTGTGCTTTCTTCATTACACACTGTAGGGTAATTAAGCAGCACAATTTTTTCATGTATTTATGCAAGTAAACAGTGCTGTAAATTCTCTTCTCTCAAGAGTCTACCCTGTACTATTTCTTCAAAAAACCCCCTCTCTTTGTGCTACAACAAAATATTTGAGAAATGAAAATTCATTACAGTGGACATGCATCAGTGCATCACCATTTGAAAATTGTTTCATTTTGAGATCAGTGAAAAGAAATGCAGAAGCCTTTTTAGGGGGTTCATAACACATAGTTTTGCGTAGGACAAAGTAGGGCAAAGCAAAAGCTTTTTTCTCTTTCAGCTTTTGCAAAAGAGTTTGAAGTGCCGAGAGAAAAACACATAGAAAACTCGAGTGCTGTCTTTCTGTCCACTGCCACTTTTTAACAAGAATTTATAAATACACTGAGAGAACAAAGCCAGGGTTATTCAGTTGGTAGCATACTCCTGAGCGCTAAAGTAGTTCTTTACCAAAAGACTTCTGATGTGCCACAGTGTGCCCTAAACTCATAGCAACACGTCCCTGCAGGGAAGAGCACAGTGACTGCTCCATTGTGAGAGCGAGGCAAGAGCGCAATTAAAGTATCTGCTTGATAGGCCTCATTTTCCCACTTAATCAAGTTCACTCTAGAGCAGAGGCAGCTTTGCAGTCGCAGCACTCAAATCACCTCATGAAATTACAGAAGACTGAAGAAGAGATGAGCATAGCATGTCTCCTGCTTAGGAAGAGGCCCATGACAGCTCAGCATGGGCCAGGATGGGGAGAAGTTTGGAAAGCGCTGAAAGAACAAGCAGCGAGACCCATGGCTGCAGCTCTTGCTGCTCTGGCAAAACGCAGGATGCCCCGAGGCAGCACTGCAGTGGGGTCCTCAGCCACTGGGTCCACACATGCTTTCATTACAAGGTTTCCAAATGAAACGGAACAAAGCAGAGGTCCAAGTGTAAAAGTGCAATACGCTGAGGGCTGGAAGACAGGGGTTGAATCACCTTACTTACTCGCTGTGATAAACTGGCATTCTACTGCACGCTCCCGACAAAGTTTAAAGAAAACCCCAAACCTATTCAAAGATATCAGATGGGCAACTGACTGTTAAATGCATCTAATCCCGGTATTAGACAAGGGCAGACGGAACATCCAGATACACGCTGACAACAGTTCATCTTCTAACGTTTTATACTAGTTTCTCAACTTCTGTTGATTTGCCATTGCCTTTGCTTGGGAGATGCAGGCCTTAAGAGTACTGACAGAAGGCTTAGCTGACAGATTTTTAGCTGACTTCAGGAGTGTCTTTGAGTTGGTGCATGGACATCTATGGAACGGTTCTGGGAAACATTAAGTTCACTTGCACGGGACATCATCTAAGCAACAGTTTGTGGTGCTTCTGGTTTGTGAGAATCCACTGCTAGTACCTCAGAAGGCAACGATTTATAAAAACAGTAAAGACTTTATTGAAAGGATAAGAAAACGTCCATTTTTTATTACCTAATTGTATTGCCTCACTGTGGGTTAATAGATCACAGGCATCTTATCACCATTTGTAGGCCTTGTTTCAATCAAAATGTTTCAGCAGATGCTCCATGGCTTTGTTGCGAGAGATGCAATCGGACAACTTGCTTTAAATACCATTTTTCTTATGTAAAGGTGACGGCTTATTTCCACTTTACTTTGTACAACTGGGTATAGTACAGCAATGCAGTTTTTGCACTTCTGTTTCTTTTGTAAGGGCAGCTGGGAATTATTTATTCCCTTTCATGCTTTCTCATGAATAGCTGCAGTTCTTACATAATTTCCTTTAATCTTCACTTTCAAACAATACAAAAATATTCCTGTGACTCAGAGGTGGCGTTAACAACTGAGTGTAGTTTCTCATTCATTTGCTTTGCCATATATTAAGCTAATAAATCTAAGTGAATGCAAAAAATCATCATGGGTCTTTCAGAAGGTTACATCAATACAACTAAACACGAAATCAAAACCAAAACAGAATTTTAACAACTTGGTTTTATTTGTAATTTTTTTCCTTTTCTATTAAATCTTTGTCCTATTACAAAATCCATTAACCAAATGCTTCACATATTCCTACTTCTGTTTTTTAAGCTTGTTGTTTTATTCAGTTGTCAGTCTTGCACAGTTTACCTGAAGAAGTCTTCAGTGGCTGAAGCCTTGGTGATGAAAAATATTGCCTTGCTGGAAATCCCATCTAAGGGAAGAGACACAATGAAGTTTCATTTGATAATTATTTCCAGTTCATCGTATCACTTTTAGTAAAAACTGTGTCAGGAAGCATAAAAAAAAAAAAAGCGCCTTTCTTTAGAACCACAATTCCTAAAGTCTCTAAAGGAAATAGATTTGGGGATAGATGCTAAAGGGCCACGTGGATCAGTTTTTCCATACTGTATCACAGCAAGCATCCCAGCAAAAGCACAGCTCTATTGGCTGAAGACATGAAGCGCCTCTCGCTTTCAAGCTCAGAAACGTGAGAGACTAGAACTAGAGAACTGGGGCTTTTAAATTCCTCAGCCAACCTAACTGCCAGACATCACTGGCCCAAAAGGTGTCTGATCAGCCAATTAATTAGTGTCTGAACTGCCCAGCCAGCCTTCAGCACAGCACGGTGAAGCCGTGCGGAGAGAGCAGCCATGTACCTGTGCTTGCCTGGCGGGACCCAGAGAAGGACAGGGTTTGACAAACGAGCAGCTCGGAGGTCCTCAGCAGCAACCTGTATCAGAGACGGGCAGATGCCTGGGGACTTTAACTACTGCAACCCTATGATTTTTATCTTCCACTGCTCGTCTGCCAGAATTTCTAAGTTCCTCTGAACTTCATTAATTAAGCAGCATGTATCAGAACTGGCAGTATGTATGGAGACTACCTGCTCTGCAGCTTAAAATGCTGTTACATGAATATTGACAACTATTAAAAAAAAAGCACATTTACAGATTTATTTCACAAATTCCTAAGAATATTCTGTCTTCCTTTTAGGAAACTGGAANCTCTGCAGCTTAAAATGCTGTTACATTAATATTGACAACTATTAAAAAAAAAAAGCACATTTACAGATTTATTTTACAAATTCCTAAGAATATTCTGTCTTCCTTTTAGGAAACTGGA
>RSEF01000004.1:80999444-81012270 GCA_003993805.1 Himantopus leucocephalus | reverse complement strand
GTCTCCAAGTGGTTGGGACCTATTCTGACATGCTATCTGCTGGAGATGAACATCATAAGCGGTGTGATGACAGTACACGATCTTAGGACAGTTACAGATCTGTCTGAGTGATTTCATGGAGAGTAGTTTAAATACCAGGTCTACTCTCTCCCAGATGAATTCCATAATTGTCAGAAAAGACTCAGGCTCCCTGTTAGTAGCTTTTGTGGTCCTATGATGTTTACATGCCTGGCTGTATGATGGATTAAGAAGTAGAGTGATTCTTATCCATACTACCAGATTTTGGAAGTATGGACATGCTCCTTGGACACAGAGGAGACACTGCAGTCCTCTTCAGGCTAAGGAGAGTCAGCAACACAGATCACCTCCTTCCCTGGCAGGCAGCCTAACCAATAGGTGTTTATATGCCCCATATTTCCAGAGTGTTCATCTAATGACTTTATGTGCTGAAGAAGTGAGCAGCCTTGGAAAGCATTCATAATAAACTGCTGTCTCAAACAGACTAGCACTTTTGGCACCGGTGAACTACAACAGGGTCTCAAAGGAGTAGCTGAGAGCCCCTGGATGCCTCTGTGCTAGTGCCTCCCACACCTTCAGGTCTATGCTCAGATAATGTCTTCCTCTCAGCAGTAGGCTAGAAAATATTTCTGTGCACAAACAGGCAAAATTTAAGAATCAAGATTACCTTCTAGTAATCTGGTTTCTCAAGGAAAGCGCCATCAAAGAGTACACCCTGCATCCACAGGGGGTCTTTTAACTAAGAAAAATATCAAGCCTGTGATCAGTGTTCTTTTACACCAATGGCCTTGATCTCTAGATTAAAAACAAATAAAAATCAATCCATAACTTAATNAAGAGTACACCCTGCATCCACAGGGGGTTTTTTAACTAAGAACAGTATCAAGCCTGTGATCAGTGTTATTTTACACCAATGGCCTCGATCTCTAGATTAAAAACAAATAAAAATCAATCCATAACTTAATCGACATAAGCCTAGAAGAGTGACATTACTTCAGTTTGTTGGAGACAGAGTACAGTTCCACAGCTAGAGTTGTTCTCCTCTTCCTTCTTTATTTGTAAATGCATATGCTAACTGGGAATTTGAATCTGTCCCGGAAAACCTAGCCTCCTTTATGACATTTAATGTCGTTATCAGGCATTTAATATGTACTTGTCTGAAAAGGATATACTTGTGAAAATTTACCACTGAAGTCAATTACAGTTTTGTTTATATCATCTCTTTAGTCCCCATACTTTATCAGTTGTGACAGTTGAGAAAAAATTCCGAGCAATTGCTCTGAAATTATGTTTTCTCCATTTCAAAATAATTTGCAATTTGTTTCTTGATCTTACAATAATTTATCTTGTTATTTATAATACAGAAATTCACATTGCATCCGAAAACTGAAACACTCTCAATGGCAGCGCCAAGTTCTTTCCAACAATGTTTCAAAGACTGCGTTCTTCCAAGACAGCTCAAGTGGCAGCAGGCAATAAAGTAGGAATTGATATGACATTTGAAAAACGCTGTTTTCAAGTATTTGAGGGAGTCTGTTTCACTTGTGGAAACACATCAACTTTATATATAACAGAAATTCTGGAAAATGAAACTTTGTTTAAAAGACTATCTCTTTTCATTACCTTTCACTACATTTTGCTGTCAATCATAGTAACTTGCTGTAAAAAAAAATTGGAAGAGCTCTAGGTGTATTCAGGCAGAGATCACAACTTAAAACCCATTGTAAAAGTTTAGGCAGCATTTACCTTCAGGGAAGGGGGTGGTTTCTTTAATATGGGTTACAGCTGAGTTGAATATTAAGATAGCCCATGTTTATGTACTATCACAGACAGCTATACGAGATATTTTTTATTTAAATACTGAGATTCACCACAGAACAGGTCTGTAGCGTTGTAGATGGTTATGAGACGCAAGCAGTGAAACCAGTAATCAACAGCAACTTCTTAGCTGGGCCTACAGCCAGTAAACCCAGTCTCCCTCCTAGCTCACTTTCTCTTGTTTTCTCATCAGTGTAATCACACCAACTGCAGCAGAGCTTCCACCAGTCTATATTGATGGAGACCAAGTATACATTCAACATGCCTACCCATGCAGAAAGGAGGAATAGATTAGATTCCGTGCATGTGTTTTCAACAATGTGTAGTTCCAACTTATTAAGTATAATTTAAAGAACACCTGAAAAAGAAACCAGGGGCCAAATCGTATCAACAAAGAAGTTAAATTGTCTTCGCCATTGTCCTCCTTAGTAAACATCCACATTTTGAAAGCAATTGGTCACTTGAGTGAGCAGATTGCCTGCTTGTAAAAAGCTAAATAAGCACACTTTTTTGTTTCCCATAGCTACCCTGTATTTTTTGAACGCTCAAGATAGAAACAGCAATACCTTTAATATACAAATTAAAGTGTAACTTTCTAACACTTTCAACTAGGCTTCCTCATTCATCTTCATTAATTCTCAACTAATTATCAACATAATGAATCATGCATTAGATTTTGCAAGGGGAACAGTACCTGGTATTGCAACAGCTGAGGTTAATGACTAGACTGGGCTACGCAAGAACTGAACAGTGGAGCTCTACCTCTCTTAGCAGTTCAATTATTATCACATTATATTGATCTTATTTGCTACATCATTTGAACAAGACGAAGTCTATTAACCTAATAATAGTCGTAAGATACCATTGCCTGTAGTAAAAATGAATTGAAAATTTCCTAGCAAGTGTCTCAGTTCTTGAGAGTTCCCAAAAGTGGGTTTTTTTGCTCGCTTGTTTCCTTTAAGGAAACATGTTTCATACCACTCTACTTGGCTTTTCAGTAACTTAGCATTGCTAACGTGCTGCTTAATTATAAATGCAAGAACTTCTTTTACTAGTAACATAAGAATCAGTATCCCCAACAATCCTTGAAAATGGCTTTGAATTTTGAGGTTAGAAAGCTTGCAGCACAAATGCCAGTCTGAAAAATTACGTAGCGTGTGTCATTTGCTAGGTAGGAGAGGAAAAGCTTGGATGACTTTGTGAAAAAGGAGTATTGGTGTTCATTTCTAACAAAGCTTTCTTCTTGCATTGTATATTATTTAATTTCCATAGCAACCCACAGGGGCAAGAAGCCAGCATTTTCAGAGAAATCTGTATTGATACAATTCACGAAAGAGACACCACGATAGACTAGGAATAGTGCAGAAAATAAAGTCAGGGAAATTCTATGTTACCAGTCATTCAAAGTTCCAAAAAAGCTGTATCAGATTTCGACAAGTTACAAGCATCCTATAAAGTACTCGTTGCCAATGTTTATGCCATAATCTTTACAGTATTATAACCCCAAATCTGATAAATTGCATGCATCAATACTTTAAGTTACTACTGGAGAGTCAATTTTGCTCTCAAATCTTTCCATCAGTGCCTAAACTGAAAAAAACCAAAAAATCCAACAGCAACAACAAAAACAATCCCGAAACCAAACCACATCAGCAGAAACTTTCAGAATACTTGTAGCAAATGAATGGCTTTTATTTCTCAATAATCATGTTAGTATAAATGGTTATCATCTGGTGATGTTGGACTTGCACCTCTGCTTGATGATTTTTCCAAGAAAAAAAAAATGAAGTCTAGAAAGAAGCACAATTATATTTTATAACTACGGAATGACATCATGTAAGCTATCATATTTGTCAGCTGTTGGGAATAGCCATAGAAAATGCTGAATTTTGAGAAAAGTGTAATTTCCAAAGTGCTAAGAAAACTATACTGTTTGTTCAGTCTAGCTTAGAAACCTTATCTGGTACTGTGAAATTTGTCCAAGGTTACAGAAGAAGTTACCTAAATAAAGCTGACAGCCATTTGTGTTTCAAATTCTTTAAAAGCACAAGTGTTATTTAAAGTTTGCAGCAAGATCCTATAATATCATATTGACAGTTTGCCGTTGATTTACATCTTAAGATAAGCAAAAACAAGCCTCTGAGAAAAAGAATGTAGTCTGCTTGTCAAAGTAAACCAGTTCAAGAAACAGTGCAAACAGAAAGCATGAGATTCATCCTTTATGACCATCGTGTGGATACTCTGCATCACCTCTAACATGCACAGGTGGACAGGTGAAAGCACGTACACCTGCATTCCCGTTTGGATTCTGGTGTGTAAATGCTTAGAAGAGCGTTAGGCTGTCTAAGCACTGTAACATAAGACTATATATTCTGGATTTATTATGCTGAGACACAAAACAGATCACAGATCTTTTTTATTATTATTATTTACAAGATGAAAGAAGTAATAACATAGAACAATGCCACCACTCCATTAACCCTAGGCAACTCCCTCGTCACCGTGCTGCACAGCCCGACTACGAAAGAGAAACGGTCATTACCTGTGTGAAGAGAACCTGTGATTAGCCTGAGAAGGTACTGGGCAAATTTCAATATTTCACGCTTACACCGCTTCCTACAGCCACTCATCGTAAGCGGTGCGGTAGGTTTATTCCTCCGCGAAGAGCCCGCAGACGAAGACCGTGCCACCGCAGAGAACCGCTCCTGCCAGCAAACTTCTGGGGCACTTCCCCGCCTCGCAACTGCGCGCCCCCTCCTCACAGCCCGAGCGAACTCCACGCACACACACACTCCACGCACACACACCCCCTTCACCCCGGGGTGCCGCCGGCAGAAGGCGCCCCCCGCGCAGGGCGGGCTGCGGCCACCGCCACGCCACTGCCACTGCTACCGCCACCGCCGGCCCCGCCGGCAGCCGCGGCTCCGCGGGCGCGCAGCCCCGTGGGGCGGGGCGGGGCGGGGCGTGGCGTGGCCGGCTGCCCGCCCCACGCAGGCAGGCAGCCACACGGCATCCACCCCCCCACGCTGGGTCCCGCGGCGTGAAAGCGGCGCTCCACCGTTTCCGTTTTGCTGAGGGGAGGGGGGAAAACCCACCCAAATCCAACAGCGAAACCCCCGAGAGCTAAAACGCCTCCCCCCGGTGGCGGGTACTGCGTGGCGCTGCCCACGGCCGGCGTGGAGGGCTGCCTCGCCCGCGCCCCACCGGCAGGAATGAGAGCGAGCGGGCGGGGGGGGCTGGAGGGGGCTCCCCGCCGCCTTCCCGCTCTGCCTGTCGGCCGCGGGGGCCGCGGGCTGCCGGAGGCGATGGGAAGCCCCCGGGGCGCTGCACCGCTGCGGAGGAGGAACGGGGCAAGAGGTTCGCCAAGCGGTGGCCCTGCGCGGGGATCGCCCCCCCTGCGGCACCGCTCCCTCCCCCCGGGACAGGCGGGCAGCCCGGTCGCGGTTAGCATCTCTCCAGGAAAGTCTCTTTAGGAAGCTACGCGCATTCCTCGCCATTCCCTGGTAAAGTCGTTATTTTCCATCTCGCGTGAGAAGTGTTTCCTGTTAATAAAAAGCGATATGGTGAAGCCTCTATCCGTGACCAAAGAACCCAAGGAATATGTTTTAATTTCCCCTCTGAGTGCTTCCCTGTACTACATACACACAGAGAACAACTATTGCATTAGATGGTGATGCAATATGTAATGCCTAATACAGTTAAAAGAAGACAAAGAACCCATTAAGGAAAAGCTTAACAGAAGAAAATCACTCTCTGATCTAATTTTAATGACAGCAATGACCATAAAACATTTTGGTGAATGCCTTTAAAAAAAATATAATAAACACAAATGCACATCTTCAAGCTGTTCTTTATATTACGCACTGAGCAGAGATAAATACATTATAGACACAATACATCAAAGCGTTATCAAAGTTACAGTTAGATGACATAGTTTCTGTGTCTGCTATCTGAAACACAGGCATGTTGTCTTATGCTTCCAGTGAGCCTACCAGTTAATGGAAAGACCCAAAATGAAATAGCTCCCAGCAGCCCCCAGTTTAGCCTGAGAAGGAACTGGGCAAATGTCAGTATTTCATGTTTACACCACTTCCTACAGCTTAAGCAGTAACTAGTTTTCTGAAAAGACACAGAAAAAATTGCCAAGAAGAGTCTGACCAAAAAAAAAACCAAACCAAAACCCCCAGAACAAAGCAACAACCAAAAAAACCCCCAAGCCCCCCAAAACAGAACTAAACTCCAACAAATTCTGAGGCATCAGAGATCGCCGTCTGCCTTACAAATTTCTAAACATCTTTGGTGTCTGAAAAGGAAATTCCTTAAATATCTGGTAGAAGTAAAGAGATACACACTTTTGTTTTAAGTATCTTCTTTATAAGAGGACAGAAGGGGCCAATGCAAATAGATCTCGGCTAGAGTCCTTGAACTTCTTAACCCTTTGACATTTTTAATTGCTTTATACAAATTTCACTGGCAGTGTTACTTCAAAATGAAGAACTGAAATACTGGTTTTCTAAAGCACATTTCTAAATAAGCACATTATCACCAACACCAAGTTTTGTTGTTGGTTTTCCCCCCCGCTAAAACAAAGCATCTCAGTTTTACATCTCAGTAAAGCAGTAACAGCAATTGCTACCTAAGAAAGAGTTCATGACCAGTTTCACTAAGAGGCTTTTAACAAACAGTGCAGTATTCGGCTAGAATTGGGTCCGAATCTAGGTCTCAGAATTTCTCTGCTTAGCAGAAAGGCTGACTAATCTTTGGACTAAACTTGCTTACCTCAAATCAAAAGAGCAGATAAGGGAAAAGTGGACAAGAAAATTAGAATGGAAAACTGTAATAAAACCAACATGGTTTCGTTGACAAATATGCTATAGTGCAACAATATGAAGGACAGGTGAGGAATATCAACTTCTATATATTGGTAATATACTTTTTTTTTTTTAATTGATGGGACACACTAAAGTCCTCAGTCAGAAACAGTCTCTTTTCACTGAAGTATATAAATACTTTTTATACTATAAGCTATGTCCACACCTCATAACTCATAATCTAGAGGCCTGAACTAAAACCCACTAAAAAAAAAAAAAAAAGAAAGAACATTCCTGTTAATGTCAGAGGAAATTGGTTCAATTCCTGCAAGTTCTAACTTTGGAACCAGGTACTTAGAAATCGGGGTTTAAAAGCCACTATTTAAGTACCATGGAGAAGGAATAAAACATGCGCACAAAATAAAAGCGTTTTTCAGATATTAGGAAAAGTAATGGAAGGAAAAAGTAAATGTTGTTTCTAAACTCCTGGATTTTCAAATTCTTTTACCCAGTCCAGCTGACAGGCTCCCAGAATAGTATAAACCACAAAATTATTTTGTTTTGAAGTACTTGGAAGGCATTAAATGATTAAGGAGGAAACGTGGGATTTTTTTTAAAAAAACATTGTCACAACAGCAATCCAGTTTAAATCCAAAATGGAAAAGTTTCCCTGAATGTACAAAGTGTACCATAGAGCTGTTAAGACAAATTAATTGATAATAATAAAATATTTTCTTCCTTTGAGGGTTTCTGAACAAAACTTCAAGAAAAACATTAAAAATCTTTATCACCATGGCAAGAAAAAGTGTACAAAAACATCAATTTATGAAATTTAGTTCTATTCAATCCATAGATGCAATTCCACATGCATTTTTAGAACTTCAATAGGGTCTCAGCACCAGATTATATTTAATAAAAAAAATAAAGTAAACCCATCCCTTAAAGTACTCAAGAAGAAATTAAAGCTGGCTGTTGTCATATTAAGTAACAATGGCGAAGACTCAACTTGCAAAAAGCACAGTATAATGGTTTAAGGAGGAAAAAAAAAGCCATCACAAATATTTGATGAGAAAAAGGAACCCCTGAAATAAAGACGACAGTGCACACCAGGCAAAAAATTTGCTAGTCTGGTAACAAAAAAGCAACGCAAGTTGAAGTGACATATACAGAGCACAAGTTGATTGGCTTCTTCGAGACAATTTGCCTTGTATACTTTCATTTGCACATGTTATTTAAACATTCTTCCAACTTCAAAGAACAAAATTTCCTCCTGAACTAGCCTGTGCTATTGCCTAAGAGCAAACTGAAATCTTGTAACAATAACAAGATCAACTCAATTAGATGCTTCAACCTCATCAGAAAGGGTGACTGCAGGAAGTCAACCAGGAGTATTGGAGACCTGTGTACACCGAGTTT
The DNA here is from genome assembly GCA_003993805.1 of Himantopus leucocephalus. Lineage (NCBI taxonomy): Eukaryota > Metazoa > Chordata > Aves > Charadriiformes > Recurvirostridae > Himantopus > Himantopus leucocephalus. The sequence continues at coordinate 81,004,207 of RSEF01000004.1, read as the reverse complement.
CCTCGCTGTTGACTCCAGAGGCTTGCGAGCGCTTTTGTTCTTAACGCAAATGCTGTATTCCACAACTGAACATGTTTATCAGATGATTTCTAAATTCCTTATTTCAAAGAACAGAGATAATGTTTACAACCTAAGCACATGGCAAGAAATAACAGATGGGTAGAAACAAACAGATGGGTGAACACAAGGTAACAGCGAGATGTTTACGATCAGCATAATAAACAGCTGCCACAAGTAGATGACCATCATCAGATCTCCTTTCAGTTGCTCCTTGTCTGTCATAAGAGTAAGGGTCCTTCTAAATCACAATCCCTAATATATTTCTTTTAATAGCTGTTCTCTGGACTTTTACTTCTTGACAGTACTGTGTACCAAGGGGTCCAATGGCCACCATTAGTCTAAACTGGACGCAGCAGGATTAGAATCCTTCATCAAGAGAAGTCACTGGAAACTGCAGAACTAATTCCAAATGATTCACTATTTCTATGAAGACACCAGCCACCGCTTTTAGCCACAGCCAGTGAATAGCAACAAAGATTCTCCTGCACCTCATTTACCCAGATTTAGTCTTGGATATTAACACAAACCAGAGATGGTTATATGCTAGAATGTGAGCTGGGGAAGCAAAGATGCAGATACGTTTCCTTCCTAACTGATAAGTAGTAATGTGCTGCTTACTTACTTTAAACTTAGTTTAAAATGGTTATTGCTCACTGCTGTCTGTTTCGAACGTTACAGCGACAACAAGGAACACAAAACTATTCTGGCTTCATCCACTCCATATTAAAATGGATGTCTACATGGCATGTGGACGTGATCTTTTTCTGTCTTGTGTGGAAATAGTAACTTCCACAGAGCCCAGGACAGAGAGTGAGGGGACTGCCGAGGTCCCTGGTTATGCAGACAGACATATTTTTTTTTTAATTATTTTTTTTAAACCCTTCATAACACAATAAAACACTTTCTGGTAGCCCAGCTGTTACTTATCCAAACTGCATGCGATACTTCTTAACGTGGAGCACAAAATAATAAGAAATCTTTATCCTGGCCTGTGCCAACTGAAAATTAATACAGTCTTCCTGCTTTTGTCTATAGTTTTTAACTTCTCCTGAAAGCTCGCTAAGAATAATATCCTCAAAATCAAACAGCTCTATTACTGTGCTTAAAATAGGACTATGGAGAAATGACTCCTACCTCATGCTGTTTTGCATAATATCAACAAATTATACACGTGATCCATTCTAATAGCTAATACCTGTATAAAATAAATTACTTTCATAGCTGTTAGTTCCAGACTCTATAGGTTCAAACTTAATTTTCTGTTACATTTATGGAGCTTAATAAAACATGGTGGCTTAGTCCACCAGAACATAAAACCTTTGACCGGTGTAACAAAAACACTTAAAACATTTGTCTCTATTATTTCTAACTTCCCTGTAACGAGCTGCTCTGTCAGAATGCCTTTTTTACTTACTCTGTGTCCTTGAAGTTTACCCCGAGGATTCATTTTCACACAACACTCTAAGATGATACTGCAGACAGTCAACTAGGAGCTACGGCTGCCTCAACCTCCCACACGGTCCTCACTTGCCTAATTAAATATTCATCACTCCAGAATGTTGCAGTGTCAAACACGAGCAACTTCCCAGCCTGACCTTGCACAGCCAGCCTGCGGTTTGTGCTGGAGAATGAACAAGACTGGGACTTACCTGCTGAAACATAAAATGCCATAATGCAGTTTTCATGTTGCACATTAAGTTCTGTGCATGCACTGTAAAATTCTCACTGCAGAAGCTAGAGTACTATCTTTTAGTGTTCAATATAAATTGAATATCTGTATGCAAAGCTAACTATAAAACTTGCACGGGCAGTGTTATCAATAATCTTTCTGCAAAACACTAAAAAGCTTTCCTTGCTCATTATACTGATCCTGTTTTGCATGTACGGTCATATCTTCCAACTTAAAAAATAAACCAATGCTGAGTATTCTCAAATAAGTAAATAATAAAAAAAAAAAGAGGCATACTACTATCAACAAGTACATGAGATTATTTTTTTGTGGCTTTGGACTCCTGTCTTAGTTTCACACACCCGATTTATAAGAAATTTGCGTTTTGCCTCCAAGACAAAAGAATTTATTAATTCAAAATCTCTCCCCTCTGTGGAAAGAATATCTGGAGTTATAATAACTCATTTTAGTTGTACTAGGTTCTGCACATATTTACATCTGTATTTAATGGAAGAGAAAGCTGAACAGAAAAAAATCAGAAGGAATCAACTTCACTGCTATAGAAAGCATAGCCTTAATAGTCTGTAGGTTGCATAGATCTTCGGGGATTTAACTAAAGCATATCCATATCATGTCCACACGCAATAAGAATATTAAAAAGCTTGTATTTTGACCTCAACAGATACATTTTTCTTAATGTATCAGAAATTGGGTGCAAACATCTTTTATTTATGCATACTACGTATGCAGCATTCTTAAGATGACAGAATAGTCACTGCAGCAAATCAGGTAACAATTCTGTAAGCATAATAAATGCATATGTACAGCTTGGGCCAGTAAGTAAATATATTCATGAGACTATATATGCAGCGACACATAAGTACATATAATATTTATATAAAACATACATGCGGTCTAAAAAAGTTTGATTTCATAGCTTCAATAATTTATTGAGTCATCTGTGGGAACCTTCTTGCCCCTAGAATTTCCCATAAATGGTTCAAAACTTACATTTCATCTTCTCAGTCAAGGGCTTCTTTACAGCTTTCAGGGATTTTCTTTCCCCTGGCATTTTTTGCTAGCCCAAAACAATTGTGGATGCTATAGAGGTTGCAGATATGTCTTAATGCCCTGATTAAATTAAAAATTAAGATTTCAAGGTGCAGATCCTTTAATCTGGCATTTGGGTGAATATGCTGCAGCTACTACATCAGCGAGGAGAAAGACAGAAGACACATGGTACAGCCCAAACAGTTCTTCAGAGCCTACATTGTGGCTTAAGTAATTTTGAAACAGCTGTACCACTGTTGACAGCAAGTTAAGTTAGCACACTGCTAGGCCTGTGGTAACTGTCTCTTCTCTCCTAGCAGGGTCCTGCAGATATTGGGAACAAAAACAGTCTGTCAGCATTCCTGTGGGATCCTTCAGTAATGTCCTTTGGGGAACACAAGCAGTTAGTTGTCTACTCCAGACTTTCCAGAACTGTTGGCATTGTAATACTGGCCCATAGATCTTCCTCCCACATAGTACAGGTGATCAGCTCTCCCAAAGTGTGCAAAATTTAACTCTGACAAATAGAAAAATCACTTTAAATAGATTTAGAATTGATCTGATCATATCTATGGTCTGATAAACCCGACCTGAACCTTGCTCACGGGTAATAAGAAAGGTTTATATATGCTCAGAACTCTACCACTCTGAACTAAATTACAATTTTTCTACTCTGCATGCTTATTTTCATTACAGGCAAATTAAAAACACATTCCAGAAATCATTTTATGATCATCTCTGGTCAACTGGAAACTCATCTAGGTTTCATGCTACAGACAAAGCCTGGCAGAAGCTACCCACTGTGTGCTTCAGAGAGGAAACAGCGATCAAGGATATAAATTGGAGAGTAGCACACCCATTTAGCATTGCTGGCCCTGTAAAGGAAACATCTGAGTCTGCATTACAGTCTTGAAGTTGCATACTACGTACAGCTGGTAGATTTTGATGGCCTTATTCAATATCTCTGCAGTATCATCATTTGTCTTCCTAACTCCCACCACGCATTCTTTTGCGACTATATATACCGCCACTTCTCCAAGAAGTACGGCCACAACTACTTGCGGCTTCAGGCAAGCCTCCCTCATCTGTCTTTCTAACACTACTTTAAATCAGTCCCCAAGGACCGGAGATGGAACGAGGCAGAATCAAAGTAAATGTTGGAGATTAAAAGCAGGGGAATGGAGCAACCAGGGAATTCAATCTCACATGTGACCTACGGGCATTAGCGAAAGCAGGGAACACTCCACAGCAGGGAAGTACTTAGGACCATGTGCTTAAGACCTCAGGAAACTGTAAAAGTCAAGTATGAAATCACTGCAGTCTTAATGACACCAGAGTCTAAAAGATCTCATCAAATAAAGGCCTTACACATAAATCCAAATCATTTTCCAACTGGCCTGGGGAAGTGCAATAGTTCTTATTATGAACTCGGCTATTATAAAGTTACAATTCAGTGATAAAGATAATAACCTGTATATGGTCTACGCGAGCAAAGGAAAATTTCATTAGTTGGCTGTAAATAAAATTTCCAACTCGGAAGCCTAGAACAGGAAGTTAACTGCAAGGCTGGTAATCAGCATTTCTCTTCCCATCTCTTATAGAGATCAGTACAAAGAACAATAATTTTTATATAATAACACACAAACATATGTATTACATAATCAGCAGTGATGCTCAGGAACGTAAAGACACAGTGGAATACCACTACTTGTTTCCCTAATTGGGAGAAGACATACTACTAGAAGAAAACCACTCCTAAATACTAGAACGATGGTGAACTTTTAAGGTCTTATACAGTATGGGGTGAATATGAATATTACTTCTATTTAAGCCATACAGGAATTTCTTAGTTCATACCAGCTGCTCTGTGTGCCTGCATATAGAACTTCAGCAACCAAGTAGAAATCGTGTTTTATATTACATAAATTATCATTTCAAACTTTTCCCTATCAGAATAGGGCAGCTACCTCTACTGCAGAAACTG
>RSEF01000004.1:80980594-80998444 GCA_003993805.1 Himantopus leucocephalus | reverse complement strand
TTCTCTTACCACAAGAATCTGTTTGCTTTCCTTTCAGTGGCTTTTTACAGAAAGGCGTCCTCATGGTCTAACCACTTCCATTGTTCAAGGGCAGTGCCAATTTCTGAACTTGCTCAGCAGTATAAAACCAATTTCCCAGAACCGCACCCACTCTGAACTTGCAGGTCACACTGGTCACCAGAGCACAAATACTTGTCCACAGACAAAGACTGCGAGAAGTAAACCAATTTTTACTTTAAATCATGCAAGGCATTCCTATGTCTGAAGTAGTTAAAGTATCTGAATGAGGGGAACACACAGTTTCTACATCACTCCTTAGTTTTAGGGTAAATTATTGGGCCAGGCCCACCCTGAACCTCCTTGTCCTGGTTTCTCTTGCAGAACGATTCCCACTCCTTGCAACACAGAGCTAGTTTACTTCTCTTGACATGTCCAGGCTTCATTTACTTCTCCATCGAGGAGTTAAAAAAGAAAGCATCTTTATCTGGTCCTTTACTAGATAATCTATTGCATAGTGATTTCCATCTAATATTTAAACTAAAAAAATATGGTTTGCCAAGAGCAATTCTTTTTCCTTTTCCAGCAGTACTTTATTTAAAAAGAAGGTGATCAAATTTTAATGATCCTCTTTTGTTAGCTTAAACCAAGTGCAAAAATGCCTCCTGTCACTTCCCTTGGGTTTGAAGGGTATCAGCAATGTTATCCATTTTAAATGGCACAAATATTTTGGAGGTGAAAATTCAGATCTTTTACTTTTAAAATAGATGATAAAAGTTTTAACAAAAAGAAAAGAAGAGCACACGCAATCAAATAATTAATGCGGAGACAGTTTTCCAACAAAAAAAAAAAGTTAAGAGCCCTTTGGAAAGCAACACTGAACCCTCAGTGTTTTCCTCAAGATTTTACTTTGTTCTATACATGAAAAACTTGCTCTAATTGGCATTGAAGGCTGGGAAGGAAGGTCAAAGCCTAGCCATGATTATTAGGTCTTGTAAACATGCGCAGAATCTGGGAACTCTAACAAACGCTTCTGTGAACCCCAGGATTGCATCAATAATCCACACTGCATAAAATGTGATCTTTAAAATGGCTGGGACTATGTGTCTGAGGCTGGTAAAAGAAAAAAAACTCACACCTTGAAACAGTTTGCCTAGAAATATATGTACACTGTCTCAGCGATCAGAAAGTGCACATCAGGATAATGCTTTAAAAATTCCTTGGCTCAGACTCCTTGGCAAGACAAATTTTTATTGACACTCTTGCAATTTGAAAGGCCCATCAAGTCTGTACAACTAAAATGCATTTTTCTTTCCTTTATGTATGGAATAGCTGGACTTTCCTTCCATTCTGGCGTTTAAACAGCTTCCCATCTTTTAAAATTCTAACTTTAAAAAGATGCAATATGAGTACTTCTCTTACTGTTTCTTTGAGAATTGGCTTCCTCTATCACTTTGAAGAAGAGACCATAAGTTACCCCCGCTTTTTTTTTTTTGATAACCGAGTGGGCAAGTTTCATGGTAGAATAATAAGCAAAAGGTAATCATAAAAAAAATTATTTTTGCTCTATCTGTAGAGCTGAATATAAAAGTGAGTTATGGAATAAAAAACACTTGACAAGTTTTTGGGGGGTCTTATGGTTTGGGGTTTTTTTGTTTGTTTGGGATTTTTTGTTTTGTTTTGTTTCCCCCCTTTGCCCTTAGGACTATATGCAATAACATCAAACTGGAAGTGACATCCTACTAACCAGGAAACATGATGTGATAGGTTTCTAAATTTTAGGGTATTGTGACAGAGCTTCAGGATTACACTGAGAACAGAAGTGCCAACCAGTAAAGCGTGGCTGGAACAACCACTTCACAGAGCTTCAGAAGTGTCAGTTTTCTCTGGTAAAGGCTCTAACTGCCATCATGATGCAATTCCACTACTGGTTGCAAATTATTAGTCTTTATTCTGTTATTTGCCATTAAAAACAGCATCAGCTCAATCTGAGCTTGTGGAGTTCTGCAGCCGTGTTTGTTTGCTGTTGATCTTGACTCACAACCACAAACCACCGCTTGCATGGCCAGCTGCCTCCAAGGCACAGAACTGAAACGCTTGTCAATGTCTCATGCAGAAGCTCGTGGGGAAACAAAACCAACAACAACAAAAAAAATCATCACCTTCTCCTCATGCTGTAACTAAAGAGAAGGTCCCAATCTTTAAGCATATTACACCAAGAACATAGCTGTTATTGAGAATATTTCCTCCAAAATCCCAACAATTATTAGACCATCAGCCCCATAACAGTCTGTAAATACAAGCAGAGACTGAAGCCTTGAGTTGTGGAGATAGAAATCCTGGCATTTGAGTCCAGAAAAGTTAAATTAGAAACTGGAAAGGACTTTCTGGGATAGCCGCTCTTGATTGTGCTGAAGATGACTTGGACCTCTTCAGCCAAATCATTTGGTGTAACTTGTTCCAGACCAATTTGCTATTTACTGCTGTACAGTCGAGTCTCGCTCCTTGCTGCTGAATTTAGCAAGGAGCTAACCCAACCCTTCTCATCACCACCTCCGAATTCAGTGCCCGACCTGTAGGGAAAGGGAGACAGAAGGAGACCATTCTCTTCTGCTGTTCTCCTCCCCATTCAGGTTTTGGCTGAAAGCCTGTGGCCAGAAGTGAAAGCACCAGGATCTGCAGCAAATAGAGGGAGTACTTCATCCATGATAGGGACCTGTATTTTACTATATGAGATAGTCACATCAGCTTTTCTTCCTGCTCCCATCCTTTTCTTTTTAAGAGAGTTTCTATGAAGAAAAAATGCACATTAAGAGCATGGAGGACTCTGTAAGAGAGGAGGTAATGTTTCCCATTGCATGACAGTATGGTCGCAAGCTACTGGAGCGGAGTATCGTAATTGACGATGTATCATGAGTGACCCCAGAATTACTTCCCAAGTGTGTTATGCGAGAGATTATGCCCGCTTCAGAAGAAGAGAATTGAAGTTCAGGGCAAACATCAATTACTGAAATTGCATAAAATAGATATGTAAAAATTACTGTGATTTTTTTAATTTTACCTTTCCAGATGCCAAAGCAACACAGGGAGAAAAAACAACCAACAAAAAACTCAGCGATGATTACAAGACTGTGACCAATACAGAATAAAATTCCAAGTGTTGGGAGACAGCCATGGAGACACAGAAGTGCTCATTTCACCTATACTAGTTGTAGCATTTAATAGTCAGGTGCAAAGGAGAGTAAGAAGTCCATCAAACAAGACAGAGAGGATTGCTATGAAAGGAACAGCTTCATCTTAGATCTTATCATGCTTTATCTTATTCAGTCTAGCCTGCAGAGAAGGAAAGACACGCTGTTCAAAGCATTCCTACTTCAGTTTCATTTTTCTAAACTGCAAAAAATACAATTTCATTTAAGCATAGAGTAGTCTAACAAGTCTTATATTTGTTTCCAAAATTGAGGAGAACCTGAAAACTAAGCAAGAACGTTTATGTGTAATCTTTGTGAAATTACATTCCAGCCTGTGACAAACACAAGGGAGGAAACCGAGGATTACGCAGAAGATGACGAGTGAAGACACATCGGACACAGACTCCTAAGCCAAGTCTCTGAACACAACGTTACAAGAAACAGCTGATGTAAAGAGAAGACAAGACATAAATATTCATGCAACAATCAGTTTAATATTGCAGGTCCAAGACTTTTTTTCCTGAGCATTTTAAGTTAGAATGCTATTTCAGATTTCTTTTAAATGAATCTGTCATAGTTCACAATTTATATTAGCTCAATTAGATCATCCTATTCCCTCAGGATCCTATTCCTACTGAGAAGAACAGATGCTTTCAATATTCAGCCTTGTTCTTTTATGTTTGTGTTTCTCATAGTGCAAATATTCCCATATTTTAGGGGAAGTATATAAAGCCAGAAAATGAAATTATGTCTCGAGAGACATTCTGAGTATTAAACTATGCAGTTAATTCCAAATTAAAGCGAAACATTTAACAGCTGAAGGGAAAATTCCCATTTGGTAAAGCCTCACCTGTCCTTGATTTAGTGTTCAGAAGAGCTGCTATGGGACTTGAAAAACCTTTATACTGATTACCTATCAAAGTATTCTTTTTTTGGTCACCATAATAAAAAAATCAGTATCAACAGGGGCTTGAGAAACATTTGACAAAGTACCATATTCTGATATAAATATCCCCTCTACAATTTCCATATGTTCTTAGTTACACATTGAATCATTACTCATCATTCCACCAAAGTTTGATATTCCTTTCTACCTCTGTAATATAACACAAAAGAAACTTAGAGTAAGAGACATCTGGCAATCTGATTCATTCTGTCTACTTACCCAGATTTCCACTTATCACCAATTTAATCCAGTACTCCAGTCTTTCTTCAGCAACTTACCTCAGTGTCTCTGACCTCTCTCCAGTATATTGAGCCTCACTGATTTTCAGTTCTCACCATCTAACCATTTCACCATCTCTCCCCAACCAATATTCAAAGCCTTTCCAGAACATTTTTTTGATAATTTGACAATCTGCTTTGATCAATTTATATAAAACACTAAAGACTCCACAATTTGTGGAGTAGCTAGAACAATGTTCTTTACTTAAGAACATGGGCACAATGAATAGATTACTCTCCTTGTATATTCCTGTATCTACAACATCTGCGTAGCTCCCTTAAGCATATGGATGGAGGAAGCAGAAGGGTATGTCTGTAGGCTTCATTTGAACAGAGATTAATCAAAAAAACATGTTCATGAAAAACTGAGTTTGTGATTAGAGGCTCAAGCCAAGGCTGGAAAGGGAAGCTCACAGGGAAATGGAGTTTCAGTTCCTTCACAGCTATACAGAAATTCATTAGTACAAAGAGAAACTAAGTAACTTAAGTCATATATAACCTTCCACAAACCTCAACCTGCATCAGATCTTAAAGATCAGTTCTTGAATCAGCACGGGTATCTATGCACTACCAGTGCTCCTTGCAAGCTTCTTTCCCTCTGGGGAATTTTCTGGTAGAAATATTAAATTCAGAGATAATTTTTACCTCCATCCTTCCTTTGACATTTACAACACTTAAAGAATCCATTTGCTCTTCAAGGATATTGTCATCTATTAAAGAATATTTATGAGTGCTGCTTCAAAGAAAACCACTGGAATGAGAAGTCATGCAAAAACAGAGAGTGAAGATTTGCATTTGCAACTATTTATAGGTTAACTCCTAGCAAGACAAAAAGCAAGACCTAAAATGTATTAAAAACTTGGGTTAAAAAAAATAATACATCAGTGCACTAATTATATTCTCTTATCTGTTCCGTGCTTCAAAGTTTGATACCAAAGTGCACCTAGGGAACATATAAAAAGCCTCATTTATTACTACAGTTTCAATGGGAGGAAATTAATTCACAAATCAATTAAATGGAAGGCAACTAGTTAAAAAAAAAGTTAAAAAGCTTGTTGTTGTTCTGCTGAAATTCAGTGCTGTTCTGTGTAAACTTCTGACTAATGATTTTGTGAAACAAAGATATTATGTGATTTCACAAAAGCCTCAGAAGGATTGAGCGGGTTTATAAATGATGCTGTTGATGTGTATCACTAGCATACACCTCCAGAGAAAAACTGCCCTATGCTAAATTCCATAAAAGGTTCATACCCTGCAAGTCAGGGCAGCACCTGAGGTTTTGCTTTAAAGGGGACTGCACGGTTGCGTGCAGACTCCCAGGCCTCAGAAACCAGATCATCTTCTGATGGTGTCCAAAAATTTTTTACTTCATTCACTCTGATTCCTCCGATTTGATGTCTCCACACTGTTGATAGACTGGCATTGGAGCTCCGAGGTGTTTGCCACACCTGTTAGTCCCAGGCAAGCAAACATTAAGTATTAGAGGGACAGGTTATGTTTTCAAGAAAGAATAGGGAAATTATTCTTATTTAAAAACCAAAGCCCAATCTTGCCATTCTTAGCAGTACCACACTGCATGCACTTTTTTCCAAAAAAATAATTGCACAAAAACCAGAGCTGCTTTCCGTGCAAGACTGCACTCGTTAGAAGTTTGGGCAGAAAAATCAGGCTCCTAAAAACACCATCTGTGCATATATGCACATACCTCCTTCGAAAACAATTGGAAATTTCAAACGTTCAGCTTTTTTTGGGAAGGGAGGGGAAATCAAGCAAATGCTTCTGTGCACTTGTAGATATTCATATAAGAATTTAAGAGTTGACTACAAAGCAGTCATTTTGAAAGCTTTGATGAAGAGTATCCTAGAGAGCAACAAGATAAATACGTGAATTACTAAAATGGAAGACATTTAGCTAGCTATTCCTGGTGAAGCTTAGAAGCCAATGGGGACGAAAAGAGCATATTTGGCTTACCTAATTGACTTGGAAGATGGCAATATTTGTATCATGAAACTCAGCAGCTTTCTGAACAGTTGGTGCACTGACATTTTAATGCCAACCCTAAGAACACTGTTTCCAGCAATGACGTTTCTAGGGGAATTGTTACAACTTCACACATTCAGAGGAAGGTACAATCAGCTGTTCTCCAAGTACAGAATTACCTTATTAAAATATATTAAAATTGATTAAAATATATATATTATAAAAGCCTTTGTCAAATACCTCTGGTGAATTATTATTCACAGCAGTCTTTACTACAGCTCCAAAGGCAACACTGTTTTCAGTCAACCTAGACTCTGACATCATCTAATTAAAATAGCATTAAATATCACAAGTTTCCTTAATAGTCTTATCCTTTATTTATCAACAATATCAAAATTACACTGCCCTCAAAGGAAGAAGGTCACTTTTTATTTAGATAATACTTGCTTTGCTAAGATTTGAATTTAAGAAATTGCTGAAACATCCTTATTTTTTATAAAATGTATTGTGTTTATATTTTGATAAACAGCATTTTTTGAGTTTTGTGATCATAAATCTGTAAGCATTCTAGGTACTTTCCTGCAATAGGAAGGCTTTGCTTTCTCTTATCTAGCACAATTATTTCCTTTGTAGCAATCAGAAATCCACCAAGTACTTTGCAAGTGTAATGGCTCCTAATAAATCTCTCAGAAATTAAACAACATACAGAATTCAGGCACTGAAGACAAAGATGCATGAGGGAACTAATATATCTAATGCATTTATTTTATTGTATTTTTATTCAAGATGGAGTGGCTTACTCATATCTGAATCAATTTTCCAATATAGTCAAAACGACGTGGAAACTCCTGCTAGTGCCAACTACAGTGAGGATTTAACCTTGTTTATTACTGGGGGAGGTTGAACACTACGTTTCAAGTTACAGATGGCAAGGAGCTGAACAACTTCTGGCAGCTTTGAGCGAACGTCTATCACTTATTAATTAATTACAGTTTCTGGAGTTATTCTAGTGCATTTTTCGAACATAAAAACAGTGGGAGAATTACCCAGCCTGAAGAATTTATATTCTCGGTGAGTCAAAACAGACAGATTGGACTTGTTAAGAGAAAGCAAATAAGCACATAAGACTGAGTGATTTTAGGTATTTTGTGTGATAAAATGAGGTCACATGTATGGTATTGTAAAAGGATAAGACCTTTGCTATCCCAGACAACTGAGCAGCCAGAATTCCCAAATCGCTATCATCGTATCATTATCTGTACCAATAATTACAGGTATTTGGCCTATGAATTGTTTTTAATAAGCACTATGCTTTCTGCAGCATCACAAGGCATTTTATAAAAAGCCAAATAAAGCCAAGGTGGAAAACACTTAGTAAAGCTACAGAAACGCTCCTGTATTCTATAAAGGGGGAACTACTGAGAGAATACGATCCAAAAAAAAAAAATATAGATATAGGGAAGATCGATGAGGAATAAAAATAAAGAATTAGATCTCAGGGTATTGCTCTTGTCTCAACTTACAGAGAGAAAGGAGTTAATATGAAAAGTATTTTTGAGAATAATTCGACAAATTAAAGTTTTATGCCTCTAAAAATTTGTGTGTATGAGAGTTTAATAGGTTTTACTCAAGTACTAGTAATCTTTTATTAAGCTAAAAAAAAAGTCAAGCGTTCAAACAATATGGATGACATATTGGAAGATTTGGCCTCTTTGGGTCATATCTGTTCTTTAAATGCTTTTCATTTTCTTCTGCAAGACACAGGTACAACCAGACTATTTTAAAGGTAGATTTTGAATTCTTCTAGCTGTACCAATCACAGAGACTCAGGTTTCTTTCATGTCATTAAAGAAATAAATTAGCTATAAATTACTATTTACTCTCCATTTGTATGTTTCTGTATTACACAATACTTGCATTTTAAAGGCCCAATCTCAAATTCTTAGGTCAGCAAAAATCCCAGTATTGCCAGAGGTGATTTTGGTCCCATACGAGATTCAGACAACGTACACATCGCTATAGAAGTTTTGTAGTTATCACACAAACAATCCAGAATTAACTTCCCTTATGTCAGTAAAGTTAAATTATTGACAATTAAATTAACTGATCTCTCAGTATTTAAATATTAGGAAACTAAATTTCTAATAGTAACATTAATTTTAAAGCATATATTTTGAGGAAAAAGAGTCACCTGTAAAATTTTCTACTATTAACAAAAAAAAAAAATTAGTTTGATTTTACCACTGTACAATTCACTTAAAGAAGAAAGGATAATTTTAGACACAACTCAAAGCCACAGCTTTTAAGGAAATATGACTTGAGTAATAAGTGTCATCCACTATCAGAGGTAGAGACTGTGACAAGCTCCAGGAAAGGGCACTGCTAAAGGCTTTTATTACTTTTTATGTACCATTGCCCAACTGTTGTTAAGGAAATTCAATTACCAATTGAAGGGTCATTTATCCAAATTATTCAGTGCTGCAAAGGGAATCTGACATGCAAACAATTTAGATAAGGAATCCTGGCGATCTAGTACCCCAAATTGTCTGCCATTTGTCACTTGGATTCTACTTTTAAAGGTAAGCCTTCATTGCCCTTGGAAAAAACAGTTCCATTAAATGCAGACTGACACCTACAGCAGCTGATGAAACACATACAGATAAGTTTTTATGCGTCTTGTAGTATCTGCCAGAATGTTTCCCGGTGTACATACTATAAAATTCTTTTGGAAAAGGTGGATACTGTACCTTGGACTAATACTATATATTGGGTCTTCCCTCATATTTTGACAAATAATTTCTCCACTGTACCTATGTATATTTGTATACAGTTCTCTCTCATATATATACACACACAGACACATACAAATACTCATAACAAATCATTTTTTAATAACTGTGCTTGGTTATTGAGGCATTGCATATCTGCCTACAGCAAATATACGCACTGCACAGGCACAGAAGCAGTTTAAAATCATCTCTGAGTTCTCAAGATCCCATCCTTCACCTAATTTCTTGCTGACAGATTTTAAAGAAAAAGCTACAAGCGTGCAACATAAAGTATATGTAGATGCCTCTATACAACTAAAAACTCAGGACTAAAATATGACCCTAAATTGAGGGCATCACAGCACTTCTTTTCCTTCATCCCTGTCCTCTTTACTTCCAACTCTTTTCAAAAAAGAAGCTATGAGAGTACAAAATCCCCTCGACAATTTTACGCCACCAAAGGGATCACCCTCGGGCAGGTTGAGCTCAGCAATAATCCCCCACCAGGCAGGGAGCAGAGAAGGGCTAGCAAAAGCTTTGAGCAGGCAGTTAGAGGAGATGACCATCAAACACCCTTTCCAGCCTAAATTACGTGTTGGCTTTTGGATGCTGATGAAGTGATAACAGGGAACAACATCAGCTAATTGCCCAAGCAGCACATGGAACGCTAAGTGCTGCACAGTGTGTCATCTCTTGTCTTTTTTCCTACTAATCTCTGTTTTGTTATTAATGCAAACAATAATTAAGAGATCAGTTTTCTGTGACCTTTATTTCCATGGAGGGACCTTGTGTTCACATTCAAAAAATATTCTTAAGTGAACAGAAAAAAAGCCAAATCCTAAATGTAAGAAACTGACCATATTCACAAGGACATAATTTGCCTGACAGTTCGCTGGTGAAAATAAGCTGTATATCTAAAGTTTAGTTTTCAAGAAGACTTGAAACAACACTCACAGTAAAATAAGTATAAAGTACAGGTTTTCTTTTGCAAGAACAGATATTATAAAAGCATTGAAAATAAAGGAGGTTAAAGCATAAAGTTTTAACTCTTAATTATGTAAACTCAAGGTACCCTGAGCATGCCATTTCTTTTCAGGAGCAAATGTGGGAGAAAAAGCATTAAGTAAAATCCAAATAATTTTAACAAAGCTGAATCTTGACTCACAATATGATGTCTATTCACGGATTATTTTTTTTTCTGGCATTTCTCAGTATTGGAACACAAACAAGAAATTAGCAGTGGTCCTCAGGAATCAGGAGAAAGGGAAGCAAAGCTTCAGTCTTAAAAAGAACTATACGTAATAGTAAATTCTGAAGAGTAAATTTAGTGAGTTATAAGGAATCTGTACTTGTCACTGCTAGCATTCTAATTTAGAAATAAATAGAATTTGTAAGGGAAAATACTGTAATGTCAAAAAGGTATTTGCAAAACATTAGACAAAGAAATGGCTGTTTTCAGAAATAGGCATTTAATACTAAAATATGCAATGCTAAGTATGTTTGCATATTTTAGTCACGTTCATACCTAAAGATAAAGGTTTCTGCCAAGATTAGGAGAAAACCTGGGAAAGACTTCTTGTTCCAAAGTTATTTTCAATTTTATCAGAAAAATGCATATATGTGCAAAGAATTGCATGGATATGCGCACCACAGTGCTAGCAATGTATTTGCTGAACTGGAGGACGCAAGGGTTTGAGTTTGACAGGAGCTGTCTGCATGTTTGGGTCGAAAGGCTGAATTGGTTCACGCAGAGGAAACACAGGGGATGAGGGACTGAAGAATTGTGTGTTACTACGACATTTGCAAAACGACGGTCAAACAAGGCTCACCGGTGCTAGTTTTTCATGTTTTGTTAGTGAACTGACAAGGTAGCTGTGCCATTTTACCCAGGGTGGACATAGCAAACATGCTGATGAAGAAAAAGCTTAAGCATCTCCACGGCCATTTCCTTACTACGTGAGTCAAAGCATATATTCTACTGAAATTTATCTGTCCATAACACAAGTATAAATTCAATCTTGTCTCACAGGGATGTTGTAAGTATTAATCATCCCATAACATGTCTTGGGTCCTTCCAGAAGGACCACTAGTTTTAAATTTTACAGGTAATTAGTAATCTTATACGTCAGTAACATCAAGGAGGACAATGGATAGTCAAAACCTATTTAAACCACTTCCTTTATAATATGGAAATAAGTCTTTTCAGAAGCAAAGAAGATTCTTCTCCATTTCAAAACGTGACAAGAATTTATCCCTTCATTACTACAAACTATGAACTTAGTAACTTCTTTTCCAATTTTAAATTGGAAACAAAGATCACTGAACATCGCTTTTTTTTTGTAAATTGCTATGTCTACACTCAAAGGAATCTCTGCTTTTGACAATGTAATGCATATAGAATTTGTTCTGGTAGCAAATACCTCATATCTTTAGTAGTTAAACTTATTGTATAGTGTTTAGGGATAAGGATGGCAGAAGAAAGTGAACCTTTTTTGGTGCCTTTTCTAAATAGACTACATCTCTAGACATTTGTTCCTATTTTTTAAAGACTATGTAGCATTGGTTTACATGTCGATTTTATTCAATACTTTAAACTTATTTTTCCTTCCATCTCCTGTTTTTCCTCTTTTTAGTTACAGTGTGCTTTAAATTAAACCCAGATCCCACAGATGATTACACATAAGCATCCCTTATGGATTTTACTGTGGTTCCAGATAAATTCAGCATATATCAAGCATTGAGTCTCCTGTCCTGCGTGTGACAGTATCATAAGCATTTCTTCTGGACCACAGAAGCTATGGCAGCTGTCTGAGTAGGTAAGAAATCTGTTGGTCCAGGCTATGACCAGTGGCAACAGTGTCAGTGTTCTGCAAACCACAACTTCTACTGGAAAACACAGCTTTTGTCATCACTTTGATAGTATCACTTTAGTTTCACACGACACCAGCACCCAAACTGCTCTGGGGAAGATCTTGCGAAGTGATGGTCAAAGACCGAAACAGCTGTCATCAGGGAATGAGACAGGAGCATGTCTCTGCCTGCATATGGAAAATGAAGACCATATTTGTTTCAGAAACATCCTCAAGAAAGCAATGCTGCAAGAGAGTGATGCTTTTACACTCTAGAAATGCACTTTTGAAAAATCTGAGGAAAGTTGTAGAATTTTCAAGAAGCTGCAATCCAGATGAGAGATTCATGGATAAATCCATAGAGCACAGTACAATCTAAACAAAAATCAAATCGGGAACAGAAGACAGACAAATGCATGTGGCCTGTCAACTTTAAACAACAGCTTCTCATGGAGCTGGCAGAGAAGTAAACAAAACCTACCAACTGATCTGAGAAGTACTAACCTCTATATCAAAAGACAAGAAAATGAGGACCATGAAGTTTGTTTATGAGCACCTGACACTACAACCCAGCCAGGACAACAAACCGATATAGACAACAGCACGAGTCTTATATGCACCTGAGAAAACAGTCTGCCAAGACATCAGACCTGTAACAGCGAAATGCATTTTCCCATTAAACCAAGGATGCATTAGCAGTATATTGCACAAACAAACCAGACCGCAGACATCGTAACATCTTAGGAACAACAATTTCCTCATACATTTAAAAGGCATGGAATACTGACCTTTACATACCCACATTCGCCGTCTTTGTTCATTGTCTTATAAAAGGAGAAGGCGGCTGACACAGGGGAGCGGGAACTGAAATGATCTTGAAGATATCCAAGAGTGCTATTGATTTGCTTTTTTATTCCAGTGCATGCTCAATGAGAAAATTAGATTAAATCAGTCAGCTAAATATATTCTTGGAACTGAGTTTGATGGTTTTAGCTATTAAAGTAATAGGGGGGGAAACAAAACAGAAAAACCAAGTTGCATTTTAAAACATCAGCCTTACTTCAGACAGCTCATGAGATGTAATTTTTACTTTAAAAGTAGTGAAGTTTCACTACTTTTGCAGTGAAGTTGTGTTGGTTTCATCTAATGTTATTGTACTAACATAGAAGATTGCCTGTTTTGATTAACCCTAACAAAAAAAACCAAAATAAAACAAAAAAA
Organism: Himantopus leucocephalus; assembly: GCA_003993805.1. Lineage (NCBI taxonomy): Eukaryota > Metazoa > Chordata > Aves > Charadriiformes > Recurvirostridae > Himantopus > Himantopus leucocephalus. Next base: position 80,985,214 of record RSEF01000004.1, on the reverse strand, counting down.
AAAAGACAAAATATACAAAAAGGTGCAATATATTTTGTTGAGGTAAATGATGGGATTACGTCCTGTAGAACTTTAGAGAAAGTTGTCACTGATTAATAAAACTTCTGAAGTTACCTGTGTATAGAGCTATTTTATGCTCAATTCATAGGCAAATAGTCAAGTAGATTTCAGAAAGCAAATACAGAAAGCTAAAAAGCCACCTGGTAATCAATGGTGACAGATAACACAAATTCCATTTAACTAGCCATTAGCCTATCAATAACCTCTCTTTTAAAAGACAAACAAAAAAAGTAAACAACCCCCAAATCCTCCCTGATCTGCCTAGGTCTGCAGATCTTGCACCCTTGCAAATCATATTCTGGAAACCCATCTCACTCGCATGTCCAGAATTTGGTGGATTACTTCTTTGACAACACTGAATATTTCTGAATAGTTTAATATTCCAGATGATGCTCATAAAATAGATTTTCTTTATCCTCTAATAAAAAACCTAAATACGTTCTATGGAACTTTTTAGATAGAATTCAAGGTGAGGTCGTGATTACCTAAGATATTCATTAAACTGAAACTTTTTTGCATGCATCTTTATCTTTCATGCTTGTTCGAGTCCCAAAGGATTCAATTAAAGTGTGGTTCTAGTAGATTACTAACAACAATTTTCTTTTTTCCTTTCTTTTGGTCCTTTTTTTTTTTTAAAAAAAAAAAAAAAAAAGGGAAACTTTCCAATCAGAAAATGCTCGTACATTCAAACCCAGCCATCTTGTGGAAAAACATACCCCTTTAGATGGAATACTGCATAACTACCTGCTCGTTTCACCAGCTCTCTAGAAGCTCACCCTGCAAACTTCTGTGCCTTGCCAGGGCTGTGTTTCCAAGCAGTTGGTTGCAGGTTTCCGTGAGCAGCTCAGCGCCTCCCAGGACTCGTGGGCTGCCAGGATTCACTACAGTCCCCATTGAACCCACCATCCTCCGGCCACCTGGAGCTGCCAGGGTGCAAGACCAGCTTCCACCGGCACTCTCCCCAGATGAGCAAAGCAGACCCATTGCACAGTTAGTGTGAATTCTTTCACAGGACCCACAGCTCCATATGTGATGGCTACAGCGTGACATGAATCCCTGTTGCCACACGGCTGCTTTGAACGCCTGTAAATCTGGGTTTGCAGGATGCATCTGCGGCGGGAGAACACTGGGAAGTACAAGCTGGCACGCTTTCATCTCCCTGTGAACGCAACATCATTTCTCAGTACCTTGCCAAGGATTTTGTCAAGTCTAATTTTAAGCCTTACAAATAACCTGGCTTTTACCACTTCCTTTGGGAAATGAGTCAACAGCCTATTATATTTCACTGACAGCCACCCAGCGTGAGGGTAGGACACTAACATCACACCCCAGGAGTCAGCTCAGAAGATGAAACCCAAGGACTTTCCTGAATAATTCCCCTACAGTAGATACATGGTTTCCTCACCTCTCAAAGAAGCTGCAGATTTTATCCATTTGCTCACCCCCCCCCACGCCACACGCACCCCAGTTACGCACAACCCTTCTGTGTGCCTCTACCGCTGCGATCAGTACTGCAGCTACTATAGCTGGTATCGGAGATCTGCTTCCAGACACAATTTCCCAGGCAATTTAACCCCAAGGATTCTACAGCATCCTAAAAAAGCCATCTCCTTACAAGTTTTGTACGCAGAAAAGGGCCCTTCATATACTGAAGAGACTGATATTTGCTACTGCATATCTGGGGATGGGCAAGAATCCAAGTGAGCTGCGGCACCCAAATCTGAATGAACCGAGTTTCTCTCCACTACACCCCGCTGGTCAGAGAGGCAGTAAAAAGGCTTCTGCAGAGTTTAAAGAAAGGACAACCCTTCCTCTGTGCGCGGAGCCATAAAACAGGTCATGCAACTGTGCCACCATAAATAAATTTAATGTTGTTTGGCACAGATTTAGGAATCGTGGTACTGTAGATTTACAAGCTATGCCATTAGGAACAGACACTTATATTCACAAACAACAGATGGACATTAAACATATTTATAATACTATATACAATGTTCCCTGCAGGACAAAGCTGGAGAAACTGCTGTAGCTCACCTCCATATTGGCATATCTTACAGGATACATATATATCATATGGATACAATTACATTTCCCTATGGAATGACATAATGACATTGTTTTATATTTATTAGGGCACAGTTTNTTTTTTTTTGGGGGGGGGGGTGGACGACGACACCCAGGTAAGAAATACACCTGTGTCACTTAAACATAAAATCATTTCATTGATACTCTAAATAAAAAAAAAAACACCCAAACTTTTTTGTAAGTTTTAATAGAACTTTAAACTCTACAATCAGCTTTTCAGAAATTAACATTAGATCCTTTATTATTGGAGGGCAGTAATGAGGCTTTTTTATTATTTCTTGGTTTGATTATTAAACTAGATTGGGCTTTTGCCAGTTTTTTAGATTTTTTACTTGAACCTGTAAGGAAATGCTTAATGGCTTCAAAACCAAAACAAAATAAGATACTATCTGAGAATAAACACCCCACAGTTTGTTGAGACAGTGGAACTGAATCTCAGGTGACAGTCATGTTTTATGATTATTTATCCAATTTATTATTATAAGCCTTGGTCAATGTATTGGTAAGTTATACTATGCTTCATTTATTTTGGAAATAATTAACAATTTATCACCCTGGACTATGTTTTAAGACATTACATTTCTCCTGAGAAATATAAAGGAAAGGTTTCAAAGATGGTAGGCAAGTTTCAAAAATACCTTTTTGATATGTGCATGACTATTTTAAGGAAACATTTAATGTTGGCTGATAGTATGCATTAAAATACTGGTATGCAATGACATAATGACATTGTTTTATATTTATTAGGGCACAGTTTCAGAGGGTCCTAATTAGTGATTATGAATGAAGCAATTTCAAGTATACTGTGCCAGTCTGCCACCATGGCTACTTAAAAATTCACTAAATTATATTAGTGTTTCTGAATGATCTCTAGGAGAATAGCCAAGGCTTTTAGAAGAGCTCAACTTCTGGATCTAGTCAGCAAAAGCTGGCAATGTATTTCAAACAGCAAACAAAACACCACTTAATTGAATGATATTTATTTGGCTGAAAACATTCAATGGGCAATACCACTTTTTCTTAAAAGATGGTATATGATGCAAACAGAAATGTTTCTGAAATTCATCTCTGTGCTTGGGCTCCTTTCCCTTTAGGGAAAACTCTGTTCAGAGGCATTTAAGGGGTCCCACAGCCTGGGTGAGTTATCAGCTTGGGGAGCTGCACCAGTGATGCACGTAGCCTCAAGAAGAGGTACAGATGTCTCTGTGCCAGCACTTCTCTTGCGCCCCACTGCAGTGACTAGACTGCAGCAAGCTTTCACCAGTGGTACTCTCCTCAACACCTCCACTGCCCTGACCATGTAAACCTGGGTAAAAATAACCCAACTCTTTGTACCGCAGTTATCACAGCATTGAGCAACAGCTGTTGTTATGCTGCAGAACTTGGCAGACCAGGAAGGACAGTGTCATCCTGGTACCTGAATAATAATTGTACTTTTTCTCAACTCTAGCATTTGACATTGAGGCATTATGCACAGCAACGAAGTCATGATGCCGTTATGACACATGAAACTGCACTGCATGACCTATACTAGGGTAATTTTCTGATGCAAGAACTTAAAATGCATCATTTATACGCAGTTGAGCACATTTGCACTGCAATGTGACATCTAAAAAACTAAAGTTAGTCCCTGAATGCATAAGCAGGGAGGAATGGAGTGCAGAATATTTCAAAATAGTTTCCACTATATTTATTCTAGCACAGCGTTAAACAGCTGTGCTAGCACAGAGTCCAGGTAAGAAATACAGAATATGGAAGCACAGCCTTCATTTAACTTGAATATGTGTCAATGTATTAGCCAGTATAAGAATCTGTTATTTTGGTTAAATTATGTAAGGCTTAAACGATCAAGAAACTTTTTTGTAAATACAGAAAGCTCTAGTCTGACTCTTTCTTTCGGTTATTTTGTTCCCAGGGGGAATTCTGTCCTCTGCACCTGCCTGCCTNAAAATGGTGAAGGAAAAGCAAGAAAGATAAGAAGGAAAGATTCAATAATGAAGTTTAAGATGGAACGGTTGAGGACAAGCAGAGTAATCTCCCTAGATAACAGTTCTGTCTTGAATAGCTGCTTATGGGCTAAATTCCAGAATTGCCAATACCATGTACTAAAATGTTATAAATTAGACCTTAAAAGAAAGATTAAAAGAAGTTTCTATATGCCTTTGTATACTTTAATCCTTAAGAATTCATAGTTTGTTTTTAATTTAGAGGGGTTTTAGCAATTTAAAACAACAAAATAATAAAACAATGCAGTCCTAGATTCGCCAGACTTCAGTGTTTCATTTTAAAACTATAGTCTTATGTTGATACGATTGTCTTTTGTTTTACCCAAATCAAGTCAGCTGGCAGAAGCTGAGATTAAGCTCAGTCTACCAAGCAAGCTTCTAGTTTATAAAGATCTAAATTAAAATTCTACACAAAGGCCAAGAGGAGCCGAAAAGCAGGTTTAGGTGATGCTGAGCAGCTCTTTTTTTT
>RSEF01000004.1:80957783-80970569 GCA_003993805.1 Himantopus leucocephalus | reverse complement strand
TTTTCACCAGGGTGACTCCTGGAACAGAATTTTGAGTTGCAAGAGGAAAGCACAAATGTTAGTTATTGCATAGAAATAATAGCTATTTTTAAAAGATAATGCTCTCAACAATTTCTACATTCTGCCTTCAAATGAAACTAACGTACTCAAGAAATTAGAGTTCATGCCTCTGAAAACTGGAAGTTTGCTTCTGATCAGTCTGTGCCGGGCATCCATAAAAGTCACCCATGTTCTCTGGTGAAACACATGTATACCGNTTAAAAGATAATGCTCTCAACAATTTCTACATTCTGCCTTCAAATGAAACTAACGTACTCAAGAAATTAGAGTTCATGCCTCTGAAAACTGGAAGTTTGCTTCTGATCAGAGTCTGTGCCGGGCATCCATAGAAAGTCACCCATGTTCTCTGGTGAAACACATGTATACCACTCCTGTCCAGTGCAAAGAAAAAAACAATACTATGCCCAGCAGCACTGGAACGTAGCATCATTTAGCACAGCTCTAAACAGCTAAAACTTGAAAGTGTTGTTGAAGTAATTTAAGTTCAAGATTTCTTGATATAAACCTTCAGAGAAACTGCCTGCCCATGTAAAGGTCAGCTACAAAATCCTTGATTCTCCAGCTCAAATGCTAGCTCTCATGACATATTCTGTCACACTCCTCAGAGTACCAGTTCAGAGCCGGCTCATCTCAGAGATTCATTAATCCAAAGGCAGTGAGAATGGGGAAGCAGACACAGGAGCTGAGACAAGCATCTAGGAAAATTATGCCATGATGGGATAGTAAGCAGGAGTGCATACTGCCTAGACATGGAGCAACTGTTCACACACAAGTAGAGAGGGTTGCTGGATATGCCCCCATATTAGCACTTGAATAAGGTCTTCAGCAGGGACAAGAATACAGAGGAGCTTTGCCAGAGATGGGATATATGAAACCACAAATTCAATGACACTACTGAAGGGAATACAGAGAGGTAGAACCCTTGCTGAAATCTTTAGGATTTGCTTATGTGCAGCTGAAAACCATGTCTTATTTGCCATGATGTGAAGAGCTTAATTTGAGATTTAACTCCAGAAGGAAGTATTTTTTCTAAAAACGGTTCAGAAGATGTCAAGGGGTTCAGGTTACGCTGTATCTGTTTCCTTACTTCAAACCTTAATCAACTCCATAGCAATGTTCTCCTATAATAGAAGTATACATGAATCAGATGTTCTTTGCGGTGCGAATCATTATGCTAGAATTTTGTAGTGCGTTTAAAATAAACTTAAGCTGTAGAATAGTAAAGTTCAAGGCACCATTGAATTTCTCCAAGCAAAGGATACTGTAGCTCATATATCCATAAAACTTAATTTATAAAAGGAATTAGCATCACTGCTCTGAAGCAATGCACTTGATTTACCTCTTCCTCCTCTGTGAATCATGTGCTGTGACTTTGAGAAAAGGAAATGGGTTGGTAGTGAATTCCACATTTACAAACCCAAAAACTGTAAAAAATTCATTACGTGCAATACCGGAGAAAAACTGGCCATGTTGTAAGTAAAATGAGAAAAGTATCATGTGTGGAAAGGATTTCAATCCAGGCTGCACACGATCCTTCCTTTCCCTAAATAAATTGAATCATTGGATAATTTAGGCAAAATGAAAAAGGGAGCTAAAGAGCACTCTGGGAGTACATTAACTGTGGGTGATCAGTGGAAGGCTGAACCCTTCAGCATGTTCAAATGAGTAGCCAGTTTCTGAAATTAATGCATATTTTTCAGGGAGCACCTGTAGGGGACTGGTACCTAGAAGTTACTGAGCCTGAGCAACCTCAGGATCTGGTGATGGGCAGATCTTCCAACTGGGAGTGAGTAGTGAAACAGTTAAGAAAGAAAATAAACAGAACTATGTACTGGAGGGATTATCATCAACAAAGCAAATGTGGAGAAATGATTTGCAAAATCCCTGCAATGCCTTCGGTTTGAGCCATTACCTGGTTACCGCAGAAGTAACCAGGAACCTGCCCTCACCCTGACCACATGCCTCTTAGTCAGGGAAGGCAAACTTTTTACTGCAGCAGTTACAGTGCACGGAGATCAGGACTGCCTAAAGAAAGCAGGTTTTCACTATTTCATGTTATCAGATTTCATCTTTAATCAGTTACAGCCAAAAATAAAGCTGGGTTTCTGTATAAAAAGTTGCTAATTTCCTATTGATGGTTCAAGAACTGCTTTTATGATTGATCTAAATCACGTCAGTTAAAAACTCCAGAGAGTCACAAGCTGATGAATCATATAAGTGCTATGAGATGCCACACAGCTACAGACATTTTGAGGAATATTTATTGGAGCTAGAAGGGAATGTCTTTTAACTGGGTGTACATGAAGATGGCTGCAATAATAGCATGTATGCAAGTTGTGCCTTACTACTGCGTGATCTGACTTGAACTTTGGGAATATGGAAGTGAACTTTGGGTGGATTTACTGGAAACTAAACAATTCTTCACTTGATAATGAAGTAGCAGTTGGAAGGACCAGAGGCATCACTATGGAGTGAGAAATGGCTCACGAATACTCCTGAAACAGTCAAAACTGACACGGCATCTACATGTGTTTTGGGGGGAATCTTTACAGAACTGATTAGTCGGATTAGTTGATTACTCCAGCACAACTACTTCAGGAACCTTCACTGGTGACTACATGGTCTCGTATGGGTCCTGAAGAAAGAAACTGTTTAATGTCAAAGATGAAGCTAGGTTAAACCAGTGATGTCTACTGAAAACTTTAGGCCACTAGAGATTGCAGCTATAAGTTAAGAAATGAATACTGAAAAATGGGGCAAGGTTACAGAATCCAGTCCTGGATGAATGTGCGGTTGACTGCTGACATATTAAGGAATATTACAATGAGATGCTTCAGAGAAAAAGCAGGGTTTGGTTTTGTTTTGTTTTTCTCAGCAGAAGCAGTTTTTAATAGTATTTTATGATATCCACTTTTGGCAGATGAAGGAAAGGATTTGTGAGTGGAAAGGAAAATGTCATTCTCTTTCTGTAAAATGAAAGATGGAACAGAAAAATATTGGAAGTAAAAATATATCAGCCATTTATTTACCCGTGTTGTGTAGTGCTCTCTAAAGTTTTGCTGTTACATTAACTTGAGCTCCATCATCTTTTTATGAAGATCTTTTCAACATGTTTGTTTGTCTATTTATAGGCAAAGAATGGCAATTGGATAAATACCAGGAATGAAAAGCTTCCTGTATGCTTTAATATCGATTAAAATTTGGGGTTCTGCTTTTGCCAAGAGAAAACAAACAGGCAAATCTTAATTTAACTTGGACATAGTGAAGAGTTGAGCAGTACCAGTCACTCTGGAAAGTCTGTGGGAAGCATTTGAAAATATCCCACAAATATAGGAAGAACTGCTATTTTTGTTCTTTTTTCACCCCAAAAAGGTCATTCTGCTTGATGTATGAAATGTCTATAGGTCTTGCCAGTTCATGCATGGTGAATCTCTAACATTGTAAATGAGGAGCAAAGCAAAGAAATAAGAATAGCGGGGCAGTACATTTTTGGTTTATTTAGCTCTGGACCCTTTGGTGGGAAGTCCAGGTTAATAACTGATTTCCTGGATTAGACGGAGAACCTTGGTGTTCACACATGTTATGTCACAGTACCTGTGGGCAGTGCAGGTGACAGGAACACATTTTGACACCATCAACAACAATTTGACTGCAGCAAGAACAATGAACAACATAAGCGAGAGCAAGTATTTGTGGGTGGGAATTTCAGATAGCTCCTTCATTGTGCCAGAGGAATTTCATGTCGTAATGAGCCCTCTTGGGGTTATAGATATATTGGGATGAGTTCTCACCGGATGATTCAGTAGCTGAACTAAACTGAGAGAAAGGGTTTACCTCCTGTCTGATTATAGTGATAATAGAGATGACAGTAACTCTGCTATGGGCAGAAAGGATTTTAATGTTAATCAAAACATTCCTGCTTGCTTTTAGCATTTGTCTGGGGTATATACGTGTGTGGCAGGTGCACCCGCCCTGATAAGGACTGAAACTTCTCGAAGGCCTGAGGGTTGCTATTTGGGCCGCCCAATCCGCATGGCGTCACGTACACAGTTTGGTCGAAAGACAAGGAAGTTAAGGTCCCAAGCCATGAAGACTAACATGACCATATACAACCACAGGTCAGATTCGACTAAGGTATAAATGGAGCCCTGCCAGGGGGCCAGTTGAGTTGGTCCTCCTCAGAGCAGTGGGTCTGCAGCTGGGGACTTCCCTGTGGGTCAGGACACCACCCACAGTAACTCCTGCAGGTTGAGAGCCCTCACCTTTCTAGGTGAGTGATTGCGCATTTTTGGATCCTCGTTTCTAAAGCTTAAGAATTCTTAAGTTGGCTGTGTAGTATTAATTCCACTTAACATCTTGAACCTGTAGTTTATTAATGTTTGTCAGATACTTAAACAGTTTTGGTTAGAGTAAAGTTTATTTTGAGTTTATCACCTGCCTAATTTAATTTCTTGCAAGCCTCCGCGGCAATACAGTCTACCCCAAGTGGTTAAAGTGACAGAGGTTTTATGTTCAGTGGTAATAAATATTTCTCAGCAAAGAGAAATATAGTCTATTTACTGGTGAAAAAATAGTTTTATGGCTGCCAAAAAGCTTTCCTGTAAATACGCCAGGCCTCAATTCTTACAGGATGTATTACAGATACAGAGTAACTTTTCATTTTCCAAAATCACAGGAGAAAATCGAACTAATGACAGTGGCGAAACAGGATATGCAAGCCCTAAGAACTTTTTAGTTATTTCCAAAAGGTTTCTTTACATGGGTAACTTTACATTAGCAAATTTGAACAATCACATGCCACTGCTGTGAAAGGCACTACATTAATGATCCTTAGAAAATATTTTTTAAAAAAATATTTAGTACTATCAGTTAGCTGAGAAGATTACCTTGCTCGGGTATTCCAAAATTGAAGAGATCCATCCTCTGCCACTGAGATGGACACTGGCAGAGGGAGGTCAGAGGGTGGCTTGAGTAAGGCAAACATGCCAAGAGTATACTAAGCTGATTCACCTTATTTGTGAGAACGGTCTGTTCTGATACTAAAGAAGTGTAGCAACATACCCGGCAGTGCCATCAATACAGCCGTATTGGACTGTTTAACTTCCTAAACAAAGAATTTTTATCTGATAGTCACAGGTCTTACATGTCTCCATGCAAATAGATACTGTTTTGTACCTTTATATATCATCAAGCTTTCAAAAGAAAAAGACCTACTTAAAAAGTCTGAAAACTCAAACAGATGACAATGAAGGCTGATGAGACTAATTATGGTAGCTTTGTATACAAATTATGGTATGGCTTTATGTATAATTTGTTAGAAATATTGATAGATCAAGTTGCTGCTTTAGAATTAACAGAATGTGAGACCGGTCCTAAACAGTGTGTGAAGTCATATTATCCGTTTATATCAAAAGTAGTATCAGGAATGTATGACATTAGGGAGGGTGAATAAAAAGTAGAAAAAATGAATATAAGTAGATTATTTGATTAACTTCTGTAAATATATGCACATGCCAGCAAATTCCTTACAATACTTGAAGGGGGCTTATAAGAAAGATGGGGAAAGACTTTTTAGCGGGGCCTGTTGCAATAGGACCAGGGGTAATGGCTTTAAACTAGAAGAGGGTAGATTCAGACTAGATGTAAGGAAGACATTTTTTACTCTGAGGGTGGTGAAACAGTGGCACAGGCTGCCCAGAGAGGTAGTAGATGTCCCATGCCTGGAAACATTCAAGGTCAGGTTGGACGGGGCTCTGAGCAACCTGATCTAGTGGAAGATGTCCCTGCTCCTTTCAGGGTTGGACTAGGTGACCTTTAAAGGTCCCTTCCAACCCAAACTATTCTATGATTCTGTGAAATTCTAAAGAGAAACACCAGCTAGAATTTGCTATTGGAAATTTATCTGTTCTTGGTTTAAGTCATTATTTTTAGAGGTTTTCACAAGTAATCTTACTTATCAATAACAGTATTTATTACATTCTCTGCTTTATAGTAAACAGAAAGTTGTAAACAATGTTCTGTATAATAAAAGTGCATACATTTTGCTTCAAAACAGTAAGAGGTATTAATTTTTAAACTGGTCTTGAGTTTATTATATGGACAGGATACAATCCCTCCCTGCCACTGACTTTGACTTCTCTCTTGGGCCCTACATCGATTGTGCTCTAAAGCATTAACAAACAGCAGAAGACTCCCAGTTAACTCATAACTATTGGAGCTCGGGTTTAGGTGATAATCACTACTTTGGGAAGTGCTACATTTTTCTTTTGCTCAGGCTCCTAATTAGCCCAATTTTTGTCAAAATATTCCTAGAAGCTATCTGGAATTTCGTTTCTTTGTGGATCTTTATCATGCACATGTAATTTATAACTAAAGAACCACAAACCAAATACGGATATTTTGTGGCGTGGAGTTTCCAAAGACTAGATTTGGCCAGGACATGTAAGCATTTTTTTTTTTCTCAATACTTATAGGTCACTCAGGACAGAGAAAAGGTGTTCAGTTCTCACATATCCATTTCATTCCCTTTTTAATAATGTCACAGAATTAAGAACACATTCAGTAAACCTCATAGGGACAGTGACTTATTAATGCACCCCTAAGTAATCAAATGCATATCAAACTAGCTTGCAAAGCTTTCACAGACAAATCAAATACAAGAGAAATAAACTACCTTTTCAGCACAACTGAAGGTTTCCTTCCTATCTACTGGAAATTACATCTTTCAGCCACCTTTTGGCAGTAGTGAATAACACTTAGTGGTAGCATAGCAGTGGTAACAAGCAAGGGCAGAAACCTCCAGCTCCTATCCAAAAAAACCCTGCTTATCGGAGAGCATGCTGCAGATGGGGCAGCAGTAACAAATGAAGCTAATTGAACAACGACAAAACGTTTCCACGACCACTTTTTTTTGCCTGCTTGTTTTTATAAACAATTTATTACTAGTATCTGAAATGATTATTTCTAAGGTATGGTCTCCTTCATCCAAGGTATTTTCAGACATAAACATCTTAGAATAAGAAAATGCTATAATAAATCATCTATAAAATTAGTTCCTAACTGCTACAAAGCAATCATCATTGCTGTCTTTTACTCAGTGAAGAAGAGGAGCAAAATCTGAGTGATTTCAGATGCTATAATGTCATGTTGATAAATACAGTCCTTTAAATGGTTAAAAAAGAGAAACACAAAAAAGAAAGGAAAAGGGGGTACAGCTGAGCAATTAACTGAATAGCTGAAATCAGAAGCTTCTAAAAATTGATTTGACCATGAAAAGTGTTTTATCTATAATATGGTCCCTGAAGAAGGAGCTTGAGGAGACAGAGGAATGCTACTGCACAATACGCTTGGGAAAGGAAGAAAAACAGGTCTCGTATTTCATTTCAGTTTCAAATAAAATTGCTTATGAACCTGTAGATGAGATGGTTTATGATTTCATATTTCAGTAGAACATAACTCATACATTTCCTCAAAAAGACATAGGAGTCTCATTTACCAGGAATATATACATTGCTTGGAGACAGTACGCATGAATCAGTATGAACATATTTGTCACTTGGATCCTTGATGAAGTATCAGCTGAACTCTTAAATGATCTTCTAAATTTTGGAGAAAACAATACAGACTGGATACAAACTTGCATTTTTAGGCTGCCATATACTGTTGTACTAAATAAAATCATGTTGAAAATTATTGTCGCATTAAACTTCATGCCTATTGCCTTATGCTCAGCAAAATAATGATAAACATCTCAAGGGCAATAGAACAGGAGATAAAAACAATAAAGATGTTTTCAGACAGGCTTTAAAGCTGTGTGTTTATTCGGATACACATGCAAACTGAACAAAGTTATGAAGTAGATGAAATAAAAGTAGTAGGTATTTCTGCATTTTAATACAGGCTTTCATATGTTACCATAGAATTTTACTCTTATGAAACTGTTCACAAATAATTTATGTTTTCCTAGATATGAACAGCCTCAAAGACTGAACAGAGGTTGAGAGAATATAAATTCATAATATAATCAACTGCACTATATTGCAGTCACATAAGCATCAAGGCTTGATTCTGTGATATGCTGAGCACTTCCAGCTCTTACTGTGGATAACAGAAGGATATAACATTCAGCATTTTGCAAGATCAGGATCAGGTGATTATCATACACTGACAAATTATCATTTGAATCTATTTTATGTTTTTTGCATGTATGTTTTCTTCCTTAACGGTGCTGGTGTGAGACTAAAAACTATAGCAGGTGGAAATCCACATCGTAGTAAGTAAGCTTGGAGGAATTCAGGAGGCAGAAACAACGCTGGCGAGTAAAAAAGCCATTTATTATTTTAAAAAGCTAATAGCAGGAGCCTTTTTGTGCATCTTTGGAGAGACTACATTTGACACATGGTATTTAATCACATTACTATTTAGTAAGTTCAACTAATAAGTGACAAGTATTTTGTATTTGCAAATAAATTTACCAGTACTATTGGATCTGTTAACAGATAGCAAGTTAAAATTGTCTCTTCAGAGACACGCAGCATTCTTGCATAGTAGCTTTCCCTATTTCTAGGGCTGTCTGGCAGTGTTTAGTCTTTACTAAATTAGACAACATGCAAGCAGTCAAAAATAGTTGCATGTGCCATGGATATTAGGAAAAGGTTTAAGTTGTTTATAAATATCCAGAGGCCAAGCTGATCAATACTTGCAATTTAGGTTCAAGCTGAATCAGCATCTAGTAGGCTGAATGCCCCCACCACTAATCATTTGGGACACGAATACAATTTAAAATGCTTACTTTACAAAGATTTAGTGTTTGTTGTGAACGTGCCTGACAGCAATGGGAACAGAAATCTTCTGTTTTGTCACAAAACAGGGAAAGCACAAGCACTGTACAAGAGCAATACCTGTAGTCTTCCACTGGAACAGTTACATCTAATGACAATGTTTTTTTTTCCTTCTTCTAAATTCTTGGCCTAATTGGAGAGACTAATAGGGCATTTAGTTAGCAAAAGTGATAGTTGTAGTGTCTTTTGTGGCTGCAGTTTCTCAGAGAAAATGAAACGACGTCACACAAATAGGTTACCAAACAATTAACAACTACAGGTTTACCATTAAGAGAGACAGCTTTCCTCAGTAATTAGCACACAGAATATCAGCAACTCAAGAAAAACTCTTTAATAGCCATGTTCTAGCTATTGATTTTCTATAATAGCCTAATGATCCTTATGCAGTACTGAAAGTGTGACTAAAAGGGTGCCATACGAGTTACGAACTTCTCATCCATTTATTAATCCCTATCTCAGACTCAAACACACATAAAAATAATTATTTTTAAACTGAAGTACGAAAACCCTGTCTTATACACTTATGTAAGTGCACACTTATGCACTTATATAAGTGCACTTATACACTTGCATAAGACCATGTATTCATAGTTCTGTCCACCTAAAATTCCCTCTAGAGCACAGTGTAACCAAAGTGTACAGCGCAGACTATCTACAGTTGACAAAGCTTTCCAGAATTCCCATAACTGGAACATCTGGGAGCCTTTTCTTCCTCAAAATAATCTTAAAATATTAAAAAAGAACTTTTCACTACAGAAAGAACTTTATTAGTGTAGGCCTTATTCTAGTGGTATGTTTACACGAGATCATGTCAGTGAAAAGCTAATTATAGTATTACTTGTGGGGAAAACCAGCTTTTTAAAGGGGTTTACAAGGCCAGCACTATTTAAAAATGAAAGCTTGCAATTTGTGGATATTCAAGATGTGGTTTTATGTTTGATTATGTACTGTCAACGTATGTTAAATGGGTATTTACAGTGTTTCTGTGAAATTCTCAAAAGGACCAGTGACACAGGGTGCTCGGAAACCAGAGGAATAGATTCCATCAACAGCATGCCTTATTCTAACACTTCGCAATGACAGAAAACACTCTGCAAGCTACCTTCCAGAAAATCAAAGTTGTCACTTTCTAGTGAACTAGTAAGCTCTCAGAAATCTCCATATTGTGCTGTTGCTGCACAATAGTGCTGCAGGAAAGAAACAGAAAATTTGGTAGTCTTGCACTTTTGCAGTCCAGCAGATTGCACATCATTTGGAAGATGTACTTGAGAGAGAAACAAAAGTCTCATCTTTATCATATTTATTAAATGAGAGAAAACTCAGNAAACAGAAAATTTGGTAGTCTTGCACTTTTGCAGTCCAGCAGATCGTACATCATTTGGAAGATGTACTTGAGAGAGAAACAAAAGTTTATCATATTTATTAAATGAGAGAAAACTCAATTATTTCTCATTTTTAATGAATAAGAATAATCACTTCTCATTTTCCTCTTTGGGAACATACACAAATAAAGAACCATTTTCGTTCAAAAAGTGAGACTGGAGTTAGACTGTGCTAATAAAGGATAGAAAATAAGGTAAAATTTTATGTATTTTTATAGTGCTTCCAAAGGCAGCATAGCTGGAGACTATTAATCTTTGATGAATTATAATAAACTTGAGATTCAGTAACTGCACATTTTGACAGGTGAACAGCAAACACTTAGTTTGTTATGAACCCAAGGAGCATGTCTTAGACATGGGTATTTTTATGTCCCTTCTCTATCAAGTGATGTAAAGAGGTCTGACATACCACCTTAGCTACATTCTCTGTTGTCACTAGTGTGATCATCTCCATCAGCTCTCATGACTGTCTTTCAGCTATGTCGCTGTTCATTAAGTTTTATTGTTTCATAGTTAAGATCCTATTAAACATGAATGGTAGGGGTCACTCATTAATGGGAATGCATCAATGAATGGAGAAAGGACTGGCTTTTGGTCCAACTCATCAATGATTTTACCAGCAAGTAAAGGACACTATTAATTCCTTATATGGACAAATGCAAAGATTGACGGAATAAGTAATCAAGATGACATTTTACTGTTACAGGATAAACTCAGTAGTTTTTCTTTCAGTTCAGCAGAATGCAAAACAACACTTTAAGGAACAAAGAATAGACACTCCATCTTTGTTCGAACAAAAAACCCCTAAGACTATACCAGAACAGCATTCTGGTCCAGAGTGCACACTTCCAAAGAGAAGAGAAAGAGGAGTAACTTCAAAGGATGACTACAAAGTAAAGGAAGTTAAGGGATGACTACATCTCTCTGTGAAGATAGTCATAAATGGAAAAGAGATCTGATTATGGAAAATTTTTGAGGCTGATGGACATCGACCAAGTATGACGCAAAAGGTGAAAACTGAAGCTAGACAAATCTGGAAAATAAGATTAAATTTTAGAGTAGTTAAATATTAGTGGTGATGTCTTTAATGGTTTGTTTTGTTAAAACAATAATCATATTTGAAACATAAATTATGATCCAGTCTCTGTGGAAAAAAAGACCTCTGCTTGAAGAAGGTCAGCTTAGAAGATTACTGTGATCATCTATGGATTTTAAAAAATGCTACTTTTTGCAGATGGAAGGAAAGACCACTATGTTGTTCTCCCCTCATTTCACAGGTTGTTTGCAAGGTTACTTTCATTGTCATTAAAAGCTGGAAATATAACTGTAAAAACATGAATATGCAACACAGTCCTGTAGCAATTCTGTCAGATTTTCTTGCAAATTCCAGAGGTTCCAACAATGCTTCTACCACCACCTAAATTCTCCCAAATGAATTCGAGATTAATCAGTTTTTCAGGATTAAGTCATTTGTCTACATTTGCCTATGTTGTCCTTCAGCAAAGCTCCATACAAATCTGTATTTAATCAGATGATCATCATTTAAAACTATGTTAAATGCCCAAGTGATTAAAAAACCTGAATAACTGAAGGGTTTCCTAATGGAATAATTACAATAATGTTCTTTAGTATATCGCTATTTTCGTAGCTTTAGGCAATATCAAGTGGTTCAAATTAATAAAGCATCCCATAGATCAGATGGCTTTCCAGGACCTACAGTTCAGTACTTGAAGCTATTGGTTAGGAAGGCAGTCATAAACACTGCAAATAATAATGAGATTTTTGACCTTCCAGTGTCATGTAAATTGATGTGTGCCTGACATAGGCAGACTTTGCTGCTAAACTCAAAAGCTTTCAGCTTTGTCATTGTCCCCATCCTGTAATTGGATGTGTTAACTCTAAAGGAGACTAAAATAGAAGATTAAAACCAGGGAACAGAGTTAGGAAGAAATGAATATTCTTTGCAAAAATATAAATGTTTCTAGTTCTTGTAAAAGAAAAATAATGGTGCTTTCTCAGTTAAATACTTTATATCAAATGAGGTTGTATACCACATGCTGGCAATTAATGCATATAGGTCTATAATAAAGCTTATTCTCCAGTACCTACCATTTCAGATTGTAAAAGTCAGGTTCAATTAATGAGAAATAGGCCTTCATACCACTTATTTGGCTTTTTTTTTTTCCACGCTTTGCTTCTGATATGCTGATTTTCTTTCTTTCTTTGTCATTCTAACTTCTATTCATTTTTCATTCATTTATGGCAGTTCCTAGTTCTCAGTAACTGGGGTCCATCAACTGAAATATTGTGATTCTCACACTTTGGTAGAGCCACTTTCTGTCATACACTGTATAATGGTCAAGCAAAACAATTCTTTTTTATCTTTCGCAATGATAACTGAGCAAATTTCAACTGCAGAGTTTGGTGAGCTAAACAGAGTTGGTTAAGCACCATTATTATCGTACAATGGTTAGAGTTGGAAGGGACCTTAAAGATCACCTAGT
>RSEF01000004.1:80928657-80957683 GCA_003993805.1 Himantopus leucocephalus | reverse complement strand
GGGGGGTTGGAACTAGATGATCTTCAAGGTCCCTTCCAACCTATACCATTCTATGATTCTATGATGTAAGAGCACCGTGAAATATACTTAAACTGGAAGAAGTTTCTCTGCTGAAGTTTCAGAAACTCTGTTACCAGATTGAAATTCAGCTCACTTTGGTAGTGTCTTGTGATGGGAATACAGCCATGACTGGAATGCTGTGTCATGCCGTGGGACTCAAAGGACCTGATACCAGCAAGTACTGTTCCAACGGTGCAAATTCAAGCCTCATTCAGTTCTAAATAGCAATGGACCTGAAATATGTCCCCAGATATGAGTCTGAATGGAATTGTTCCCCTTTACTTTGGCTGCCTAAAAATTGGTTGCTAAGATCCATGCTTGTCTGCTGTTATGAGCAGAATTCACTGCTGATTGATAGACTGTTTCCAGAGGTGAAATTAGTGCGCTTAAAAAATTCCATCCTAGCCTGTGCTGATAGATCTGAGATGTCCCCAGTTGTTATAGATAGGTGTGGGGGTTTGTATGTAACATTTTGCACAAAGCAAAATAGTTAAGCTATAGTTGAAATGTAAGCAGGAAATGTCACATACATGAAACTTGCAAATTCATGTCATTGGAATTAAGGTTAATTCAGTTAGAAGGAAAGTGGACTGATTAAAAAAACCACCTTGGAGTTCTAGTATCTTTTAAAACATAAATTTTAGGAAATGGAAACTTGTTCCTTGATTGTTTTGCATAATCAATAGCAACTCCTGATGCAAATGCATGCAGTGAGGTCATGTGTTATGTCACGCTTCCTTTCTTTAGAAAGCAGTAAGTTTACAATTGAAAAGTCAGCATTGTTTCTCAAACTCTGGTGTGTACTGTGACCAATGCCAATTTATTTTTTTTCGTTGACTCTCTCCTACTTTCTGTCTTTAGAAGTTAAATTGTGTTTAATGTGTTGAGGTTCAGATTGTGGGTGAGAGTGCAGTGTGAGGGAGAAAGAGGGGAGTGAAACAGGGGCCACTTTGGTGTCCTGCTCCTGGCTGGGCGCAGTTATTGTTTGTAATTAGAGTAGCTCCCCCGGTGTAGTCTATGGCTGGTTGTCAAAGGGCTGCCGCAGCTTGCGGTTTGGTTCTGTCCTCAGCAGCAGTCATCTCCTTGGCATCTCGGGCTGGAGCTCGCTGAAGAGCAAACAGGAATGCTGTTTAGGACTCCTGCGTGACCTTGGAGTAGCAGAGAAGTCCTGGAGCACTGGGTAGGTGCTTTTTCTTGGGTTTGTGGCCCCTGAGTGGGGCTTTGGTTAGGTCCTAGTCGGTGTGGGTTGTTGCTAGTGACCCCCAGCTCCTTCAAAGTGGCAGTCTATCAAGAAAAATAATGTCATATAGAAATTTATTGGTCTGCCTGTGTGAATCAGAAGGTAGTGTAGAGAAATGGTCCCCAAGTGTACAACTGGCTTTAAGTGGCTCAGCTGCTTTTCTGCATTTGAGTGACAGTGGCATTAAGGCAGCACAGAAACCCAACTATTCATCTTTTCTGGGTAGAGCAGCTGTCTTTCAATAACGGCTAGAGGAATGCAGCTCTCCTCTATGACACTGATGTAAGGCAAGCCAAGATAGGAAGAATAATAGGTTCATGCATAGAGGATTACAGTATTTCCTTTACCTAAACAACTGACTAAGGTAAGAGGTAAATATTTATTTACCATCTAAAGATGTTATATAATTTATATCATTTAAGTAAAATAAAAGTTTTTTAAAATAGCAGATAAAATCTGATTTTTTTTTCTCCTGTCTCTATTTTTTACAATTACATTAATGTTCCAGATAAATAATTCAAACCAAAAGAATATGAATATGGTAATTCCAGTGAAAGTTAATTAATACTAAAAATGTATGAGCTAAGAATAATGGTTAATGAGATCCTAAAGCTTTTCCCTTTATCCGGAGTCCATCTCCTCCCTTCTCCCCCATGTCCCTTACCCACAGTCTACAGATTTAAGTTGTTTATATATCCTTCAGGAAAACTAAAGGTTAAGTTTTTGTTTAGGATGGAAGTGTTAGCCCCTGAGAAGAAAACGCATGAAGAGAATGAAGATTTGCAACAGTATCATCAGAAACCTGCAAACTGCAAGAAATTGCTTAGGAATTGCTGCTTGGTAAAGCGAATTTTTGCCTGGAAAAGTTTGAGCTCTAAAGGTACCTTTCCTATTGAAATTTTTAGTGTAGGAGAAATTGTTGCCTTTCCAAGAATTCTGAATTTTTGATACAGTGGTATTACTGAATTTAGCATCAGTCAAGTTACAGGTACAAAAAGTCTCTACTGTCTTGAGTCTATTGTGTAAAGAGATTAAAAATGCTACAGCTTTGATTGAAGGTGCTTTATCATAATGTGTTATAAATAATTGTACTGCATTCATTTTGCAGCACATCAAAATACGTGGTCTGCAGAAAAGGTCTGCAGAAAAAAAATAATCCCTCAATCAGAAGGTAAATGAATAAATATAAAATCCAAGTAATTAAATTTATCAATTTATCAGGGCCCAACCCAAAAATCTGTTTTGATGAGTAAAACCTCCTTTGATCACTGTCAGAGTATATTTACATGGAAATTACATGATCAATCCCTTTGTCTTTGAGGAAATGGAGAAAGGTAACATCCTGTCACTTTTATACATAATGATGCTATGTACTGTATTTATTAATAAATACTGAAAGAAATACTGCTTTTTAAATTGGAAGTTGGCTATGAAATACCTCACCCATTGAAAGTCTAACTCTTTTATGAATAATAAATTAAACAGCAACCATCCTGAAGTGATGGTTATCTGCTTCACATTATTTTCCTCAGGAACATACACACAGTTAAGGATTTTATTCAGCACTGATTCCTCTTTTTACCATCATATTTGTACTTTGCAACATTATGTAAAACCAAAACAAAAAACACTGACCCAAACAACCCTTTTTTGTTTTGGCAGCATTTTTCATCCCTTTGCACACATTTTATGACAATAAAGAAACAGGTCCTCACTATATTAAATTTGTCGTACAGAATGAAAAAAATGCATGACATTGTTTTGTCATGAAGAGCCAAGTAACCATATCCTGAGTCATATTTTATTCACACATTTACTTTAAAGGATATGCTCCAGTAGCTTAGTTTCAGCATTTAGAAAAAACGAGCTCGTTAAATACAACATACTTCTGGTTTTAAACTGTCCTTATCCCTGTATTATCCAAGTAAACACGTGTTTCATATGACTTGTAATCTAAGCATAATCATTTAGCTATTCTTGGCCACTCGTTTTTAAAGCTTTAGGCTAATATTTCCAACAAATGGCTGCTTTAATCACCACGCATATTATGGTTTGCTAAATACATGTTTGATTTCTGATTACTGTATCAGTTTGTACCTATAATTCTCTGCACTTTCATTTCTTTTTTATATTGTTACTGAAGCTAATGAAGCAAAAATGAATTTGCTGTAACCCTTTCAATACACTCGTCCTTTTGTTCATGGGAATTTTAGAATTTCTTTTCAGTGGGCTATCTATCAGCAATCTCAGTAGTCCTAAGGAATCAGCTCTCTGGAAATGGTGTGTGAATCCACAGCAACTTGCACTGAAGTTGATAGGTCTAATTCTTCAGTACCTTTAAACTGTCTAATCATTTGCACCTCTGGAAAGGGTCTTAAAACAGTTGATAAGTAATGATACAATTAAGGGTTGATTTTATCTTGGTAAAGTGAATTAGCAGATATATGAATCACTGAAAATCAGGCTCAATTAAGTTACTCTGGGTTACTCCGACAGAGACAAAATCAGAATCTGACACACAGTTAACTCAAAGTGAAGCTATTAATTTTGCTTTCTCTAGTACCAAATGATAGAAAACATATTCCCATAGCGATACCTTTACAAGAACCTTTGAATATTTATCGGGATCAAAAAGGCTGATGTCCAGAGGTACTTTCTTCAGCACTCTTCTGTTGTCCAGGGTGATTCCACTGGCAGAATAGGTTTTCTTGGACTTTAGTACTAGAGCCTACAGACATCTGTAACACATGTTGTGTCTGGCATATCCCACCGGGTTCCTGATCCCCAGCTAGGTAAGATTTCATGCATATAAACAACTGAGGCATTTCTGAAACCCCCTAGGCTTGGCCATGGAGATGCTTATCCGTTCTCTGGAACAAGTTAAGTAACCCAGAGGTCTGCTGTAATTTAAGCTTCCTCCTAGCACCCATGACAGTGCTATCGTAGCTACAGAGCGGCTGGCTACTGAGATACTTGGTCAATACCTACTGTTTGCTGTCGGCAGGATGAAGGTGGGCTTGCAACTGATATTGTGGTGGCTCATTCCCACTTATGTGCAAATACTGAATTATTTGGTAATTCACTGCCATTATGACGGTTTGTAGCTGGAAATATGCACATTCTATCTTTCTTTTAAAACAGAGATTGTTTTTCCTCTACAATTTGTTTTTCAGATTTCAGTTTATTTGTATGATCTTGAAACTAAGTTTGTCAACATGTTGTTTTAACTTTATAGAATTAATTATGCTTTCAGAGACAATTTCCGTGTATTAATTTGGAGCAGGCAAATAAATATTTGATTTACTGCAATGTTCAGATGATTTAACTCTATTTTCAGAATGAATAATCTTCACTCTTATGATAAAATCTTAGAATGTCCTGGCACTGGGTATGTCTTCCTGCTATTCCCGCTTCAACATCTCTCACAGGAATAAGAAGAATGTTATAACATAAATACTGGAAAGATAATTACACTCAACCCTTTTCTATGCAGTGTTTAAATAGCATGAATTTAATGCAGTAGTGACTGCTCCAAACAAAGAACAAGAGAACAAAAAAATGTCTTACTGTATCGTAAAGAAAAGCAAATGGAATAACGTAGTTATCAACGGGAAACAATTCCACCGTAAAGACACTATTTTAGTCAATGCTCAAGGCTCAGTAATTTGACTAATTCCTCACACAGTAGTTTCAGAGAGCAGATATCTTGCAACTAAGGCTGGAGGACCAGACTATGACTATTTCCAGGTATACATCGGTTAGAGCTCGATCAGTTAGAACAATGAGCTCTAGGCCCAAGCTTAACAGACGCGTTGAAAAACTGGAGGGTTTCATTTTCAAAAATAAGCAGCACTGAAGTGTCCTCTCACTAAATTGGCAACCTACTCAGTTAACCTAGGGCAGTTATGAGTCTTTCCGGATTATTCCATGCCATGAATATACATTCTGCTGCAATTTTCATAAAATGCAAATGAGAGAGAACAAGAGGACAAGTTGTCTGTCACAAATATAAATTTGGAGGAATTGTACTGCTTACTCTGCATTAAATACTGCTAAAAATGTTATAGATTATTAACTGTTTATAAACTTTTTTACATTGTGTTTCCTTAAACCATGTATTTATGAGTTGAGATATGAATAATTTAGAAATAATTCCAAGCTGTCAATCAATGTATGTATTTTTCCCAGTCAAACAGTATACCTGACAAAATATTTAAGGAAAAAATAACCCAGGTTATTTGAGAACTAGTTGCGCATTCTGCTCTCCCTAGGATACTTTATACTTTCAGACCTTGGATAACTCAAAAAATTCCTGCTGGAAATTGTCAGTACTGTTTTTTTAAATATGGGCTTCTTGGGAACAGGGTAATAGTTTGTCCCCTGTGGTCCGTTTGCCTTTTCTTCTTCTATGCAAATATGTTGAGCAGTGCTTTGAAATCTAGTCACATCTCAGACCATGAAAAGACATTTTCCTCCCACTTGTTCAAAATGGACAAGAATTTTTATTAATGTTGAACAGGGCTCCTTTGGACTGAAACATTCTTCCACTGTGTCTCTCAGCATTAATCCTTGTGTGCCCGCGTGTACCCCTTTTCTATTGAGCAGTGAAGTGATGGGGCAAAGACAATCTGAAAGCTAGACACTGATGACAGCAGGATTACATACAGGGATTAAAGTATATGTCTTTTCCAATATCAAAGCCCTCAACTGCCTTAATTAGAAACTATCATGACTACTAATTAGGAGACAAGAGTTGTTTTCTAAGTTTATTACTGAAGCAAAAGCTTGTTTTCTTGTGCATGGAGTGTTACTGAAATCTGCCTGCTCCTAGTCACCCTTCCCTACAGGAAGAATATGAAATCAACAATGTAGATAAAAATGACAGAAAACAACAATAAATAATAGATATCCAGTGTCAAGAATAGCATATCCTCCTGAGTTCATTCCCTTGTCCCAGTAGCCGCTCTTCACAAACAGTCTTCTCTTAAAGGATTGCTGATAAACTGTTCAGATCTTAACTGGTTGGGCAGATATGTCATTTTTTACTTCATGTCATGTCAAACTACCTGATGTAGTTTTTTCCCCAGTTTTCTTCCAGATGCTTTGAACAATGTTGGGTTTCTGTTGAATTTACAAATTTACATCGTGAGAGGACTTCATAGAACTTCGTATGAGCACTAGGAATAATTTGTCTTATGTGCCTATAGAACAGAAGTTCTTATGACTTTGCTATTTTGAGTCTGAAAGCCTCTAAGAGAAGAAAAAGAAGAGAGAAAGAGAAACGGAGGAAGGGAAGGAGAGGTGGGAGAAAGAGAGGGAGAGACCAAGGACCATGTCCCTTGCCAAACCCCCTTCACCTTTCCATTCTAGATGGTGAATGTGTAAGTAATTAGACCATAACCCATGAAATCTTTCCTGAATGCTCAATAAGCAGGTTTTGTAGCCTATTGCGGCATGTATTAATGACTGAAGAGATTAACATGTTTGAGATTTTATGCTCTGAAGATAAACATAAAAATCCATTTAAAAATGGAACCTTTCATGGTTTCAGGCAAGACAGAAATCTTGTAAAAACTACAAGAAGGGAAATTTACTCGGGAATTCAAAATGAGCAATGTTTAGCCCGTTTCGTCTCTTTGAAGTATTTATGAAAATGCTTTACAATTTGATGATGACATGCTTTTGGGGTACATGTTAATTTTACGTAAGCTAGCTACTAAACCCAGAAGAAGTTGCAGGATTAAAACATTATTCACTTTGTGTCTTTTAATAACATTTTTTCAGAGAAAATGAGCGTTGCTCAGTATTGCTTTAGGTATTTCTTTAATTACTATGAACTACGAATTAACACTGTTTTCTTATTCAGCTCTAAGTCAAAGTTTTGTGGTGCCTTACACCTTTTGGCTCACTGTGCAAACGTTCCCTTTTGTGTTACAAAAATTTCACTTTCTGAGCAAATAATGCATACATTGTATATACATATCTTTTCAAGTCACTGAACTGGATGGAAAATGTGGATGTATTCAATTTATTTGTTGGATATAATGGATATAAAAAATGGATATAATCCATTTATTTAAGAGATGCACGTAAAGAGCTTTTTTATTTTTTTCAGATTTTTTCCCTGAAACCATTCTAGGACTCTACTCTTAGCTAAATAATTCGCAGTATTAGAATAGAGATTTAGTTGTTCATATTTACTAAGTATGAAAAGTTTGTTTAAAAAATGCTAATAAAACATGGTGTAAAGAAAAGGAAAAAAGGTAAGGGAAAATATCTATTTTTAATATTTATTTTTTTTCACCAAAGCCTATTTACTTATTATAATCTCAGGTAAAGGAGTTGGTATTAAGAGGCCTGGCAAAAAGGGGAGCCTTGTAGTTTGTTTCCTTCTTGTGAAATGCTAACTCTGAATGACAAATCACACCGCTAAAATTAGAGACTCTCCCTGGTGAATGTAATTTTCTTTTAAATTTGTAGCACAGAGTGATCTAATCTCAATAAGACTTCTAATACTCTCTTCAGGGTAGCTGTAATAGTTAATGGCACAAATTAACAGGAAAGTGTATTATGCAGGAATGTTTGTTATCTTTCAGGTCATTAAAAGGGGAACTGGAAACACATTGATTCTCACAACTTAGAATCATTCCAGAGTGATTATTCCAGAGTTATTAATGTTTTGAAAGGGGTTTTTACTGTGTGTTTTTGTACAGACTTGCTAAATTGGGCAATATGGGTAGCTAATGAAAATGTGAGGCTCTGACAAGTACGAATAAAATTGTGTAGCGTCATTTTTGGCTTGAGAAAGTTTAAGAATCAGTCTCCTAAATTCTCTTAGAAAAAAACGCCAAACATACACCTCCTGTACTTTTTAATACCTCTTAAATTTTTAAAATTACTACTTTTAAAGGCCACAGTCATGACAAAAGCCCTTGCTACTTTGTATGTACATAGATGAAGGTTTTTATGTATTTCCAAATTTAAAATAAAGTTGCACAAATCTTGCAATAAGCACTAGTTTACAGTTTAGGGAGAATTTGTACATGCCTCTTCAGAGCCCTTGAAACAGTTATTAGTGCCTATAAAAGTAAGTATTATCCATAACTGAATTTTTAAAGATGCTTAATACAAAGATAGCAAGTTGCAAAGTGTGGATTATGAAGTCAGTTCTCCTTAGGGTGAATGTGCTTGTGAGGAGAAGGATATTTCATGGGAATTAGGTTTCCTCTGGGTTTGACATTCAAAGGATTAAATATGCTCCACAGTTAACCCCTGAGAAACATGGCTTAGAAAAATGTGAGTGCACCACTTTATGGAGTTTCTGCCTTATGCTTCCCTGGCTATATAGACATGATACAACAAGGTAGGTTTCTCCTTTTCTCTTGGAAGTTTGTTCCGTTTATGTGAGAATGGATTTTTATGGTCTCCTGCAATTGCCACCTTTGTAATCCCAGACTTGCAGTTAGTAGGAGGGACACGATATTGAAAGATGAAGCATTAACTCATGGCAGATTGCTGCCTAAAATTTCTACATTTGCAGAAGAGCATGTTGAACTCTACAGCTTTTTTTGCCCTTTGCTTCTTTCTTTCTTTCTTTTCCTACTGAGCAGTGTTAGCACCAAGGAGTTTGCCTAAGCTTCCTAAGAGACAGTGCACAGTTTTAAACTAGCTCTAATAAAGAGCATCGAACAGATTTGGTTTTTTTAACCATTTAGTTTTTGATTAATCATAATGAATGTGAGTTTTCTTTTCATATAAAAAGCATGAGGAACCATTGAGCTGACTGGAACCTGTCCAGGGATGTCACTCTGGACTCTGCATAATGAAATTTTATTTTTCCATTGAGATCATTAATTCTGCTTACCAATGATCACATTAACCTTCAATCAGTTTAAACTGTTAGAAAAAAACAATCCTAGAATTTTCTTGAATTTGGCCAAAGAATAAAAGGAATAGCTGATTAACTGCTCTTTAATCAGCTAGTTAGATCAAAAATATAATTGTTTCTCTAATTCTCTTGTTTCTCTAGTAGAATTGGAGTTGCTGCTTCAATATCATGCAGATATTTAAAAATGAGCCATTGCAATGCAATATAGAAACTATATGCACTGAACATGAAAGCTAACTATGAAGTTCTGACCTCTCCATTTAAAAGTCTGATGTCTAATTTTGTTTCCCCAGATTTTCCTTCATTGTTATACAAAGTTCAGTGTCCCGTTAAAAAAAAAATAAAAGGATGCTAATTTATTGAAAATATGTTACTTAAAAATAAAGTTCTAACAATACAGGGTTTTTTTAATATAATAAATGTAGAGGATTACCACTTTTAGGAAACTAAAATATATCCTTTATGAAACCAATATATACTGCTACGTAGTCTCTGTACTCACAGAATCTATGATTTCTACTGTGTCTGCCAACTGCTGCTTTTTTATTTCAAGACATTCTATCAATCAAAAACTAATAGGCTGAAGAAGTGTATTAGATTAAG
Organism: Himantopus leucocephalus; assembly: GCA_003993805.1. Taxonomy (NCBI): domain Eukaryota; kingdom Metazoa; phylum Chordata; class Aves; order Charadriiformes; family Recurvirostridae; genus Himantopus; species Himantopus leucocephalus. The sequence goes on along the minus strand of RSEF01000004.1, from coordinate 80,947,892 downwards.
TGGAAGGACTTTTATATTCATGGCATACTTAGAAAATGGAATCAATCTTTAAATATCTTGCCACTTTCCATCTGGGCATTATTCCAGCAATTTAAATGGCTAAATATATTGAGAGTGTTCCAGATTAAATGGTAGCTCTGAATGTCTTTTTATAAATGGTATGGCCCATAAAGAACTAAATTTGTTGTGGTGGTTAACGATATCTGCATTTTGTTTACCGAAGTGTACTGAATATTAGGGCAGTATAACACAACCGTGTTTGCGAGCATCTGTCCCTGGAAAAAATCCTGCGATTAGAAGGAGCGCTTCTACTGCAGATCAAGTAAGCTGTAAGAAGCAGCTTCTTTAAAGTATGCAAAGCCAGGTTTTTTCCTTTTGATTTGGTTTTTTGTTTATTGGGAGGGTGGAGGGGGTTGGCATGATGAAGCATTATGGCTGAATAACTTTTCACAAAAGATCAAATTAAAAGGAAAACCTAACATATCTGAGAAGTGGAAAGTTAGGGCAGAAGAAGGGAGGGAGAAACAGCAAGAAACAAGTAAACCAGAATGACAAGAATGACAAAATTACATGTTGCTTTGTTTGCCTTTTTTCTTGTTTTCATTTAATTTATTGCTGCTGTCACCTTTCTTGAATGCCTGTTTCCATTGGAGTCTGCAGTGTGGTCCTGACAGTTCTGGCAGGCGACAGTTCTGACAGGCTAGATTTGCCCTCCTTTCGGCCCAAAAGGGGTAAGTGGGAGGACTTGGTGCTCTTCCTTGCTGCAGTAATGCCATCCTGCTGGGACCTCCCTGCTGTTCCTTCAAGTAGCATTATCTTCTTGGCAAGGAGTTGTGTTCTCAGTTGTTCTTTAATTTTCTTATTCATCCTTCCTCTTTGCAGGAGACTAAGAAAAAGTTCATAAGGAGCTGGAGTTCTTCACTGAGCCATTTAAATGTTTAGTGGGCACAATGACTGTATTAGTCATATATGGCAACACTGCAACTGAATTTTGCAGATCACCTGAAGCAAATGCCAGCAAACCTGTACTGTGTAGCAAAGCAGAAGGCATACTTGATTTCACATATGTCATAGAAAATGGCGCTGGAAATATTGAGGCACCTAAGCACTCTTTGTGCTGTTCTGTCTAACCCTCCACCTTTGAGGCCAACCTGATTCCTTTGTCACACAGGCTGGGAAAAGGAGAATTATAATCGGTGAGCAAATTGAAAAAGTTTAATACCTATAATACTAAAAATCCTTTTCTAATACATCATTTAATTTGTGATACCTTTGGCCCCGTGACTGCAGTAGCAAGATACTTCGGTGAGTTAGTGTAATCATTCCCAACAGTAGAGAAAACCTATTTCTGACAACACAAGGACTCAAGGTCTAGGACAACAGAAATGTGAAGCTGGTTTCATTACCTACTTCTGGCCTAAGCAGATGCATAGGTTGTCTTGAATGTAACAGCAAGAGTGACTAACAGCAAGAATACATAGTATTTAAACCTTTGCCAATTCACATCACCAAGTTCCTCTGAATATAACTAGCATCACTTCATCTGACTTCCTTGTTATACCTCATATATATAGTTAAAGCCATAAATATACTACAGATTTTCAGTATAGCGTCTATCAGCTGGGCTGTTCTAAATGTCTCTATGCTTTTCTTTGCACATGTTTATGTTTATCTTTGCTGGTTGAGAGTTAATTTTTTTTACCTTAAGACCCTTCAGTTGACAAGAGCTGCCTCCCCAAGCTGTGAGAAGTTTGACTGCTTTAACTAAGTCCCTTAGTTCATACCACTTCTGATGCAACCAAGATGAAAAATGGCCAATGAGAAAAATCAAGCTTAGATGGAGGAGGGAAAAGATCACAGTATGTCCCTACAAGAACTTAAAATTGATCCTTATGTTACTGAATCTCAGTATTCTCTGCTGTGAGAAAATGTCTCTAAACCCCGAAATTATTCGATCTCCTAGTTTTCAATCGTATGGGGGCACAATAATGTACTGCAGCTATCAGCTTCTTAGCTGTTGATTTTGCCTGAAACCAAAAAAACTCTACTTTTTAGTAAACAGACTGGAAACTCTCGGGTGATGAAAAGGTTTATAGAGATATTTGGAAGAAAGACAACAGTGCAATTCCTTAGTTGTTGACTGAACAATTTAGAAATTAGTGAACAAAACAAGATACAGAAAAGAGGTCCATATGGTTAATTTATACTGGAGAACTGGAGAGGAGTCAGTTAAGACAAACTTTAGAGATTGACACCGTGTGTTTCTTGTTTTCTGAGTGAATTCTTGGGGTTTGATTTGCAGAATATTGAGCCCTTGCAGCATTACTCACTTGGCTTTGAACAGATATGAAAGGCTGTGTATTAAGCATTGTGAAAATGAGCTTCCATGAGTTTCCTACCAAGTGCCCAAATTAGTCAATACCTTTGATCTTAATCTCACTGTGCCTCTGTTCTGCATAAAGTAGGTATAATAATACCCTCTCATCTCACAGGGATGTTGTGAATATAAATGTAGTAATGTTTGTGAAGCACTCAGGCACTTGTAGGCATAGAAAATTTCAGCTCAGTATTTTCAGCTCAGATTTGCAGTAATGTTTGGTAAATAAATTATGGGGGCACAAAATGTGCAAAGAGTGAAGTTTTGAATTTGGTAAATAAGAAATATCTGTGAATTAAATTAACTTATCAAAAGAAACTCCTGTTCAAACTGTAGCACATGATCGTGTCATTAAAAAGTTGCACCATAATGCATATGTAGAATGGGGCTGAACTAATGCTGTTAGTATTTATGATCACAGTACAGTTCTTTTGGTGTATGCATCCTATGTAATTAATATATATAGCAAAATTTCTGAGTGTGAAGGATTTATATTATAAAACTCAGCTTTTGGCTTGTAGTTCTGCTTAAAAGTAGGGGCGATCAAAGGGTCAGGCCCTAAGAGACAAAGTGTGAAAGGGGTGAGGGGTGCAGAAGGATGTGCACCTTTCAGCTAATTGGGTAATAGTAAATCTTGGCTTGCTGAAATGAATGAGAATCTTGCCGTAAGTTTCATCGTCGCATGAATTTCATTCAATTTGCTTTATAAAAATAACTCTATACTGAATAAGATAAATCTTTATGTAGGAAAACAAAATATTACCCATCTCTTGGCTTTGTAAAGTTACATTTTAATGTATGCCATATTTGTTTAGAAGGAGAATTTGGGGGAAAAAGAGCTCCTTATTTGGGTTTGCTAGAAATGGTTAGTGTCTCATTTTGAACGAGGACCTGATACCTAACTTATTTAACCAATATCCTCACTTTAACTCTTTATTTACTTCATTTTATGTGAAGCAAGTTATGAAATCTTAGGAAAAGAACAGGAAGTTTTTGGATTTTCATTACTAAAATCAAATCACAGAAATGAGAAAAAAAACCCCATAATTTATTTTTATAATTCAGTTAAGCTACAATTGATTCTATACTAAAAACTAATCAGTATACTATAATTGAAGAGATATTTTTGGACCAACGTACCAGCTGGTATCACAGATGGTACAGATGGCATAAGGCTCTTTAATGGGATAAAGATAATGTGTTGGCACAAAGAGAGTTGAGTATATGAACGTGTGATTTTTCTTTCCCATTATAAACTGTCTAATCAGTAATTTTAATTGATACACAATTGATATGTTTGTATTCCACAAATCTGGGTAAATACTAAGATCAATACTTTGCAGTGAGTGACATTAGTAGAACCTTACTTTGTTCTGGAAAAAATTCATATGCCATGGTAGGCAACAATTCATTAAACATTGCAATTTAAATGAAAGAATTCCAAGGGAAGTTTGATATTATTTAAATGGTCTACCTGTAATTTTTAGAGGGGATTAATAGAGAAATTTATGGAAACAGCTGANGTGGTAGGCAACAATTCATTAAACATTGCAGTTTAAATGAAAGAATTCCAAGGGAAGTTTGATATTATTTAAACGGTCTACCTGAAATTTTTAGAGGGGATTAATAGAGAAATTTATGGAAACAGCTGAATCACTCAGAAAGGTTTTATTCTCATGAGCTTTGATATTGATGTAGATACGGCAAAAAGTATGATAGTAGTATTGGTAATGAACAATCTTGATGATAAGTGATCAGGAAATCATTCTAATTATTTTCTCTTAAGATCCACAGCGTGGCTGGATATTTCTTGACAGTAGTAGAGGGGCCTCACTGGACAGTGAGGGTTTTACTGGACTTAATTTCTTTTTTGACATATGATATCCTATAAAGTAATGTTGAGTTCTAAAGATTTTTACTTGTACCGCAGTCAGAACTTTATTTTGTCACTTCTGTTTTTTGTGTACCTTGCACAAGACTTAAGAACTATCTATGGTATATCCTATACACCGCATATCTACAATGGTGCTTTCAGTCATGAAGCTCGCAAGACATCGCTAGATTAGGTTTTTCCCTGGTGCCTGAAATAAACCTATCTGCCACTGGCAAAAGTTGCTAGTGGGCACTTTGCTGAATATCTTCCCAATTGCATCCAGATTCTATATTCTTTGATATTCAAAGGTGCTGTATTCATGACAAATGGATTGTTGTATCTTTTCAGGTTAGACAAAACCTCCAAAAGCATCTAAGCTTTTGTTTGACACACCTAGATTGCTAAGCATATTTAATAGAATATAATACCCAAAGACTCATTACTCCAGTATTTACAGCCATTTCCAGATCATACAGAAATGCGGCTAGAGCTGTTAGGATTTGTTTAGTGATGGAAACCTTGATTTGCAATTAATTTCACACAGATCCTGAGCCTGGTGATGGTTAGGACATATTGAAACAAGACAAGCAAAAACTAGTTGGTTGGGATAACAAGTCACTGCATTCAGTCACCAATCTGGAAGAGAAACTGTATAGCTTAGTGCCCCAAGGGAAGCTTGTGAAGGAAGACTACCTCAGGACAGGGCAAACCCTGCTAGTTTCCTGATTAGGAACAGCAACGTTCATCTGAATGGCCATGACTGGACACATACCCAAAACGTGCCCTTCTCACAAGTTCTTAAAAGTTGCCATGGAAAAGAAGAATTTTCTTGCTTTTTTCCCCCAGAGTGATGTATTTTGTTTTCTTTGTGTGTGACTGTCCCACTTGTAATTAGAAATTCTGTGTTCTTTAAGGCTGTGGTAGTCACATGCTCCTCATATAAGCATCAAGGAGATAGGACTGATTGTTGTCTTTGTTAATGCCATTGTGCTTTTGTCTTTGGATGTAAATGGATNCTGTAATTAGAAATTCTGTGTTCTTTAAGGCTGTGGTAGTCATATGGTCCTCATATAAGCATCAAGGAGATAGGACTGATTGTTGCCTTTGTTAATGCCATTGTGCTTTTGTCTTTGGATGTAAATGGATATAAAGAGAGTATATAAACNTATAAAGAGAGTATCTAAACTCTATCCTGGATCCTGGCTTAGAGATCTTTGAGTCTATGCACTGAAGTAAACCCTTGAACATTAGACAGAGGAGATTATGCCTACCTGAGAATGCCGAACCATCAGTTCTTTATCTAGAAGTTGACAGAATCCCATAAATGAGCTGATAAATGGCAAAGAGCAAATGGCTTAGGAGAAATAAGTGAGTATGTCCTACAGAAGGCAGTGGAGCATGTGTATTGTACAACAGGTGTCCAGATTTCTCGTACACTTAGGAAATTTAAATGATGTTTTTGAAAATTTTAGGATTTCAGATCTTTATTGAAAATCCGTTTCCCCTCATTTTATGGGAAATACCTTTTCCATATTCAAACATATTATGAAATGAAATAAGATTAAATACTAAGTTGCAAGAACTGCCATTATTGTTCTGTGTATAGGGTGAGGGATAAAACCCTACTTTCATTTATTTCAGAAATGTGTTTATACCTCTTGGGAACAGCCTGTTAGCTTTGAACACGTATTGTGAAACAAAGCCTGGTTTTGCTACCATGTCTTTTTCCACAGTTAGTTGTAAGGACCTTGGCAATGACAGAGTTTAATGGCAATTACCTATTCTCTAGTGGGTTCCAGTGGGTTCACCCACACAGGACACATTTCTGTAATAGCATCAGTGTTTCTGACTTTTTTTAGGAGCAGGATCCTGCTGACATTACCATTTGTATGGGGACAGAAGTGCTTTGACGTAGGCCAAAACTATGCTGGTACTTCTTTCAGAAAGAAACCTTTTTTGGAGTTGGCAGTTCTTGCCTTTTTGTGAATTAAAATCCAATTCCCATAGTTTTGTATTCTTAAAAATGGGGTTATGTTTAATGTATTAGGAAATAAGTCAACACTACCATTTGCAAAACCAGGGAAGGAGGAATTTGGGGTAAAGATAATGTGCGATTATTTTATCACTTATCTTTTCACTTTCACTGGGGTGCTGTAGATTCACAGTTGGTAAAATTTCTCCATTTCATTCACAGGAAATGAAAGATTAACCTGAACCTTTTATTAGTCATCTTGTCTATCTTCTACTTTTTTTTAGTCTATATTCCTTCTCTGCTCAGAAACTACAGGTTATGATCTTCTCTTTGAAAAGAGTTCAGAAGAGCCTTCATTCAGTATCATAAAGCACATTGATCCATTTGTGATCAGACCTTTGAAATGCTGTTTTATATTCCAGTCTTGTAATTAATAATAATAGTATTAGTAATAATAATATCTTTTGCTTATTAAATGTCTCAGAATAAATTATAAACTTTTTGGTTTTCTAAAGCTGGTGTTATATAAATGATTTCAATATGTATGAACCTCCTTCACCATTATGAGAGGTATGAATTCAGTGAAAGGTTGATTTTTAAACAGCAATTAAATTCTTGGTTTCCGGGTCATTTTTTCAGATAAACGTACGTCTTGCTTCTTCTCCACACAATATCTATACTGACTGTTATAAGCGTCCTACAGTTGTACTTTCTCTGGCTGACAGATTTTGATTGCATAATACACAGTTCATTTGACACCAGGATTGGACATTCTGAAGATTTGGGAACTGCAGATAAAATTGATGCAAGGCTTTGTCCTCTGAGCCACTGGTCCACACAATAGACTTGCACGCAGTTGCTGAAGGAGTCATCCTCTCCGTGAGATCTCAAACTGAGTTGTTAACTTTCTGTTGACAGTAACCAGCAGGCTACCATAGTCCTCTTCCTAAGTGCAGGATATATATGGGTTTTTTTTGAGCAATTACCAGGCTAAATTCTAAACTTAGTTTTTGCATCCTACTTACTCATAGTTTTTAGGTTTGATCTTCCACAACTCGAACTGAACTAGAAATAAAATAGAAAACTTACTGAATTTTCACGTAATAGGGACATATATCAGTGTGTTTCAGTAGCTCATAATATAATATGAAGTTAACTATACCATGTAGCGTCTGTTGTCAGAGCAGAAGGTCTGATTGTTAGCTGCCTTTCACTGCATTATGCTCTTGGAGAGGCGCACAGGAAATGATTTGTCCTTTTTGTCCAATGTCAGTTATAGAAATATTCTTAACCTCTCCTGGAGGAATGCAGATACCTTTGTTCTTGCCTCTCATTGCTGCACAGCAGTGCTTGAGCTCAGTTTTTTGTTGCCTTTCACTTTCCATGGTAAGATGCACTTCTGCAAATTGAGTAAAATGGGAAATAACACTTAAAACCCTGTTTATGCCAGTAATAAATTACTTCAATAGGGGTAAAGCTGTGGGGAAATGGACCTTCTGCATTTCATAGACAGTGAATCTGTCAGCTTTTCTAAACACCTAGCAGTGCTCTATGGGATCCATGGGTGAATTTTTTTATAATTTTTAGTTATCTTAATTTCATCCTCACTGTTCTCAAGTTCCAGGTGAGAAGCTGGCTATCTTTATTTTTCATTAGTTTAGTAAATGCTGTCATTTTAGGCCATGTCTGGTCTTTTTTTCAAGTAAAAAGTTTGTAAGCAAAATACTGTATGAGTTCATAAGTTCCTTTCTTTATAATTACTCCTTATAAGGTAGTCACTGCTAGAGGAGAAAAATGTCCACTTACATGGGTAAGATAATGAGAAATTTCCCCAGGTAATATTTTAGGATCCTTATCATGTACTATTTTAGCAAATTAAATGTCAAAAGCATGTAATAAAGCAGTCATATTTAAAGTAATTACCTAAGTTAAACATCTCGGATCCTTATATTTTGGAAAGGTTCAGAGATTCCACTTCAGTTTTTTGCTATCATATAAGACAAATATTCTTTCAAATACGCTATACCTTCTGCTGTGAGGACTGATTTACAATGCAGTAGTTGGTTTTAAGCGATGAAAATATGTTGAAAAGCGACAATTTAAGTTTCTGAAGCTGTAATAAGTAATTATTTTTTTCATGTACATGTTCTGATATATGTCGGGTAAAATATTCACTGAATATAAGTTACCCTGAGGCATGTAATCTAAGGACAGAATTTCTTTTCACTCAAATCAGCTTAGGAGCAATATTTTTTTAAGAGAAATGTGGGTCAAACCACAGAGATATATGTATATATATTAGTTATTTATCTGCTTGATCATCACCATACAGACATACCAGGAATCCAGCTGTTTTTCTGGACAGTGATGTACTATGCAGAGATACCACAGCTGAGCTAAATCTGCAGTGGGAAATAATACGCAAGTGCTAGTGCAGGACCTTCACTAGGCTAATTAGCCAACTAAGCAATGCTAACTATAGCAGGCATTATGCCACATAAGCAGAGCTGTGCTACTTCTGAGACACAGCTACTGCCTATACATAATGCTATTTTGGGGAATTGTGAACTCCTCCCCGCTTATTCAGAGCTAGCTGCATGCATCTAGCTCCCCCCTGGAGCAGGCAGGAAAGAAGGCTGCTTCGAACAACAGAAAAACTTAAAAGAGAGATAAATGGCATTGAGTTTCTTTCACCTATGGGTTGGATCTCCTGGAGGGATACACAGAGTCTCAGGCTCATTACTGCCTCAGTGTCAGATCTGCCAGGCTGCCACTTGTTCAGGGAGTGTGAGCAAGCCATTTTCTTTCCTGTCATCTCTGAAACTGGGTAGCTTCCTACAGCTCTGGAAGGAAGATGCCACAACAACTGTCCAAGGAAATCTCATTTTTTTCATATAATTAGCATTACTGAGGCATTAGTAGCAATTTTGCTAGTGCATGTAAATAGAGATCTGCAAACAGCCAGATCCTCCTAGAAGCTATGCTAAGGCATGTGGAGGACAGGGAAGTGATTCGAGACAGCCAGCATGGCTTCATCAATGGCAAGTCCTGCCTCACCGACCTAGTGGCCTTCTATGATGGAGTGACTACACCAGTGGACAGGGAAAGCACTACGCATGTCATCTGTCTGGACTTCTGTAAGGCCTTTGACATGGTCGCCCACAACATCCTTCTCTCTAAATTGGAGAGAGATGGATTTGATGGGTGGACTGTTCAGTGGATGAGGAATTGGTTGGATGGTCACATTCACAGGGTGGTGGTCAACGGCTCAATGTCCAGATGGAGATCAGTGACAAGTGGTGTCCCTCAGGGATCCATACTGGGACCAGTACTGTTCAATATTTTCATCAATGACGTAGTGGGATAAAATGCACCCTCAACAAGTCTGCAGATGACACCAAGCTGAGTGGTGCTCTTGACATGCCTGAGGGACGGGATGCCATCCAGAGGGACCTGGACAAGTTCAAGAAGTGGGCCTGTTTTAATCTCATGAGGTACAACAAGGCCAAGTGCATGGTCCTGCACCTGGGTCTGGGCAACCCCCCATACCAATACAGGCTGGGGGATGAAGGGATTAAGAGCAGGCCTACAGAGAAGGACTTGGGGGTACTGGTGGATGAAAAGCTGGACGTGAGCTGATGATGTGCGCTCGCAGCCCAGAAAGCAAACCGTATCCTGGGCTGCATCACAAAAAGCGTGGCCAGCAGCTGCCCCTCTGCTCTGGTGAGACCCCACCTGGAGTAGTGCATCCAGCTCTGGAGCTCTCAGCACAGGAAAGACACGGACCTGTTGGAGTGGGTCCAGAGGAGGACCACAAAAGTGATCTGATGACTGGAGCACCTCTCAGTGAGAACAGGCTGAGAGAGTTGGGTTTGTTCAGCCTGGAGAAGAGCAGGTTCCAGGGACACCGTATTGCAGCCTTCCAGTACTTAAAGGGGGCTTATAAGATGGAGACAAACTTTTCAGCAGTGCTTGTTGCGATAGGACAAGGGGTAATGTTTTTAAACTAAAAGAGGGTAGATTCAGACTAGATATAAGGAAGACGTTTTTTATGCTGAGGGTGGTGAAGCAGTGGCACAGGTTGCCCAGAGAGATGGTAGATGCCCCATCCCTGGAAACATTCAAGGTCAGGTTGGACGGGGCTCTGAGCCACCTGATCTAGTGGAAGATGTCCCTGCTCATTGCAGGGGTTTGGACTAGATGACCTTTAAAGGTCCCTTCCAACCCAAACTATACTATGATTCTATGGTTTTATGATTGGTTTTGATGCTTCCAAAAGTACTGGAACCAAAAGTACATGGTTTGAGGTTGAGAGTACTGCTTAATGCACCCCAAAGACAAATGTTTTTTTTCGGGTTTGAACTGCTAGGAAAATTAATGTTTGGTATAAAATGTGAGTTAAAAAGAAAAGAGCTTTAGTAGAGTAACCTGTGTTTGCTTCTTTACAGTGATAAAACTTGACTGATGTCAACATGAAGCCACAAAATCTTTCAGTTGAACGAAGTAATAATTTTTTGGTGAGAAAATGTTCTGGATAATTTTTTTTTTTTTCCAGCTAGATGAGTCAGTTTCTCTAATAGAGAAAAATGTTCTTAGAAGTTGTTTTGGAGCAGTTGTAATGAGTAGGTGGTGGGAGTACCAAAACTGCAGCTATTCAGGGTAAGCCATGCTCAGAAGATATTAAAAATATTTCTCCTTTGTACTGAAGTCTATCATGATGTTAATGCCTCCCTTAATGAATTAGATACATACTGCTTTTTCCATACCTTTTTTTTTATGAGTTATAGTTCATTTATCATCTTCAGAAAAGCCCTGGCATGATTTTCAGCTGGTCATAGACTTTGGGAAGAAATTAATGGATGCAAATTATGATTAATAACTTCTTTACTCTGCTTTTCTGCTGCAGCACCACCACAGTGCATATATTCAAAGTGCCATGAAATCAGCAAGTAGTAGTACATACAATATATAGAAAAGGCTATTAATTTAGGAAAAAATAATTCTGCAAACTAAAAATGCAACAAGAAACAGTCTGATAGTGCTGTTTGGCATACAACAACTCTCAAGTCATAACAGGAGGTCCTGCCATCTCTCAGGCTCTCCATGTCATTTGGGTCAGGCTGTCTATCTGTCTTGGGTGATGTCAGTAAGTGGTGTCCTCCGTGGCTCCAATGTCATCATCTCCCAGAGAAAACAATCTGTTTATCTGTTACCAACAGTTGTAGGATGATAAATGGATTTTTTTATGGAAATCTTGCACATGTTAGTTCTGAGCAAGGATGGACTCATCACCTGTTTGGTAAAGGAGAGTCTCCTCAACTCTGAAAATGCGATAAAAATTAGCCCCTCTGAAATATTCCACTTCAGGAATATCAGCTCTTTCTCACTGTTTGAAGCTGAGTCATCGTGCATTTTCTGGATGAGGAATGAGTACATAGACTTTTTAGTAGACAGTCTTGTTTAACTATTCTTTGTTATTGGTAATAAATTCTACCTTGCATTGTTCATGAAGTGACTGATTTAAGAATCAATCAGATGTTCCACCAGGTCATACCTTTTCAGAGCACTTCATGGACTACCGTAATCTTACTCTGAGACATCAGATTCTTTATCATAAACATCCTGTATATCTTGGCATCATATTAGTGAGTATCTTCTGCTGTCTGGTTTCAGAAAAAGATAAAGACAAAAGTAGGTATGGCTAATGAATGAAAAGACCCACTGTATTCTTTAAGGTAAAAGGAGACACCATTCCTGCTATCAAAAGGAAAGGTAATCTAAATATCCCATATAATTCCAGTTTTATCACATGAAGGCAAAAAAAAAGAGGAATTTTTTTTTCTGCTTCTGGAAGCATCAACAAGTATTCAGAATAAGCTACACTGGGTGGGAGAGTGCTCAGACCATACTTAATGAATGCAACCTTTTTTTTTTTTCCAGTTGAGGGAAATGGAAAGAAGCCTATGGAATGGACAGGGATAACTGCTCTTAGTTGGTTTCTTTTGTGCCATTTTGCAGTCTCATTGGCATGAAAAGGATTGGGCTTATATGATTGATTTTGGTTATAATAAAGTGAAAATAACTTCATTTTCTTTGAGTCTTTTTTAGTTGGGACTGTCTTAAGACTTGAGTGGTTTGAACTTGGCTTATTTAGCAATTGAAACTCAAGGTAAATATTAAAGTATTTAAATATATCTTTTCTTTCATAGCCTTGGCTTTTTTACATGAATTACTGTGGAAAAATGACTGAAGGAAAATGTCTGTTGGAGAACTTTTCTACTTTAGAACTGAAATTATGTAATACCTTCAAAAATGCTATCTTTAGATTGATGCAATGGGACAGGTCAAGCAATGTTCAAAGGCTTAGTACTTCTGTTTATCAACAATAGATACCAAACATTCTGTTCCTCAGAAGCAGAAGGTTTATTTTAATTCCTTTTATCTAGCTGGAGAAAGGTTAAAGGAAAAGATTAAGGTATTAAGATTTGTAAGAATTATGAGATTCTCTAAAGCAATTCCAAAGAAGCTTTATGTTTGGCTCAACTGCATGATAGCACAAACTAACTTGTTCTGCTTTCAGCTGAGCTATTTATACTTTGTAGTTCACTGAGGGCAGTGCCTGAGGTTATTATTATTTTCCGTCATGGTGGGTTTTGTTTTTTTTTGGAAACAGCATTTGATAATATTATTCAAACATTTATTTTATTTTGTGCTTGGAATGTTTTAAAATGCCCTCATTGCCTCCACATTCACACTAAGTGACAGTACTGTGAGTTTAATTCAGTGGAAGGAAATCCATATCATACCAACCCAGAAAGCAGGTGATATTTCTTGCAGCCTGAAGGAATGAGACTCAGCCCCTATTTCTCTCTTGGAAATGAAGTGAGGGAGGGGGGCAGGTGGTAACAAAAAAGAAAACAACATAAACTTCCTCCCTGAAACTGGATCCTATAAAAATGCAGCAGAAACACAGCGAGTGAAAACGGTTAGCTGTGCAGAAAGCTTGCCCGGGAACCCCGATTCGATCAAGTAGCTCTTCTACAGCTGAGGACTACTACGAGATAGTAGAGACTGGACCAGGTGCTGAATGGCGCAGACCTGCATTGAATGTTTCTAATTACTGCTCCTTTAGAGAGTTTAACTTTGCAGCCAGTGAGAATTGTTCTATTAACTTCAGTGGGTTTTAGATCAATGCAAAGTCAAGAAGAAAATCTATGAATTGAAAGGAAAGAGATTAAGCACTGGAAAAAGACAGATTTGACTTGGTGCACTTTTTTTTCTTAAATACAAGCCTGACTTGTGTGTTGGATTTTCTTATTGTTGTTGTTTTTTTGTTTTGTTGTTATACAAACCATAATTAATCCATGGAATTCCTTGCTGCAGGACAGAATTGGGGCCAAGGTCGTGCACTGCTGCTAGCTTGAAGTCCATGTCTATTCCATTTTTGAAGCCAGGTGGAAAGTCTGAGAGGCTGTACATGTTGTGGCAGACCAGTACTGCATTATTCACACCCTGTAGCTCAGATCATGGAAGAGGCACCAGCTTGGACCCTGGGGCAAGATGGAACAGACACCAAAGTGTTAAGAACTGTCAGATGATTTTACGGGTTATTTGAGAAAGAGCAGACTTTTAGGAGCTGAATTTATTTGGTCAAGAATTTGTGGGGTTTTTTCTCTTTTTTTTCCCCTGACTTTATCATTCTTTTATGTGCTCTTTAGGGTGATGGTCTGATGCAGACTTGAGAACAGCATGGGATCTTTCACAGTCTAGTGAGAAAGCCTATCCCTTTTGGGGAATGGTCCATGTGTTTTACTGCTTTGTAACTCTGATTTCCTATTGATTTTTTTAATGTTGGATTGCTTGTGGTTTAAGTAGAAGTTTCTCTGCTTCAGTTTGAAACCTATTTAAGCCATGCTGTTAGCTAATATACCTGTTATATCCTCCTTCTCTGTTTCCTTGACATAAATTACACTGAGCCAGTTCATTCCAAACTGTTTACGTGCACTGAGCTATAAACTACAGGGCAGCAATCGGGTGTGAGTTAGAGAGAAGTTTTCTGGAAAAGATGTTATGTTAGCAAATAAGTTACATGCAGACATTCAAGCAAAGGTTGATGTAATACAAAGGAAACACAAAGTCACTCATTCATTTTTCTTTGTTTTCCCTGTCATGTATCTTCTGTAATTTGTTTTGTCTTTACCCTTGCCACACAACTCCCCCCCCGCCCCCCAAATAAATTCCTGTGAGAAATTCTACCAAATAGTCTTAGCACTGCTCTTTCACTGTCATAAGGCTTTGAGTGTCCTTGCTGGTGCTGTAAAGTATGACGATGCTGGAGGCAGAAATACCAATTTATATTTTTTAGGGTTTTGTTGTATTACTCATTTTCCTTTAATATATATAATAATATATTTGGGAATGTAATTAAAACCAAATGGTTTCAGCTATTCAAATATAAACCTGGTAAGAAACAAATGAATTTAACTTCTTTCTACTCATACAAAAAGCATTATCATATTTCAGAGGCATCACCTACTGCAGATACAGTTGTAAGCAATATGAAAATAGAGAAGCCATACATTTTTTTACCATATTTTCAGCTATTTATGGTTTCAGTAGCTGGACTGCATCCAGATGCAGCTCTAACACAGTTTATGAAATACCTAGAACCGAGCAGATATGGTGCAGACTCATACAGGTGCGGGTGCTGAAGGAAATGATCCATTTCAGGGGCTAGAGGGGGCTACAGGCTGGAAGATGGGTCTGCAGCCTCACCACACAGGGGGATTGTAGGAATTGGGTACAAACATCACTGGCAACGTATCAGACAGGATCATTAACAGCAAATGCAGCTTCACACAAACGCAAAATGTTTATTGTAACCAACACATAAGATATGGTTTTTAAAACTGGACAGAAAAGTTCTACAGGTAGGCAGGTGTCTTCACAGGAAGAGTACATCCCATCCACATGCAAACCGAGCCGTGTTTTACAGCTGTGTCCAGGGAGGGTAACAGGGCACAGGTGTGCCTGGTGTACCTGCTGGGGGAGAGCCCTCTCAGCAGAAGTGCCTTCACCTGAACTTCACTCAGCTACTTGTGGGTAGTGGGACTCAGGATTGGGTTTTGTGGCTGAATGATCTGAGGGGGAAGATGTGACTCGAAGGTTTATTCTGATAAGAAGTGCAGTGTTATGAGTATTCTTTAAAAGCAACGTATTTCAACTGCCCTAGGAATCTACAGGAGTGTTGGAGGGGGGGAAGAAGAGTGGCAGCCTCACCTTTGAGGGCTTTAATAGATGTGTGGAAGTTGCTTTACAAATAGTGCTGTGGAAAGAGGATTTGAAGCTAGAGCTGTCACGATTTTTTAGAAGCATCTGCTGCAACAAGACTACAGATTATACAAGAGCTGTGTGACTCAGAAACAAGGTGAAAGGCTGTTTTGAGTGAATGATCCGGGAAGAGTTTTTCAAGGCATCTCTGAGATGAGTGTTTTAATCAGAAGGACAGAGTGGAAGGATGTGACTGAAGCAGGTAAGTCTTTGCAACAGCAATTTATACAGTTAAAGAGGTTAATTGTTTTTTGTTTTGGTTTTTTTTATTTTTTTTTTAGCGTATATAGAGTACGTTTAAATTTCATGTTAAATTGTATCGTCCGGTTGTAGGGTACACTCATTTTAACAGACTAGAAGCTGATCTGTGTTGAGCTATCGCCACCTAGTGGTAAAATAGAAATGATGAAAATAACGAAAACCTGGAGGCTCGAGTATTTTTTGTTAGCTGTTGTGCTTTTGTAGTGTTGTGGAAAAGGTAGGAACAATAGGACTGATGAATTTTGTTAGAAATTAAAATTAATAAATGTGGTAGTAATCCATTACTAGCTTCATCTTTTAATGGCTTTTCTTTCTCTATTGTGTGATAACTTGTTAAGGAGTACTTACTTATTTAATAATTTCTTTCTTTAAAATACTGCTTGTAGATGTAATTAGCTAGTCAACAAGGTTTCTGTTCCTGCCTGTGTGTGCTGATTGTAAATGGAGCTTTGACGTTTAAAAGAGGGTGAGGTTTCTTGTATTATGTAATGAAAAGTTTTAAATGGAGCTGTTGCAGATGGAAATATTTGACGCGGTTACAATTTAGCAGCAATTCAAAACTTATTAATGATTTGAGGTAGATCAAGAGGTTGAATCTTAGTTGCAATTAATTGTTAGCCAATTTAAAGAGTTACAAAGTGATTTAACAAAATAATTGAATGGCGACTTAATTACAGATTCAAAGATGATGAGATTCACACTAACTTACTATAAGGTATCCCAAATCAATACATACACATATGAGCAAAAGCACAGATCTCAAATTAATACATATAACTGCACACACACATATATCGAACTGCTGGAATCAACAATCCCTCAGTCACGGGCAACTCTAACAAGTCAATGGGTACCCCTTTTAATTCCTATGCGTGCACAGGCAAATGGAAGGACATCCACATCCATAAAAGCTGATGTGTATATCAGAAACGTATAGGTGGCGATGTGGATGAAAGAGAGTCTAGCCTATAGTTAAAATTTCCCTTTTCCCAAGTTCAGAGTAAATACTCCCTCACAATCCATTGGTATCCCTCAGTGGGTAATGATTGAGACTTGAGAGGCGTTTCCTTGCCCTGGTCTTTTCAGCGGTGTCCCAGCTCAGGGGAAGTACTTGCTACAGCCTGCTGCGATCCTGAAGAGCTCAAAGCATCTGAGATAATTGACTCTCATCAGGTACTTTTCCACTCCAGCCCATCTGGGACAGTGGAATATTCTGGTGCTTTCCACTGGTTACGCAAGCCCAGAACTTGTTAGATCTTGGGGTCCTGGTACCCTGCCCCTTCCTCCTGCCCCGCTTTGGCCATGATCCACACACTGTCAGGAGTGATCCATCACAGTTGCTATTTTCGAATGGTAGGAATCATGGGAGCCAGGCATGCTAAGGGGTTCCCATAGTGTTCTGATCCGTTGCTCTCTACCTTTTCTTTCTTTCTTTCATGTTGGACCCTTATGTTACGTTCTGGTCCATTGTATTATTATGTGGCCCAGGTGGGGAGGAAATTGCGCAAAGTTCCAAAAGGCCTAAAGGGAATGGGGGGGAGTTGCACCACCACAGGAGCTGACTACACTTTATATCTACTCTGTTCTGACTTGTTTGAAAATGTCTCTATATATTTTGCCTGTTGTATACCTATTACATATACTATCTTTTTAATAAAAACACTTTCACTTTTTAAAAATAAAAACTCACTTTCAGTAGCATGCACAGTAAGTAATGTGTGAGCTCACCAATGGAAGTAGGCTGGTGGTGGAGTGCTGGAATTTGACACGTTCTTGACTGTGTGTTTTTCTTGCATACTGAAGTTTCCATTTTTGTACTTTCTTGTGCACCCAATGTAGATTTCCCCCCCACCCCCCCAACACCTTCATATTCAGCTGGGGTGGAGACTGTGGCTCACACCTCCATTAAGCTAACTATTGGGGCTTGACTTTTCTCAGTCCTCTAATGTGAATAGTTACCCTCATTAATGCTATATAAAACTGTCATTTTTGTTATTCCTTGCATGAGATAACCGGGGGGGGGGGAGATCTGTGTAGAAGAACCAAACTTGTTTAGCCTAGATAAGCTGAGCTGTAGGGGAGAGAGAATGTAATGCTGCCTCTAAATATATTGGAATGGCAACGTGGAGCATGTCGAAAAAACTATGGAGCCGAAGAGAAAAGTTATCCAAGAGTAAGTAAAAATAATCTAGCTGTCGATAAATCCGGGCTTCTGACCATTGCAGAAACAAGTGTCTGAAGTGGACATCTAACCAGTGACAGGGCAAGAAGGATGATTACTTCAGAGTTGAAGTTTGGTACATCCACAGAAGAAATAAGATATGGTTTTCTGTAGCAGTGGGTATGTGCTGGAGTCAGGGATCTGGGAACTCTTCTCTGAATATTTGCCCTGACACAATGTGGTGGTGTTTTGGAAACTTTTTAACATATGCTTATCTGTTATTTTCTGTACCTCTCGTACAGAGAGATGTATATCACTGATAGGTGTCATGTCTTTGTTTTAATCTGTGTCTACATAAGCTAGGGTAAATTAACATACTTCAGAGCCATATTGATATGTCATTGAGCCACAAGCCACTGTATCCGCATAGCTTTATACTATGCCATATTAAGATATCTGGGCTATGGGGTAAGTCTCTCAAGGTACTGCACTAAGCCAAGCCAACGTGCCTAAAAACCAAGCAAGATAACCAACCATTCCACCTCACAGCCTAGAAGTGGCCTTCTCCACCACTGCCTTAGTGAACCGATCCAACCAAAAGGATAGCACCGATTGAGAGTTTTTCTATGCTTATGTCCACCCTGTTTGTCTTCACTGTCCCTCAAATGGNCGATCCAACCAAAAGCATAACACCGATTGAGAGTTTTTCTATGCTTATGTCCACCCTGTTTGTCTTCACTGTCCCTCAAATGGTATACATGGTGTCATCTTGGAAGGGCATCTGCTTCTTTGTGGTACCTGCCAAAAAGTGAACAACTTGTTTTCCATTTCTGTAAGCTTTGACTGTTCCTGAAAAGAGTTATGCTTTCTTTTACTATCTTAATACTTGGATGGTTGCTATGAACCAGATCTCTGAATGTGATCTCTGATCTGTTTTTATAGGTTCTTTCAGAAAAATTGTAATGGTGCTGAAAGTCATTAGTTGTTTTAAACTTGTTCATTTTTTTTAGAGTATAACTGCTTTACAAAAATTCGTNTAAGAAATGTGAGGAAGAACAGATTTCTATTTTGTCCAAGTGCACAGACGGAGTGAACAAAAGCTATGTGCTGTACCTCAGATTAAATGGCAACTTTATTTCTTGAAGTACAAATAGTTAGTTATCATCTCTTTGACAAATGTGAACATAAAATAAAATTATGTTCCACTCATAGAAGCTGTTTTCTTTGACCACAAATGGTTCTGTGTGTTAGAAAGGTGTTT
>RSEF01000004.1:80874608-80928557 GCA_003993805.1 Himantopus leucocephalus | reverse complement strand
ATGACAATGTTATTCTTCACCAATCTTCTCCAATGTATGCTTTCTGTAATAAAAAATGCTGAAATTTCTCAGAACTATGGAAAGGAATGATACCAGTCCTGAATCTACATATTTGCTTCTTTACCAAATAAATAAATAACAACCTTGTTAAGGCTGAACTTCTGAGCATTTTCAAGTCTTAGAACCAGAATCATCAAACATTTAAGACTGGAAGAGACCTCTGCAGGTCATCTGCTCCTGCTGAAATCAGAACTAAGAAATTACACCAAGTTGTGGAGGACCTTGTCCAGTCAAGTTGTGAAAATTCCCAAGGATGGACTTTCACAGTCTCTCTGGGCATGCTGTTCCAGTGTTTAATCTCCCTCATGGTGAACTTTAAGTTAAAACTATATGTCTAAGGAATTTCCCATGCCTAGTCAGAATTTTCCTTGCCATAGCTTGTTCTTTGCTTCTTGTCCTTTCACCGTATGTATCCAAGAAAAATTTGGCTCCATGTTCTCTATGAGCACCCTGGTAGTGGAAGGCTGCTCTTAGATCACTAACAACAGAGACCCTTAATATCCTTTCCTTCAGGATGAAAAATCCCAGCTTTCTCAGCAGCTTCTCAATGTCATATAATCCAGGCCCTTGACAATCTCACTGGCCTTGGGTGGACTTGTTCCATTTGCTAGTGTCTTGCTTGTATTGCAGAGCCCCAAACTGGTCACAATCCTCCATGAGAGGTTTCACAGGTGCCAAAAAGAAGGGAAGAAGCACTTCCCTGCTGCTTACTCTGTCCTTGATGCAGCTGAGGGTGTGGGTGGCTTTCATCCATGGTTGGCTTTGTGTCCGCCAGAGCCCTGGGTCCTTTCCTGCAAAGCTGTTTTCTGCAGCCAGTTGGCTCTTGGCCGGTGCCACTGCTCAGGGTTTCCACCTGCCTTGTAGCCTTTTCAGTCTGGCTGGTAGGATGCTATTGGAGACTTTCTGAAAAACCTTGCTAAGGCCATGGGAAATGAGATCAGCTAAGCCAGTCATCTCATCATAAGGCAATCCAGTTGGTCAGGAATAGCATGTAAATTGTGGTAAATCTCTGCTGGATGTTCCTAAGGAACCTCTTCGATATTTGGCCAGGACTAAGGGAGCTTCCCTACTGAGGTGACAGAGAAGATAAATGCTGTCAGGCTTTCACATGTACCTTCACATAACTTTCTGTTGAAGTCTTTCTATATAGTAAACAAATGTGCTCCCTAACTAGTGAAAAAAGGGTGGTGTTTTGTAAATAAACTGTTGTGTATTGCTGGAAGAATGAACATCACACGACTGAGATAGACAGTCTCTGTCCTGTGCTTGTAGGAGATCATGTTCTGCCACTCTTCTAACAAGGGGTATTCCCTTGGTACCTTTCCCTTGGTTTCTTTGCTTATGCAGTTGTTCCATTTGCTGCACATAATTTATCTTATTCCACTGGGGTTTGATCTTAGCTTCAGGGCCTCCTCAGGTGCTTTGGGATCTGGGATTGCATCCTTTCACTGAAAAGAACACCAAGAGATTGTGTAGAAGCACCTCCTTGCACGTTTTCTTGCTGTCCTCTAAACACTCCAGTAATCTAATTTACTTTCTACTCGTTTTCTGTATTATCTCTTTTAAATTTTCAAAAATACATGCTCAACATGCATTGGGTTTTTTTCCTGATTTAACTTTTAATAGTTTTCAATTTCAGATGACAGTGTGTAGTAAAAAAGCTCCTCCTAAATTACAGATGTCTTGTCTGAGCACTCATTCTTTTATTCAGAAATGTATTGCGTATGTGTATAATGTACATATACTGTCCATGATAGAATCAACTTTTTAAATGTTTGTCCAATTGTGGAAGAAGTGGAGAGAAGATTACTTAACCTCTTAGCAGCAATCCCACCCATTAGCAGTTTATGCAATATGCAGTTACGGAGTCTCCCTGAGACCTTCTAATTAACATTGGACAAATAAGAAATGAAAGAAGCACAGCAAAAGCTTTGTCCTTCATTCCAAACACATTGATGAAGTTTGTCTGAAAATGATCTAAAAAACAGGATTAGTTTTCATTTCCTAAAGCCCTCAGCGCTTAGAGCAGCCTGTGAATCACCGTATTCAGTGCAGGGTGCCCGGCAGTGTTTGAATGGTCGCAGAGGTCTGAGCCATATCCTAGCTGTACATTTTGCATACTTCAGCTTTTTTTTTAATACATTCTTTGATTGATTTTTTACCCCAAAAATGAATTGCCTAAGACGTCAGACTCAGGTTTTGCTTGAACACCTGCAAACTCACTTTACAGACATTTAGCAGCTAAGGATTAGAATATTTGAGGGATTTGGGGTTTACCTTTACTGAAGAGGGTTACATTTATTTCTAATATGGAGAAATCCTCTTGGCCCACACTCTGTGCATTCATTCTCATCTGCCATTGCTGTGTTGCCTTTTTTAGCCTGAAGACTGTATCACAACCTAGTGTTTCTTGGAAAGAGAGTCAAAGCACAGGAGAAGATGACTGGGGAGAATTTAACACAAACAACAAGATGGCTGGGCAGAAGNTGGGGAGAATTTAACACAAACAACAAGATGCCTGGGCAGAAGAGCCTGTCTGAGACTATTTGCATCTGAAGTACATCTGGACTGACTTTGAGAGTAGCAAGAAAGATATTAATCACCATGTCTGTTAATCAACATAATCAATACCGTGCTCAGTTTCTCGTTCCACTTTCTTGAAAGTAAGCTGTGCTGAGTACATTAAATAAATTGCCATTAAAGAACTGATTGAAACAAATCATATTTAACACATATGATTAAATGCATGCTATACCAAAACTGCCATGCACACTTTATTTCTCTGTTCTGAAACTTCATATTGGTGCAGTTCCTGGACAGGAGTAAGGAGCTGTGAAAAGAATGGGAGAATGGATGAAAATTCAACAGTGGATAAAAAAATTTCCAAGGAATTTGAAATAAACAGAACTTCATCCTAAAACTGTATCAGAAACAAACCCATATTAGTTTGTTTATTAGAATTAACTTTCCCAGTTATGTGAATTTGTGATGAACTTCTTAACAGGTATTTGCATGTTTTATAAAACATACGCATTGCTTCCTACTGCTTTCCCCATCAGTATTAGCGCTTCATCTTTCCTTGAGTTTGTATGCATTTGTACTAGGTACTGTGATAAGAAAATTTGTGGGTCCTGAGATGAAGATCGGCACAGACATGACGCTGGTCACGCAGGTTAGCACTCACGTGAACCTGGAGCGTGTAGTTGAGTTGCAGCTTAAAAAAGTATACCTGGTGAGCAATAACCATGCAATAATTAAGGGCAATAATCATGCTTCTTACAGCAGTGCCTAGGAACTAAGATCAGCATTGTTTTTTTGCAGGTACTCTTTACATACAGGGAAGCCATCAGAAGACCTTGCAATATAAATAGGCAAAACAGACAAGAAAAACAGTCAGTTGGCTGGCAGAAAATGTCACTTTTTTCCCATGGTTTTTAGACCTCTTGAGCTGATAACTTTGTCCCATATCTGGCTCATGGAAATTAAAATTCCAAACTGACCATGTCGTCTGTGTAGAAGAGGGGCAAATAATCTTAAACATGTAAGACTCTGAGGGCAGCCTAAAATGAAAATTATGCATAATTTTTTTCTCAAGGAAGGAAAATATCACCTGATTAAAACAAAAAACTTTAAGTGCTAGGATTTAATTCACTGGTAAAATTGGTACAATTATCACCATTCACTCTGAATTACATTTGCAGAACATGGAATTTATGTTATAGCTATGAACATGATTTCTGCTTCTTTTTCTGTTCTTTTTCTCTCCGTGTGACTGACTTCTGCACTTTACAAATTATTAGTAGTTATGGTTAATTTTATCTGGATCATAAACATCAGCTATAGCTACTTCCTAAAGTATCTCCAATATAACATTTGGATTTTATAACTATTTTAAAAGTGGAAAGAAAACGTATGCAGGGAATAGAATCCTAGAAAGCCCAAAGTAGATGTAGGGTGAGTTCAAGTCACAGTCTGATTCTGTAACATTCGCAGTGATGTAAAACATGAAAAAGTACTGATAATTTTGAACCTCTCTCCAAAAGTACTTAATTCCTCTTTATGGGCTTTAACATATTTCTGTATGTTCTCCTGTGAAGTTTTGCAAAGTTCTCCAGACAGATAATATGACATGGTAGTACGTTTTGACTTGCAGTTTCGCATAATATTTTCATGTCCTGTCTTAGGATGAATCTAGAATGCCCATTTGATTTAAATAAACTGTAAGGTGAATTTGTCTTGCTATAGGCTTGGCCAGAAATGGATGCTGGGTGGTAAATAACTCCACTGCATATCACAGCTGGCTTTCTCAGGTCCTGGTTAGTTGGATTTTTTTTAAGGAGTAGGGAAGTTTCCGTTTCTGAATGAAGCATAAATTATTTCAGTCAAAAAAAGCACAAGCTATCAAGCAACAAAAGCATGTGTCAGAATTAAATTCCTGAGCAGTACACTAGTGATCTCTTCAGGAAAGAGAGGATGTTTTTCTTCCACTCCCCATCATAGCGTTGGGGTTTTTATCTTTCATTTTTCTTTTCATTAGCTGTAGTGTTGTTTTTACTCCTTGCATGCAGATGTTCTTTTGCTTGCAGTAATTATCAGAGTGTGTCAGTTGTTGCCGATGCATTTACTGCTTCCTTCTGCACAAATTTCCCTAAAGAATTTGCTATATTGGGAAAACAGCTGTTTCTCCATGCTTCTGTTTGCTTTTCATATAATTGCAATGCATGGCCAGCCTCACGCTAAAGTTTCTTTAGCAGAAGGAAGAGTTATAAAAGTCTAGTTGTACATCAGTTCTGAGGAGCAAGCATGTTGGACATATACTCTGTCTCTAAATCAAGAGCTTTAAAATCACTGGGAGCAAGGTAAAGGTGCAGCTTCAAAGTTGTAGAGTGTAATTAATTTTATTTTAAAAATAGCTGGTTTTCTATGATGCTCTAAGGTAGTTAGAAATTGTCAAACATTTCTCTCCTCTGGTCTGTGATTTGAGGGTGAAAATATTTTTCTGCAGAGTAATTGTAACCATCATGTGCATTATAGAGGAACACTATTAAAGATTAAAGCCAGAAAAGCTTAGATCTTGCCTTGCACTACTGTATTTGAAAATAGGGTCCTGAGGAGGAAATTGTCTGACATTTTTTCCTTAATTCTTCTGTTGCCATTCTCATACTCACCTGAAAAAAACACACTCCATCAGCAGTAGCGACAGAAAATTCAGCTAGTTGGAGATAAGAGTATTTGTTTCTGCTGCGGTGATGGGACTTGTGGATGTTACATCTGCTGACTCCTTTTATTATATATTTGATCAAATTTTATTATTTCTAATGGGTTTACTTCTTAGAAATTATGAAGCTTTGTTAGTTTTCCTGGGAGTTACGAGTGCTCAGTCCCACTGCGTTTATAGGCCAAGGAATCTGACAGTTGCTGGATTTTCTTTTTAAGAAGCATCAAAGGACAAGGATTTGATGATCGTATCTGGATGAGATATCAGTCTTTGTGGGCTCATATGGCATTCAGAAAAATTTCTGAGTAAAGATTATAAAATATTACTTTTCTAAAAAACTTTTTTTTTCCTGGAAATTTTTAAAAAGGAATTGATTCTAGATTTCTCTATCTGGTACTACATCACAATCTAGTCTTATTTACTTAATTTTACCATGTGCTACACTCTACCCAGGCTACTACAATATAAACAAATTTTTCTATTTATATCTTAAGAACACCTGAACTCATATTTGAAGAGGTGTGCAAGTACATACTGTAACGGTGCAAGAGCAGTGGGAAGGTCAATTAATACAGATGCTGAGGATGCTATATCGTGTCATATTCAAGCCCTCCCACTGAAATATGTCTCTGATCTCTGACTGTGCATATCAAGATAGAAGATCTGGAGAGCCAAGCATATTAATACTTAGATTGTAAAGAGCTGTATGCTCATGAGAAGGCAGGTGGTTACAAGTGTTACCTTCTTTTTGTTTTCACGATCCTAGCTCATTTTCCACACACTGTGCAATAGAGGATCCCTAATGCAGCAAATCAATATCAAGAAACAGAGATGTGGGGCAGAAGGTGAAGGCGGGTATTACGATGATGACTTGTTTATAAAATAGGGGTTATGTAGTGGAGGTGTCAACCTGTTTCCATTTCATATATGGAAGTATATAAGCATTGTCTGCAAGCCTTCAGATTATTTTTATATATATATGTAGACATATGTGATTTCTATATCAAGTTAGACTTTGAAATTGTCTGTAACATAGAATGAGCCATACTAAGTGTTATTTCTAATGAAATTATTGTTTTGGTTTTCTTGTGGTGTTTTTTGAGTATAGGAAAACACCCTAAATGTCTACAGAGGAAATTGAAATGCCCACTACTTAGACTTAAAGAGCAAAGTACGCTGCTGTCTTAAGTCAATTATTCACAACAGTTTTCCTCCTATCAGTCAAGCTCCAGCATAGTGAAAGTTGGTTCTATGATGCTGTTTTATTTTTGATTGTAGTTTTAGGAAGCTATGATTATTGGTTTAGGGCTTCTAAGTAAAAAGATTTTTTCAGTTTTGACTTCACCATTTATAAAGCCATAACTAATAGGAAGCAACAGCAAAACTGACTTCAGCAAGGACACTCTGGTAGGATATTACAGACACAGTCACGGTTGCCAGCGCTCTGGTTGCAGGCAATCAGATGTCCTTGTCACATTCTGTGCTTGATGACCAGCAGTTTGGGTTGGACTATTCATCACGCCAGCAGCAGTAAATGTTACTGTAATATCACAGAAAGATGGCAAAACTTTCATTAAAAAAAACACAAGGTAAAGCAAAGAAGAAAGGAAAACCTTAAAATTAAGTCATTCAAAAGTTTTCCAGGCCAGACACTGAAATGTTTTCCAGTGATATATCTCATAGGTATATATGCAAATGTGTGTGTACATGTGCATATATGTATGCATCCAAAGAGGTCGTAATTCAGGAGGAAGAACTCTAGAGAGAGAGGAGTGTATCTAGGTTATTTGTTATTTTTCTGATTTATAGTAGTTTGGTACCTATCGCAGAATAAGAATGTATTTCGTGCGTGTAATAGGAAAGATTCTGTTGTGCTTGAGGACTTTCCCCCCCAAAGACACAGCTTTCCCAAAGACATTTGTTTTTTAAAGAGTTAATAGTCTATAAAACCTTAGTTTTCAAAAGATGGGCAACCACAGCTGCCTTAAGGCCACGTTCGATAGCGTGCTGTCTATTGAAGTGGGTGCTCAGATGCTGTAGTGCCTTCTAGTGATTACTGAGAGCAGATATTGTCTTCCCCCTGCTCTCAGAGTCTTTATAAAAATGGAAAGCCTTTAGATATTTCTGTTCTTTTTTAGTACTTGTAGCCTAGTATTGTTTCTCCTAACATTTGTTTTCACATTTAAAATCTTTGCTACCGTGCAGCTAAGAGCATCAAAAACTCCTAAAGCATTTGGGGAATTTCTTACTTAAGAGATGAAAAGGTTGTGGTGTGATGAATTAGGTTACAGTATCATGCACTCCTGGAAAATTTAGGTTAAATGAAAGGCAAACTGTCAGAATGTTCTCTTTTCTTGTCTAAGCAACATTGCTGCTGTTTAGACCTTAGTGTTTCAGAAATAATCACTAATGACTTGTTAGCAGAAAGCTGTCACAGTGACATAAGTCACATCAAAATGAATAGGAATCCTAGTTAGGTTTCTTAATAATAATTATGTACAGGCAGCTTTGGCTTGAATAATTGAAGTACAGGAGAACATGTTCACTAAATAATGGTGTGGGCCCTGCAGGAATGCTAAATAGCTGACATCCAATTCTCTGTGAATACCACATCTAGTAAATGCATGGCTGAAAGCAAAAGGAAAGGGGAAAGGGTAAGAAAGAAGCGTTTGCCTGCTTTGTAATATATAACAACACAAACTTTGTATTAAAAATTAAACTTTGCATATGACTACAATATTAAATATAACTTCCACAGGTCTTTAATGGCATCTGAGCTCAGGCGCTGATAGGCATGGTTCTATGATGACTATATCAGCCCTCCTGCGTTACTCAGCAGTACCAAGTTGGTCTTGATCAGGCTTGGGTTCATGGTCATATTAGGTCAGTTTAGCCAGAGGGACAATCTGGATTTGGACTGGTACTGGTTTCTCGGTCACCTTTATGCTACATGGGAGGACAAACAATATCAGTTGTGATGAAACCCTAGGATGATGGGGACATTTGATCCAACGTTACAGCTGCTACTTTAAACTCAACCTGCCGGCATTTTTTGTTTTTTTAAATGCATTATCAAGAATGACAGTCTTGACAATTATCAAAAGATCATACCATGTTTTGCATCAGTCTTATTGTCTTAAAATGCATTCTTACTCAAGTCATTGAAAACCCATTGAAACATCTATGAGTAAAGGAAGTAGATCACTGAGTAAAAGATAAGTGTAAGGATTTTTTTTTCCCTAGGAAAAAAAAAAAGGAAGATGGCAAAGATTAAAGGATAATGCTACTTCTGCTCAACGCTCATCTTTGAAGTAACTCCTGATACTTCGGAATTGTTTGAAATTTTCCCTGTACTGCTCCAACTTAAAGGCTCTCATACAATGTTCCCAGCCTCAGAATCAAAGCTTTCTGCTTTGTTCCAAACAAGCACTTTTTGCCAGGTCTTCCGTCTGTTCCTTGCACACGTGTCAATTCTTACTCCTCTCACATGCAATTTAAAACTTTCAGTCCTGTGAGGATGTTCCACTGGAAATAATTGCTGCAGATCTGGCCTTCAGCAGGGACACTGCCGCACTGCTCATTTGTCAGTACTATTATTTCTCTTAACCAGACAACCGAGTCAGAATTTATACACCTTAACAGACCTACAGAAATGAATGGGGCTACATGTGTGAAAAGGCAGTATTTTATGAGCTCTATGGCTACAATGAAGTCAGTAGAATTTTTGCCATTTGCTATAATAAGGCTCTATTATATCCTTTAGCAGACAGAATGTCCTAAGCAGTGAAGGACCGTAGTCCTAAGGATCATTGTTCCCAACCTCTTAAACTTAATGCCTGAACACAGAGTGAAAACAAGTATTTTCTCAGTTTTTTAACTGAAAGCGGTAAATCTAGCATCAAATCTTGTAGTGAGAAAGAATATCAGCCTTACGTATTGTTATAGTGATGCCTGATTCACCACACATTTAAAATCACTTCTAGCTTTATTATCAATAACGGTAAGAATAACAAACAGTTGCTTAATTTTATCCTGAATTTAAGTATTCATCAAGGACTGTCTCTGAATAAAATTATGACATTTTGAAATGATGACGTGGTGAAATGACTTTCATCAGAATCTTTGTATCTTGTCAGATTTCTGTCAGCATACAGTGCACACCCCAAATAGGAATACTGTTATTTTTAATGGCATCATAATCTAAAATCACCTTTCATTGCCTCACAGTTATTAAAAATCTATGGTGTTTGTTTAGATGATAACTAACATCTACGTTTTTAATCTATCAATAGATTAAATAGATTTTTATCTCCATAACTGCATGCTTTTCAGGTCAGTGGATATCTCAGATTAGTCAAAGTATCCCTGAGCCATTTTAGCCTCCATTTTTCACTCCAATTTTATCTTCATTTAAACTGTTTCCATCAGTGTCCATGACTGCTGGATTTTTGTAAAAAAAGATAAAGTTGGCATCATTAAGCAAAGATGTAGTAAATTGCCCTACATAAGTGTGGAAGTGGAGAAAGGCAAAACCTGAAAAATGGCAAGTACTGTTAGTATCTATGTCTGAGGTTTTCAAATAAAAAGTAGTGGTTGGCTTTGGACTAATAGAAAGGTAGCTATAACAAAAAAGAAAATCTCTTTGATTTTGATTTTGGAATCTTGAAACTGTAACCAGTATTAAATTATTGCACTAGTATGATAGATTCATTTAAGTAGGAAAAGGGTTCATAAAACTGTTCAGAGCTTCATCAGAATGAAAAGTAACCAAGCTGTCTGTGGAGGACCCTGTACTCAGTAAAGTTAGGGAGCAGTGACGTTCGGTGGTTTAAAATATCTGGTGGGATCAGCTTTGAACTGATGAACTGCGAGCTGTGGTGAGTAAGGGAACACTGGCTAATGGGTACAGCACCTTTAACGAGAAGCCTCTGCCTTAAATTGTGAGTGGGTGTCCAGGAGCAAATGAGATGTGCCTCATTCCTCAAGTTTGATGACAAGAAATAAGCCACAGTGGGACAGTGCAGATACCTGGCCAGGACATCTAACTGGCTGCTGCAGTCCCAGCAGAGTCCCTGGGAAAAGCCACACAAAGGGGTGACCAAAACACAGGGACTGAAAACTAGAGTATATAGAGAGTAGGTGGGAAAGGCAGGAGTTGACCCAAGCATCGGAAGGTTGTATTCTGGAAGTCTGCAGACTCTCACTGAAAATATTTGTCTGGTGTTGGCAGGCATCTTGAAAAGGTTGTGAAGCATTCAGGTTGCAGCTTAAACCTTAGGAAGAGGTCTAGATGGGTCATGATCTTTTTGTTTTATGTGCAGTAGTCCCTCAACCCTTCTGAAGACTGCCAGCGCAGAAATAGGAAAATCACAGGTTGACGTGAAGTGGAGGTAAACATTAAACAGTGGGAAAGAAGGATTCACTTTCTTCTTAATTAATCCCGACCATGACATGCCTAAGCTGAGCTAATGAAAAAGCAAATTGTTCAATAAAAATGACAAATGAAAAGAATGAGAATGGCATTTTGTCTTTTCATAACTGTTAAAATAGCCTCACACAGACTTTCTGTCAACAGCTCAGACATCATACACATGACGCCAGTGAGTCAGATGAGATTAAAATTAAATCACAAATGAGAATGAGAAACAGCATAGCACAGCCGTTCAACATGACAGAAGTGCAGCATTTGAAGAAATAACAGGCTTGAGAGGTCCAGCGAATAACGCTGTCTGCTGGCAGTCAGCTGTACCCTTCAGTGTAGCTTCTGCTTTTGGTAATGAGTTTCCTTGGTGATTCATTGGCAGGTGACCCATGGAGGGAAATGTGGAAGAATAGCATACAGGATCCTGGAACCAGGTGGTATCCTCCAGTGGTAAACACTGCTTCAGAACTGTAATAATGGTATAGAAAGCTGGCAGACATACAAGCCTTTCACAACTCTAAAAGCATTGAAATATGCCAATTTTAGGAACGAGATTCCTTCTGAGCTTTCAAGCCATATGGAGCATCAATATGTTTTCCATCATCTGTTTGTCAGTTTAAAGAGAAACAGTAAATCTCTAAGGCACAGTAATTCAGCAATGTTTGCAGGGACTGTGTGCAACTGAAGATAGAGATGTCCTGGAATAGTTAGCACACCCACAAAGGGAAATCTTAACAGGCTTCATGCTTTAAATTGAAAAAAAATAAAATAAGGGGTACATAATTCTGAAATTTGCAGTTGCCATGTTCTGATCATACCTTGTGTGATGGTGCTCACCAGCTCTGGTTGAACTTCTAAGTGAAATCCCCTTAACTTTGTTTCCTATGGAAACGAAGTATCTGGTATTGTTACACTGTACATGTTTAATTAGATGCACACATGCATTGTGTGGGGCCTGTCTTTGAGTTGATAATATTTGAAAAAAAATGTCATTTCATTCAGATTTGGCAGAGGGTGGATTCCGCAAAGGTATTACATTTCCATCTGCCTCATGAAAATTCATGACTGGGGGCAGGGAGAAGCAGCTTGTTAGTAGTTGTTCAGAGGGAAGACTGCAAGAAAGAGGATCGATAAAATATCACCTAGGAGCGTCCAGACAGCTGCAAGTTGCAACTCAAGCAAGAGTCTCGTATTTGTTAATATTTTGCTAAGTATCTAGAGCTGTATTTGTCTTGATTAGTACACATTTACTTACGTTCCAGCTGAACATAGCTGAGCGCCTTTAACTGAGAATTTTTACATAGCCGAGTCAATAGCTGCTATAGAGTCCGCAACTCTATTCCAATGCCGATTGCTTTATAACAGACATACAGGAATTAACAACGCATAAAACACCCAAGTAGTCAGTGAAATAATAGTCGGCACTCAGTCTCTGTTAGAAAATTCTAAGAATTTCACTAAAGATTTCAGATTAGTTAAGGCTTTTGAAATTTCCTTTCCTTTTTACTTTTTCATTTAATAATGTTGGTACAAAATAGCAAGGTGATGTTTTTCAATATCCTTTCTCTTTTTAAGGTAATAATAATAATCCAATCATATCTGTACAAATAAGGGATAATTGCAGGGAAAATAAAGTAGCTATCCATTTTTTTCATCAGTAATTGTATTCCCTTTATATTTCTTTTATATATTTAACTTTTCATATTTGGTTCTTCACAGAGGGTGTCCTTTAGAAAACAATAGGCTTATAAGACATCCAGGACAGGAAGGCAGAGAATCAACGGTGCTTGCACCAGTAGAACTTTAGGAGTAAAAGGGCTATGCTCCATTCCTTTATGATAGGTCAAATTTTGGGGGGGACGGGCTGGTGGCTGTGTTTATATTATAGTGGGGAAAACAACCTAGGCTGATGAATTAAGGAATTAATTTTACTCTAATAGATCATAAGCATAAAATCTCCTTCCATCCAGCTGATGTCAGTAGTGTATCAAAAATTTTATTAGGCAATGGTTGTATTTAATATGACTAAAGAGAACCCTTTGAAATCTTACTGCAGTACACAGCCAGTATTGTCACAAATGATGCCATGGCCTGCCCTTGTCCGCAAAGATGGAGGGGGCCATGAAAACTAGGGACACTCCCTTTAGATGTGTTCTCACCTATCAGTTTTGAGTCTGGAAAAGTAATATAAGGGAATTTGAACAGCAGTTGTCTATGTTTGAGGAGACTGGCTCACATCCTAAGCTGCCATCAGAAATTAAGATCTTAACTTTCTAAATAAACACTGTGGGCTTAATTGAGATTGGCATGCTCATTCGTGAGAAGAAAACAGGGGGATATTGACATTTATGCTTAAATTGCACATCCCGTGTGTGGGATGTACCATGTGGCTGTGTTTGCCTACACCAGACCATGTGTTATGTTGCACTGCTAAGCTCTAGAGGATGCTGTGAATTACTGAGCACTTGAGTTCAATAATAGAAACTAAATGCAGTCAACACTCAGCATGGCCCAAACACTAAAAAATCACGCCTGTGCTCGTGCTCACATATTTAGCAAAGTTATTCCAGGCTTTGATACTGCATTAATATAAACTTCCAAAGCAAAGTGCCTAAACTTTGCAGATTAACTGGAAAGTCTGGCTACACTTGTTATGGCATGGAGCTTCAAAGTCAAAATGAGTAGCAGAGGGTGTTCCACAGACCGGCAGGGGAGCCGGCCTTGTGCCTCTCCATGGGGAGGACTGTTAAGCAGGCTCAGGCGCCTCAGGAAACACACCTTGACTTCCAGCCTGGGCTGTCCCCTCACTTTTCCCAGAACAGCAGTTTGTATTTCTAGCTGGATCAGTTCACAGCTTGGTTGACTGCAGCTCCCAAGCAGTTGTGCTCACATAAACGAGAGAGATCTAGTGGTGGGCAGATGCAGGTGGGTAGACGAGAGATGGGAGGTGTCGCTTAGATGACATCTGTGGAAGCACAGCCATGTCACCTAGTTACGTTGTCTTTACGAAAATGGAGACAAGCACTGGAATATTCATATCTAACTACCATTTAAAGTGCCTGCTTAGAGAACAAAACAAAGCAATGTGGCAAAGTGCAAACATCTCAGCACCTTGTCAGCTGGGGAGTGCGGTCTGAGCAGCATGAACACAGCTGTGGATGCTTCGGCAGCTGTGGGTAGCAGTGGGTGCTGATATGTCTGCACATCTGTACAGAAAAAGCATGCATGAATTTGGTTTGTAGACCTCTTATTCATGGCTACAAACTAGTTAATGAAGTCTGTTGAGAGCCCATGCATCCCTGAGTCCACCACTTTGCCCCCTTGCCGAGCTCTCACATTCCCGGGAAGTACTCTTTTACTTTTCTATCATTAATTTATTTATATAAGCATATATATGAGAGACACATCAACTGCATTACATTACACTGCTTGCCAGATGACAGAACATGACATAAGAAAAACTCTTTTGGTGAAAAATCATACAAAGAGGAGTCAGTCTTTTAAGCTAAGGATTTAATAGTCCTTTGATGATAATGAAGGTGGCTATTCAGAGAAGAAAGTGTTTCAGAGTGAAGTTGGCGGAAATTAAAACACTAGGTGGTACAGCCATCTGATCTAATTTATAGTGTTTTCATCACAGTGAACATTATATTTCCAATTCAGTAGCAGTAATCTAATGTGCTATGATGTTGGCTAATGATTTCTCAGATATTCCATATTCGTCAAAGATTTTGTCTTTACATTTGCTCCATAGATGAATTTGCATTTTAATTAAAGTGTTTAAATGAGTGATATTAAGGCCTGGAAAAGGGAACATAATTTTCATATCCTCTCTAATGTGATTTTAAAACACTGGATTTAATCCATTTATAGCATTAAAGATATAATCAATTTACATTTATTATTTTTCATTTTATTTAATAGTTGCTCTATTTTAATTAAGAACGTAAATTTATTTACTTTAAATTAATACAATATAAACTACATTGTTATAGCGTAGCTACTATACTGTGAAGCGTATGACTTCCTCAGTCTTTATGATTTTGCTCATACAGTGTCACCAAAAATATAACTAAAGCTTGATTAAATATAAGCATCATAAATGACACTGAGTTTCATAAAAACTCGTAAGTGATAAATTAAATACATTGCATCTATCACTTCAAGAGTTTTTGTTCTCTTTCTTAAATTTTTGATTGAACAGCAAAGCATAAAATCATAACAAACATTGATTAGGTACTAGAATAGCAGAGAAAGACAGTCAACTACCATTTAGACTTAAATATATAACTAACATACATTTTCAGGGTTTCTGGAAGGCCCTAAAGGAGTGCTCTTAAGATGGCTACTTTCAGTTGCTCTCATTCAGGAAAGCTCTAACTAGAATCTCCAGAAATTTTGCTCAAGGTCCAACATCATGCTCACTTTCTTACGGTTTTCATCTTAAAAACTTCAATTCCACACAACTTTTCCTTGAAGAACTTTTGTTTTTTTTCCTATCAGTCTGACAGAGATCCCTTATGTTCCAGTGAAGAATTCTATCTACAAAGATAGGGGATAAAAATCACTCTCCTACTAATCACTCAAATAATGAAGGAAAACAGTAGCATTTAAGGCAACTCACCTGTGAAATTCCTCATTTGTATTCCCTCTAGGAAATAGGCTTTCCTTCACAGCTGATGCTCCTCACACACATGCTTTAGCCTCTCTTCCCAGAGCAGATCTCTTGTCTTTGTCTCTCTTGTATTTCTTGTCTTGATCCAGATTGAAGTCTGTTTACCCCATGGTAATAGACTTACTGATATGNCAACTCACCTGTGAAATTCCTCATTTGTATTCCCTCTAGGAAATAGGCTTTCCTTCACAGCTGATGCTCCTCACACACATGCTTTAGCCTCTCTTCCCAGAGCAGATCATTAGTATTTCTTGTCTTGATCCAGATTGAAGTCTGTTTACCCCGTGCTAATAGACTTACTGATATGTGTCAAAAAGGTCCATCTTTTCCCATGTCTTTGATTGTATAAACACAGTTCTTCCCTTTGTTTCTCTAACCTTCTTGTGTGTCACTGTTTAACTTTTTGAAAAGACTTTTCTGTTATGCAAAGTGGATTTCTTTTGGCTGATAAAAGATGCTTACTCGATTCAAAGTTATTCAAGCAGAATGTGTAAGTGGAATTCAGACTTATCCTTTGGACTCATAGTGTACTTACCTAGCATGACATACTANAAGACTTTTCTGTTATGCAAAGTGGATTTCTTTTGGCTGATAAACGATGCTTACTCGATTCAAAGTTATTCAAGCAGAATGCGTAAGTGGAATTCAGACTTATCCTTTGGACTCATAGCGTACTTACCTAGCATGCCATACTGCCTGTGCCACCAATCAGAAAGGTAGCGTCAACAAAAATGCACTGCTAAGAAGAAATTTTTAGGTTTTTGAAACTGAATTTTGAAATTTTCTCAGACTGCGTATGATCACATACCATTGTATCAGCCTTTTGGATGCACAGTTATGAATTGAATAAAACACTTCCTTCAAAAATACCTAGTATTCTGAAAGATCTGATGTTTTGGGCAACGTTTGTTCTTAGTTAAGAGTCTACAATAGCTTCATTAAGCATTTCTGTATTACTTTTTGTTTCTTTATTTTAAACTGCATAGCATGTATTTTCTTAATAAAAACAAATTTCAGGGGCAAAAATACACTTGTAAGTGATGAAACTTATTTTTTTGTGTTGGGAATTCCTTGCACCATGATATAGTATCCATGAATAGGGGGATGAGAAAGCTAAACTCGCTTTGCATTGGGTTATATTTGTTTTATGTTTTGAGGGAAACATGGATCAGACCTTCCATTGTGTTGTGTGTCTCACGAGTTAGCCTGGAGCAATTCAAGAAGTTGTGGGTTTCATGCTGATGCATCAACTGCTGCTTTCTCAGTCTTAAACCTCCAAAGGAAGTATTAGAAGCCTGGGTTGCTCCATGATCTTGAGTGTGTTACTCTACTATTCAGTGCCTGCTTTTTCTGTTTGTCTCCCTGCAGGAAGATAGAGAGATTGAAAGCATAACTTAATAATAAAGAATTATATCTCCACTGTTTCACTCCTTAGTAATTTCCCNTCAGTCTTAAACCTCCAAAGGAAGTATTAGAAGCCTGGGTTGCTTCATGATCTTGAGTGTGTTACTCTGCTATTCAGTGCCTGCTTTTTCCGTTTGTCTCCCTGCAGGGAGATAGATTGAAAGCATAACTTAAGAATAAAGAATTATATCTCCACTGTTTCACTCCCTAGTAATTTGCTCAAGGGTAACTTCCTTAGCAGTCATGGTGCCAGAGATAAGGCCTTTGGACAACTGGATTGAAATGACTTACTTGCTGTCCCTGTTTAAGGCGATATTTGGATTTGTACAGATCTACCTTGATATCTCTCTGCCTGCATGCATGGAGAAGTACACTGAGCAGTTTAAGATGTCTCAGCAGTGATGAGTTTAACTGTAAATGAAGACGGCGTTTAGAAGAGGTTAGAGTTATAAACGATTTTGACAGAGAGTANCTGCATGCATGGAGAAGTACACTGAGCAGTTTAAGATGTCTCAGCAGTGACGAGTTTAAATGTAAATGAAGATGGCTTTTAGAAGAGGTTAGAGTTATAAACAATTTTGACAGAGAGTGTACAGTTGGTCGTAAGACCAGATAGCATTCAACTGGAAGAGGTATGAGGAAACTGATCTTTGGATTGTCATCTGAAGTGAATATTTGCAGTCAAGCAAGGAAAGTTGCATGTTAAAATGAGTAGTTTTAGCTTTAGTTCCATAAGAAGTTAGTTTCAGGTTAACTTCAGGTTACTAATAATAAAGTCTAGTTAATATAGAAAACAATGGATATGAATATGGCAATTTTTTCAATTTTACAATAAAAACAACTGTTGCACTTTTGGCCATCATTTACAGTGTTCTTTTCCTCTGTGCTATTAGCAAGTATAGGTTTTCATGGCATTAAAAAATGGCAAATCAGTGGATCCGTAATTTTTGTCTTTCCTGAGAAAGATTTAAAAAGTTATTTGAATCTGTTTTACTGCAGAAAAACATTAAGAAAGAAATATGTGGAAGAAATAAAAAAAGAGGACAAAAATTAAAATTGACACAAAATCCTGGTATATATATGAAGAGGCTACAACAAAAATAACAAAATAGGCCCACAAAAAATTGTCTTTTTGTCCATATTATTAATTTCCTTATTTTCTAACTCTAGTGTACTTTATAATAGTTAATATTAGAAAGATTATAATACTGTTATAGAATATAATAGTGATTTACAATATGATTTGAAAAGCTAAGGAACTTCTGTTTGGGTATGTTTTTATATAATCAGAAAATATTTATGTTATCGGAAGTAGTTGGAGTCAAAGCAGGAACAGTTTCAAATACCTTGTTGCTGAACACAATAAACTTTTTTCATTCAGCTCTGCTGTTCTAGCGAAGTGCTTAAGAGGGCAGCAAAGAAGCTCCTAGAAGTAAAAATGCTTTTATTAGGAAAGAAATATAAACTAATAACAATTTTCAGTGGGAAGATTGAAATTTTAAAGTGACTGAGAAATAATGATTGTGAAGCTAATAGATGGAACATTCCTGAAAATGTGTTTTTCTACAGCCAGAGTCATCTTCCTGCTGCATACTTGTATTACCACTAATAGGATTATTGGAATACAGTCAAATAATACTGGTTCCCTTATAGTCATGCTGAATGAAAAATAATACAGCTTGCANTACTGTGAAGAGAGAGCCTCCCCCCCCTGGGTCTCCAGTCCCGGGAAGTCTGCCGGGCTCTTTTGGACACCGTGCTCTCTGCTATTTGACAGGGTGGCTCTTGCTGTCCTAAATTGGGGTCTGATTCAACAGGCAGGTGATGAGTGCCCTGCCAGAGTCCCATCCTTAGCCTGGCAATTAGGGTCCTCTGGTAAAGGAGCTACGTGCTGCCAGCTGGACAGGGTTTTCAGCGCCATCTCTTCCTGGATCGCTGCTTGATCTACTTAGTTATTGTGCAAAACAAACCTCCTTTTCTTCTCCCTCCATCCTGGTTTTGGAAAGTCAAGTGAAAGTAGAGTACTTTGCTGAATGCTGTCCCCAGCTACGAGTGGATGAGGCTTTCACCGTACCCCTCCAAAGCGCAGCTGAGCCCACTGGGTCCCCTGCAGCCCCAAATGGGGAACCCAGCGGGTTTAAAGTGCCTCCTGGCTCGGGCAATCAAATTGCTTTTTGAAAACATGAGCATCTCCTGTCTAAACTGGGATTTTGATACTTGGAGTTCGGCCTAAACAACGTGCCCTGAGTCATGGAAGTATTTGTGACTAAACAGGATTTGAACACAGATCTCTCTCTGGAGAGGGGTAGTGCTTAAACCATTAGGCCATGTTTTTGTCTGTGAAAATTATATATAGGAAAGCTTGTTTGTCTGTTACCTCTGCTGTGCCCAGAATGTAAATGAATGAAACTTTATGATTACCAAGATTGACATGTTAGTATATTTAAAAAAAAAAGAGAAGGTACTCTAAGATGTTGTTTTACTATTAGGAAAGAGCGTGTAGAGACCCTAATCCTATAAATGCTGCACCATAGGAGAGCAACCCGTCAGACTTGAGTTGGCTCAATGAAGTGCTCCCTCTGCTTCCGATNTGAAGTGCTCCCTCTGCCTCCGATCTCCTTCTGTGCCAACCTTAACAACACACCCTTGTGTCAGCATCAGAGTAGCTCAAAACTTCTTGCTGTATCTTTCTTAAACCATTGAATGTATTCTTAAACTCACCAAGTAGATTCAACTTACTATCGTTGATTAGACTAAGAGACACCTGTGGCAAATTAGCACTTTAAAGATTTTTTTTAATGTTTTTAAATTTTTAAGCTATTTGCAACTTTACACGACACTATAATGTTTGGTGACCATTCATCTCCGCTTTCCCTTCTGATGCTGCTCATGTACCATGAACTGTCTGATTCTGTATCTTTAGAACAGCTGTGGAGTAAAACGGATCTTGCTTTTCACTGCAGCTGGAGACATTTGTTCAAATTAAATGACAGTAAGGGGGAAAAAAAGAAAAAAAATTCTAGAGGAAGAGACACTGACCCAAAACATAGAGTAGAGTGGAGTAGAGTAGAGTAGAATAGACTAGAATAGAATAGAATAGAATAGAATAGAATAGAATAGAGTTGAATTTGGCTCACTAACTCCGTTCTTCTACAATAAATTCAGGTTTTTCTTGTACAAAGTAAAAACACGTGGGAATTCTAAAATTTGAACTCATGAGTGGAAAACAAAAGATACTTCATGTTGAGAAGTAAGGAATCAACTTTTCTGGAATATGTTTTGCATCGCCTGAAAAAAATGCATATACCATAAACAAGATGTTGAATATGAGAAGTGTCACACATCTATTATTCAAATGCACCCCGTGGTAAATAAGTGCTTCTGGTTATGTTGACCAAAAAATCCTCTTTGTTTGTTGTTGGTTTATGTCTTTTTTTTACTTCTTTTGTTGTTGTCTATTTTTTAAATAATATCAAAAACCAAAGTTATCTATAACTCCGAAGTTATGAGGAAAATGATAAATGAGCCTATATAGGTTGCATTAAAATTTGGGAATAAAGTGATTGCATTTTTTTCAGTTAAATTACCAGGCAAAAGAAATTGTCTGACATTAATTTGAATCCGTTTTTTTATGGTGCTGCTGTAATAGTACTGTTTGTCATTTGAAAATTTATTGCAGTATTTCTAAATAACTCATTTTAAAATGTACTATAATATTCCTAAATAAGTAATATGTCAAGGAAACAGTGTTCGAGTGTTCAATAAATGTAATTAAATGGCATTCTGCTCCCTGCATTGTTCCAGCTGGAGCATATCTGCTGACTGAGGGAGATAAGGTTGTTTCCTTGGGCCAGAACATGGCAAGATGCTGAAGGAACATTTGGATGTCAGTGATAAGGTTGAAACAGCTGGAGCGACGCTGCTAAAGCTGGACTGTACGTTGCTACCTAACCCTATGCAAGAATAGTGTTTGCACTGATGATACCTAAAAACTTGTGGAAGGAGATGTTTATAGACCCACCACCTATTCCACATACCTGCTAGCAGGCAGTCTGGCAGATTTATGCACTCCTCCCAGCTGGGGGGACTTCATGCTGTGGAATCATGCCTTACAGGAGACCCTGAGTCCTTTGCAAACAAAGCTTATCCCATTGCACAAAAGCAGATGAGAAGCAGAGAGAAAAGCAGGAAACAGTACAGTGTGTTCTTGTAGGTGTGGGCCTGTATTGGAGGCAGAAGGGAGGAGGATGTGGTGCTCAGGACATCTTATGCCTAGGATAGGGCAAGGGGTAATGGTTTTAAACTGGAAGAGGGTAGATTTATATTAGATATTAGGAAGAAATTCTTTACTCTGAGCGTGGTGAGACACTGGAACAGGCTGCTCGGGGAAGTTGTGGATGCCCCATCCCTGGAGGTGTTCAAGGCCAGGTTGGATGGAGCTTTGAGCAACCTGGTCTAGTAGGAAGTGTCTCTGCCTATGGCAGGGGGTTGGAACTACATGATCTTCAAGGTCTCTTCCAACCCTAATCATTGTATGATTCTATGATTCTATGATCTTTGATCAACATAAGCATGGCAGCTTCTCTTAAAAGCTGGTCACAAATAGCAATGTGTAACAAAAGCCCTCTGCTGTTGTGAAACCTTAGAACACATCACCGGACTTATTTTACAGAGTTAGCAAAGCCATGGGTGGTTGGAAATATGAGGACCCACTTTACGTTTGGTGGAGCTCACACTGGTGGGGTCTTGGGTCACGGCCACTGCTCTGAGGTCTCCCGTCTGACCTCATTGTAATTCCTAGACGGGGTGCAGGTTATGGAAAGTATTGAAGGGGTATGATTTTTCACCGCAGTGTTGGATCTAGTAACAAAATCAGTTTGATAAACAGAATAAATTACATCACATAATATTTAGTGATCTGCCTGACCTTTAGGTAGGTAATACCTGTTGTTTAATACTCCAATATCTGGATAGTAAATACCTTCCATAATATTGTTTACCTTACAAAGTCACCATAGTATTATACATATGATATAAAAATTGCTTTTGTAGTACTAATACTGTTATTTTTGTTCTTCTAAATATTGCTTAAAAGTTCAGTTTGTTGGATTAGGTTTTTCTCTAAAACTGCATATAG
Organism: Himantopus leucocephalus; assembly: GCA_003993805.1. NCBI lineage: Eukaryota > Metazoa > Chordata > Aves > Charadriiformes > Recurvirostridae > Himantopus > Himantopus leucocephalus. Next base: position 80,906,641 of record RSEF01000004.1, on the reverse strand, counting down.
TCAAAATTGTTCTATTATGAGTAGGGTTAAACTTCTTTTTTTNTTTTTTTTTTTTTTTTTTTTTTTTCCAAAAAACCCTGAAAGCATAGTCTTGCCCACAAAACCAATCTTGTTTGTTCGTTACCATTTGAAGGGTATAGATACCCTACAGATATGAACTTAGGAAAGTATTAGTCAAATAAATAAAAAGTAGGCTATTGTTCAGATACCAGGTGTGTTAATAAAAGGTAATTATGTTGACTGAAAATAAGTAAAAGCTCCATCCAGCAGACATGTACATTTTTTCCATCACTCTCAGTAACAAATGCCTTTTAATACAGTGGAAAATTACCAGGCAGGTCTGAAATAACTAAGCAATTACTGAAGGCTTTGTTTAAAATTCCTCAAGAGAATGTCACAAAGAAAATGATTACCATTATTTCAACAATGAATATAGTAGAGCCATTTCACATGAAAAATAAGCTCACATTTAACTATCAATTAACAGCTTTTGATACTCTGAAATTGTTTCAGCATTAATGTATTGATTCACGTAGCTGTCTAAATATACCTGAAGAAAAAATAGGAAGAAGCTCAAGTTCTAAACTACTGCATGTTGAGTGAGAGTATTGGCAGGGGAACTTGATTCTTGTTTAATGGTCAAACTACGGGGCTCCTTATTTATATTCCCTGAAAATCTGGCTTACAGGCAGGTGCTATTGTCCTCCTGCATGTGAACTACCAGAAATATTGCCATTCAAAGCAATAATTTAGGAATTAAAAAAGGAAGTGGTACACTATGTGTGTCTTTTTTTTTTTCTCTTTTGTTAGAAGTCAGATTTTGAGTTAAAAAGTAGCTTTAAAAAAGGGGCAGGGAGTCTTTACTTTGGCTTTTTGTACCAAATGCATTTTGTCCTGAATGCTGTTAGGCACAAATGAAGGTCTGTGCTCAGTCGTGGAGGGATCTTACAATATGTACGCCTGGCATGCAGAAAATGTAACTTTCAAATTCGGGGAGCTAAACCTCAGGTCCTTCCTCCTGCGTCTGTAGCATCAGTGTGGGGATTCAGTACCGGGACATAACAGAAAGGGTTAAAAGCTCCTGCAGAGGACACACACTCCCAGCTCATTACTAAAGTGTTTCAACCACAAAAAAAAATCAGCTATAACTGAGGATAGGTATGGTTTCGGGGCCACTTGGCACACCTTCTGATAATACGGAGCTAACAGGCACAGAGGTGGTGGGCACTGGCACTGATGTCAGTGGCACACCACTGTGCAGGGTAGGGTAAAATCTTTCTCCTTTCTTTTGGGAGAAATGGCCTGGCAGATAGCCTCAGCAAGGAGCCCGCGATTTTAGCTAGCAGGAGGCAGACTGCCAAAACTCCCAACTAAATAAAAAACACCCATTGTTTCTTTGATTAAATCATCCCCTATGCTCACTGAGGTAGGAATTGCACATTGTTATGATAGTTCCTCTCAAAATAATGCACATCACGCCTAAACTTTTAAAGAGATGATTCCCACTTTCAGTGAACACCCATATATCCAATTTGCTTGAACACCCTGCTGTGATTCAATGCACACCCCTGTAGGCTCCCAGCTATTCAGTAACTGCCTTAGTTGTTAAAAGCAATAACTATGAAAGCCAGTGGAGCTAGTGGGAAAATAACAAACTTAAAAATTACAGAGTAGAGATGTATTCGTGACACACTGTCAACAGCAACTCACAACATGCTCCCTATCAAAATTCGACTTGCCCTGTGATTTTTATCTCAAGTGAACAATGTCTCCAGGATTGAAAATAAAAGCAATTCTGACTTGTCAACAGCAAATACCTAAAATCATCACAGCTTTATTGTGAGAAAGGAATGTCCTCTTGATGCCTATGTCAAGAAGTTAACTAATAGTAAGACCTAGATCCATAAAAGCACTACCGTGGAAGCAAATCTGGGTCTAATGGTGTACATAGGACAATTATCAGGAAAGCATTTTAAATGGCTTTTGAAGTTTTTGTGCATGTATGTGGTTCAGTAGAGAGAAACAAGTCAAAGTTAGCGCCATACAGTCTACCATCAGTGCCACAGATCACACTAATAAAAGCTTCTCATTTAAACTTTCTGATAAAGTGAGGCTTTGAATCTCTTCTCAAGAGGGAAGACCCCAACAGGAGAGCAAGGGAAGTAATGAGATTACAGGTCTGTTGTGCTTTTTAAATATTTCCCATCATCATCTTAGAGAACCATTTCTGTCCATACACATATTCATCCTTCTGCTGTCTGAGAAAAGAAAAGCTAGGTTTTCCATCAGTTTTATAACACAAATACCATAAAGCAGCATGTATATGTATTGCCATATTTTCAAAGCCTCTATATGTCTTTTTGGTTTAATTGTATGAGTGCCGTGACTCTGTCAGGTTGGATATGGATAAGAGGTTTCTGTCCAGAGGTTTAGGTTTTACATCTGGAAACAGATGTACATTCCTTTGTCTTTTCATTTGCCCTGTATTGGTTTTGTGTGGCAAGGTTTTGGTGGTGGGGGGCTACAGGGGTGGCTCCTGTTAGAAACTTCCCCTATATCTGAAAGAGCCAATGCCAGCTGGCTCCAAGATGGACCTGCCGCTGGCCAAGGCTGAGCCCATCAGTGAATGTGGGAGCGCCTCTGGGATAACATATTTAAGAAAGGGGCAAAAAACCTGAGCATTTTGCAGCCAGAAGAGAGGAGTGAGAATATGTGAGAGCAACAACTCTGCAGACACCAAGGTCAGTGAAGAAAGAGGAGGAGGAGGTGCTCCAGGCACCAGAGCGGAGATTTCCCTGCAGCCCGTGGGGAAGATCACGCTGAGGCAGACTGTCCCCTGCAGCTCGTGGAGATCCATAGTGGAGCAGGTATCCACCTGCAGCCCGTGGAGGACCCCACACCAGAGCAAGTGGGTGCCAGAAGGAGGCTGTGACTCTGTGGAGAGCCCATGCTGGAGCAGGTTCGCTGGCAAGGCTTGTGACCCCATGGGGACTCACACTGGAGCAGTCTGTTCCTGAAGGACTGCACCCTGTGGAAGGGACCCGCACTGGAGCAGTTTGTGAAGAACTGCAGCCCATGGGAAGGACTCATGTCGGAGAAGTTTGTGGAGGACTGTCTCCCATGGGAGGGACCCCATGCTGGAGCAGGGGAAGAATGTCAGGAGTCCTCCCCTGAGGAGGAGAAAGTGGCAGAGACAACTTGTGATGAACTGACCGAAACCCCCATTCCCTATCCCCCTGCGCTGCGAGGGAGGTAGAGAAAATCAGGAGTGAAGTTGATCCCAGGAAGAAGGGAGGGGTGGTGGGAAGGCATTTTAAGATTTAGGTTTTATTTCTCATTACCTTACTCTGACTTATAATTGGCAATAAATTAAATTCATTTTCCCTGAGTCAAGTCCGTTTTGCCCGTGACGGTAATTGCTGAGTGACCTCCCTGTCCTTATCTTGACCCATGAGCCTTTGGTTATATTTTCTCTCCCCTGTCCAGCTGAGGAGGGGAGTGATAGAGCGGCTTTGGTGGGCACCTGGTGCCCAGCCAGGGTCAACCCACCACACACCCTTTCAGTCATCTGGCAAGCAAGTTAATTAAACCTCTGTACAAGCTCCTGGAAACATCTGCTTCAAGGGAAGTGGCTGTCTCCCTCAAAGACCTCAGCGTAAAAGCCTCATGGTCCTCTCATATATGTCCTTCTGGGTAACTGCCAACAAAGGATAAGGTTACTTAACAAGGAGAAAAGAGATTTCTGTGCTATGCCAGAGCATGGCATCTTTAATGTTGTTTAAACAATTATTATGTTTATTCACTATTCTGTTAACACATGAAGGAACTGTGAACTTGTATTGGTATTAAACCCATGTGCTTTAAATAAAAAAACATTCTGCAAGTGATGTACAACAAGCTGTTTTCATTCTCTTTATTACTCTTTTGATATTGATATGTTTAACTTGGCAAGTCCTTGTTTAGTACCTCATTTTGGCTCTTCATTGAAAAACCATTCCTGGGATTTAGAAAAAAAAATCTTTTTGAAGAAGTTTATTTGCAAACTATCATAGATTAAACAAGGTCAGTTTGCTGATTCTATTTTCTCAGTTTGCTTTTTTCAAACTCACACAGATCTCCTTACCCCCTTTTCAGTGTTTAAATGATGGTTAACCATGTAGGAGATAAAAGTAGAAAAAGTAATTGCCACTTGTTCCTTTGTCTCATTGTGTCATGCTGCGCTATAAATGTATTTAATCTGGACAGAACCAAAGGGGTAAAACCTAATTTAATAGCTATCAATCAATGGTAGGAAGCTTCCAAGAAAGACTGCAGCTCAGGCTCAGCTCTACTGAAGGGAAAAAAAAAAGGAAAAAAAAAAAAAAGCAGTATGGCTAAGACTGTGAGTCTTCAGGAATTTTAAGAAAATCTTCTGATTTCCTGTCAAAACTTATTCATGGGCAGTTTAATCATTGATGCTTCCTTCAGTTTAAGTAGCTTGTCTCTCTTCCTTGTATTTATCTTTTTCATTCAACTATTGCCAGAGTTAGTATCTTTACCCATCGTTTTGCTATAACAAGCAAGCCAACATTTCCTGACCTCTCACAAAGGGGAAGTCTGCAATGTCTGTCTTTTCATGGAAGAGTAACAGGATTTTAAAGAGTGAAGTCCTCTCCTTTTCACCTATTCTGACCCAGTTCAAGTTAATTTTTTTTGGACTTGGATGGCCAGAGAAGTATACTTTTTTTTAATACGATAACCTGGTAGCTTCTCATTCCATGGTGTTTGTACTTTCTTCTTGCATGGGAATTACTCTCCTTGCATGTTCTGTAGTCACATACTTCTAGTATTTCTTCTTTCGCTATTTTTTGCATAAGTGTTACTTTTACAGGTTTTCTCTAATGACAAGAATACTGTCATAGCTCCTGAAGCCTTCATCTTCAGAAATAGCATTGGAAACAAGTTTAGAACGTTCTGAGAATTCTTGTACAGTATTAATTAACTGATCATCACTAAAAATTTGAAAAGGCCTCATAGCTCCATCAACTTTACTGTCCTCAGCTAAGAATCCTATGCAAGTAAAACGAAAAAAGAGATTTGTCCCAAAGTAAGTATCATGCAATTCATGCACTTTTCGTACTGTAGTACTCGAGGTGCTCACCATCATTTTGCTCTGTATATTTCGATTTTAGTAATTCATTAAAAATGCAGACTTCTGAATTATTTCCGTGTATGTGTTGAGTCTTGCATAGGGTATAGATCACATAGGTTGGCAATGGCTCTGAAGAGATTTATTCTTGCATGGCTGTCAACCTTAAGATTCAACTTGCAAGCAAAAGGTGTGTGAATGCATCTCACCTGCACTGCTAATTCATTAACAAATGTTGTAAGCTTCAGTCAAAACTTCAATGTTAAGTAATTATGAGATAATCAGGAAGAATTCATCCACAAAAAGCTAATAAAATGTAGAGCAGCTTCTGATAATTACTTTGAACAACTCAGAAAATAAAAATAGGTTATCAGGTCTGCAAGAGTACAACAGTGTCTTAACTGTCTCAGGTGTTACTTGAATGTTTTCTACCCTCTAGTGAAAAGTTTTTCTTGCAGAATAGGATTTAAGGGACTGCTCTTTAAATCTATGAAATATAGCAAACTGGGCAAGAAGTTTATTTCTACTATTACATGTAAATTGGGAAGATTACTGTGTCGTCATTTCTCCCATTCCAGTTTTTCATTGGTCCCTGATGGATAGTACGAGGTTGCTTACAATGTTCTTGGTCTGAACTTCCTGGTTTAAAACAGTTGCTGCCATGGTAGAAGGAAAATGAAACAGTTTTTGACTAAGAGCACCTCAGAGAAAAGAAAATCCTGAACAAAAAAGAACTTTTTTATGTTTTATGGACGAAGTTAGCTGAAATACAAATGGCAGAAAGAAGAGGTTGAACGTAGTGTTATAACTCTTTGTATATCAATAGCTTTTTTGCTCTTTGTTCTGTACAGTGTTGCTCAGTTTGACATAGTAAAAATAAAATTTTCTCTCTCTAAGAGGAGTCCAAAATGAAGCACCAGATCAGTACTGAAGGAGAAAAAAAACACGTATACATCTTCTCATAACACAATTGCCCACACTAGAGTTTGTCAATTAATGTTTATTAGACCAATAAACCTTTAGCTTCCCAGAGTTTCCTAGACTTTTGATGTGGCCTGAGAATGAGGAAAGCAAAGAGTGCCAATAAATGAAGAAAGAACAAATTGAAACAGAGGCAGAAATGATTGAGGGCTGAAGAAGAAAACTGATTTGAAGCAGGGATGGATTCGTTATCACAAATTTTCTCAAAAGAGTTTTCCTTCCTACTCCCAAAACAGCAGGCACAGACTTTGTTCTTGTTTAAACTGATTTCAGAGTTGGGGAGGAGAGCTAAAGCTTTGCTGTCTTTTGAACTTCACTTGCTGTATGTGAAAAAGAGAGTTTTGTAATCACATTTTTAAGAAGGAAGACCATATTAGAAGCAGGACATTTTTTCTCTGCTGCATTTCTTTCTATAAGAATTGTTAAATAAGTAATGGTAGAGAACAGAGTATCAGCCTTTTTTCACCCAGCGCAGCACAAGCTACATAGATGTGAAGAAACAGGATGCTGAGCTGAAGGGCTCTCTCCTTCCTTCCATTCAGACAGTAATAGAGAGCAGCAGGAGATACAGCCCTACGTCATTTTTTCTGTCAGAGGCAGCGGTAACTACATCTGTGGAGGAAGCGGAGAGGAAGAAGGGTACTCGGTTCCTAATTTTCTCCAACTCTTTGATCTAGGAGTGAGGAAAGGATCAGCTTTTCACTCAGGTCCCTGCATTTCCAAATGCTGGTGCTAACAAGCAGGCGGAGAGCCCCGGGAGCGCTAGCAGCACAGGTAATTGTACGCTCCCACAGCAAAGTGCAGAGAGTGAACAAAAGTACTTGAGAGGGAGGTGATTTCCTCTTGGTTGTGATCATCCTCCCTAGGAATTCTGATCTTTCAGCTGATCCAGAGATAACTCTGTCTTGTGACTCTATCAGCCAGCCAAAAGTTCCTTTGATTTAAAGTCAGATTGGTTGTTGCTTTCTATAAGCATACTCAGTGAGAGCTGGTATTGCTCAGAACCACTGCAAATGTGCCAGATGCCACTGCTAGTCACTGTTGTCAAATATACGATGGAGCTGTCGTATACATTTTGGTTTTGCCTAACCAGAGTCACTGCAAGGAGACAGTAGTGATATATTGACTTAAACTTCTGTCTCCAGTTCTTTGCTCATCAGTATAACAGCTATGTAATGTCTGGCTTTCAGAAGCAAGAGAACATTTCTGGTTCTTCCAAGCAGTAGTTTCTTATGCTCTCTCTGTATTAATGATGCCTTTTTTTCTTCTTTTTTTCTATCTTTTTTTCTTTTTTTTTCTTTTTTTTTCTTTTTTTTTCTTTTTTTGGCTATGGACAGGTAAACTAAGAATTGAAATTGTAGCATTTTTTATTTCTGTACTTTCCAGGGAGAACCTGCAATACAAATCTCCGCTCACATCAAGGTTATAAGACTATGGCGTCTTTCTGGGAGCATTTGTCACTGAGCACCCACAAAACACAGCTCTTTTTCTCTGGCCTCCAAAAAAGACAAATTATGCTGTGTTGCTTTCCAAGAACTTCTCACTGAATTTGGGGCTAAGGAGGCTCATAAAATGGAACAACTGAATTTGAAACTTGAATCTGTCACTCACAGTTTGACTTGAAATCAAACTAATATTTTTTCTCCATAGTGACACAGTATGAAATTAAGTTGTTATCACTTAGGAAAATAAATAATTGCTTATTCCATATTTGACTATTGGCATGTCTCAGTGTTTAGCCTACTCTGAAAATTTTCATTAAAAAAAAAAGGAAATCTTTCTAACCACAGATAATAGTACAAAGAATTCAAGAACTAGGTTTCTGCTATTATTAGTATTTACCTACCTGCTTAAAATACAGCACAGATCACATTTGTTTGATAGAGAATGTTTTGAAGAGGTAGGAAGAAATCAGAGTAGCCTTATGTTTTGGTATTGAGATTTTCCAAGATACAATCAACAGTGTCCTTGAAGGCTTCCTGTTTCATTGCCACATTGCTGGCACATGTTTTCCCCAGATTTCTAAGTAGAATTTACCTTAAGAGTCTTACTTGTCTTTTTCACTTCCATGTAACTCTAAGAGAAGAAACAATTTCTGATTTTCACAACACCACTTCGCTGCAAAAAAATCTACAATCATGTTCTCTTCTCAATGAGGAAAAAGAGGAGTGTTGTCAGTAGACAGGTCAAAGAGTCCGGTCAAAGCATAGTCTAAAAAGCCTGAGAAATGGATGCCCCCACCTTCTATACTGAGTAGGAAACAACAGCAATTAACGTATGCACTTTTGTTTGTTTTTACTGGATGCAGACCAGAACAAAATCTGCAGTGATTTCCAGTGCCTAGCCAAATTCCCGGGACACGGGTATGAATGTACAGAGAAAATGCCAAGGTACTTACGAAGGTATCCTGAATGGGCACTGAAAAACTGAGACATCCAGAAAGAAGAGACATTTTTGAATGCTGATCTCTTCCCCACCCCACCCCCTTTTTTTTTTTTTTTCTGCCATTTACGTATAGGAGATATAACGTTGAAGCTTACATTTTACTGGGAGACAAAACTAATTAATCTTTTAAGTACTACAAGAACCATTCTCCCAAGGGACGAGATTATTGTAGACTGTTATTAAGAACAGTAGCTGACATTATTCCTTGATGGACTGTCCTTCCATTTGTGCATGTGAAAGGTGGTGACAGAGCTGTTCACTAAGTTCAGGGTTGAGTAAGAGTACGTCCATCCCCTCACAGGTCTCATCCCCTGTAGAAAATCCAGTAATAATTTCTCAGTAACCTTGTCAATTGAGTCGCATCATGTAGAAGAATGTGGAGCCTCAGTTTTGAGAAGTCCTTGAAAAGTGGGACCACTGCTTTTCAGAGGCTCATCCACAGAGAGATTATCAGAATATTTAAATATCACCTGTGCCTTTCTGCTAGTTTTCGGGACTTAACACAGCACATGTCCCAAAACGTGTAACTCAAAATAGTTGCAACACATTAATTAGTACCGAGCACTGCTGTCTGAAGTTAAACGCCTTTTTATTACCCCTTTGCGAGTAATTTTTCAGCCTTTGGCTAATTCAAAAAAATCTCACAGACGTTCAGTCGGAGAAGATTTTGTTGTCGTGTAAAAAGCAAACAGTTTTTCTGGCAAGAAGTCTGAAAAATAGACTTTTCTAATGATCTGTCATTCTTTTCCAACAATATGACTTAGATTGAAGTCTGCATAATGATTAGCTACTTTTAGGAAATGGTGACTAATAATTCAGTTGCAGGGAGATCCTTCAGCTTGCATATTATTGCAACAAATTTTATTCTTTTTCATACATATATACACTTCGGCAATATACCTAGTTTAAAAATCAGAGTTTATGTAAGAAATGAACAGCAAGCAAAAGTCCCTTGCTGTGACTGATTGCATTAGTTATAGTATTGCTTCAGGTGTAATCAGGATTATTTGTCTTTCTGACATTACCACAATGATATGAGATACAGTATGCTAATAGGCCTATCTTGGTTTATAAGATGTTATTAGTCCTTTGTTTCTTTCAGTCTCTTAATTAGTGACCGTTGTTTAAAGTCATCCATCTTTGCTCACATTTATGCAAATATTCCAAATTATTAACGATAACATCAATAGGGTCACGTTTGTCCATTTTTTTCCAAGAAAATATTTTTCTAAAAGCCTCATTTTACCACTCTTGTTCACATGGATCAGAAACTTATTCTGTTAATAAATCTAGCTGTTTTGAGGAGCAAAGGATTACTGCCTGTGAATTTAAATTATACATATGCGCTATATCAATAATGCATAAACGAACACTTCCATCCATTGTACATGGTATTTTCACAGAATACTGTGGAGTGGTACACAAAATAAGCAGTGCTGACAGAATCACCAGCATGCAATTAAACCATTATAATTTTTTTTAAAAAATCACAAATGCTTTTATTTGCATTGAATGAAAAAGATGTATCAGAGAAAAGAGTAGGAAAAAATTTTATAAATCTGTAAAATATCTGTTTTCTAAGGACTGACTGGTAATTTCCCTTCAGTTGTGTCTGTGTTCAGTGGTGATCCATGAGGGACTGGAAAGTGGTCAGAAGTCCCTTCCCCTTCTCCTGGAGAAGGAGGTACCTGAGTGGAGGGCAGGAGTGAGCAGACAGAGCTGAGCAGATCCGGGTGACTGTTCCCTGACCTGTGAACAGCAGGACAGCCCTCTCTTCTCCTCCTTCCTCCTCTCTTTCACTTGTTTCCCTTTATAGCTTTGGCAGTGACAGTGAGAACAGCTAAGGAAAATTTTGTGAAGGAAGATGTCACGTGATCAAAGCATCCACTCAGTGTCATTCAACATACTCTAACGAGGAGTTACAGGGGCACTTTTTTTTTTCTGCCTCATGCCATAACATTTCCCAGGAGATGGCCCTTTTACGCCCATTNGACAGTGAGAACAGCTAAGGAAAATTTTGTGAAGGAAGATGTCATGTGATCAAAGCATCCACTCAGTGTCATTCAACATACTTTAACGAGGATTTACAGGGGCACATTTTTTTTTCTGCCTCATGCCATAACATTTCCCAGGAAATGGCCCTTTTACGCCCATCGGGGTTCTGCGGTTTCCCCAATGGAGGTGACTCCCTGATTTATAAACCTTGTGTTTATAAGTACGGTGAAAGCACCTCTGTCCTTGTTGATCTTACTAACGAGCGGGATGCTTATTTTGCTGTGCCGTTATGTCAGCTTAATACTAAGGGCCTGAGTGGCTTTGCAAAACTGAAAACATACAAACTTTTTAATGAGCTTTGAAAATTAATTATTACTGGTGCCAAAACAGTATGTGGAATGACTGAGAGGAAACTAATTTTACATAATTCTACTCATTTATGAACTAACAGAATATTGCATTTGAACATGCTTATAATGAGCTTTGTAACAAAGCTGATTTTATAAAATCGTTTGGCTGTTTTTTGAAAGGTATTCTCAGGGTTTTTTTTGTGGAATTGGTGAGGTTTTTTCATTTGTTTTCAAACACTTAATGAGAAGTTTATGAATTATTTTCATTACTAAGTACATGCAACATCTTTGGATTAAGATAGCTGCAAGTGAACCATTCTTATGAAATGTCCTTAGTATATCTAATTCCAGTGCTTCCCAGTAGTATGGAAACACAAAGAAATCTTTCCTGAAATGTTAAAATGAGCCCTGTTCGTAGCTGAGGAAGACAGGAGGGTGACATTGATGAAGCAACACTTCTAAAGTTTTCTTTGGCACTTCAGACAAAATCGGTACTGCAGACTTTTATCTATCCTTTTGTAAAAAAACATAATCTGTAATTTAAAAAGTATGTAATACCTCAGTTATCAATATTTTTTATCACTTTCAGACAAGGAATATATAGGAAAGGAAATATAAAAAACAAACTTTTCTGCTTCTGAGGAAAACATAATGCATTAAAATAGGAATTTACCTCTTTGTATGAAAAAGCTCTCTGCTGTCACATAAACAGGCAGGTTAGTAAATGAAATAGAGGAATTGAAATAATATTACTGTTCTGAATTTTCAGAATATATTCTGTCTGTCAGGAAAACCGTCTGAAAACTGCAGTTTGCTATCCTGGCTGTAATAAGAAGTGCATTGGTATACGCGTAAAAAATGTTTGAACACTAAAAACAAAATGACTTTATTTAGAAAAAACCTTAAATTAAGAGTGAAATTTCAGTAGTTTGAGGACTGATTACAGTTTTAAGAATCTACAGTCTCTTCCCCAAAGACGTTTCAGTCCATATTTTAAATTAGATAAAGTTAATGGGAATAAACAGTAGTTCACAATTAGTTGGTGATCAGTATCTGTAACCTGTAAAATATTGAGTTAATTCTCTATGATTAGAAATGATGGAGCTGTGTGTCTTCAGGATATAGTATGAAATTATACCGAAAACCAAGTTTGTGCATAAAAGTTGGCTTGGAAGTCTAGGAGATATTTTACAAGTCTAGCAAGTGATGCTGGAGCAAGGCAAACTAAGTGCAGAGCATTCAGAGTAAGGAGAAAAGTGATAAAGGTCAAACAAAAAGAGAGAAGCAGAATTCTGAAGAGTGCTGACACAGGTATTACCTTACTGCTTTAAGGCATTGTCATCTGCAGGCACTGAGGGCACTTTAGGTGGAAAGCTTTGTGTTGAGTTTTGGTGCCACGGTATGATATGACTTCTATTAGTGTAGATCTGACCACCCAAGGACTTTATTTTCATGTTTCTCCTTCCACAAAGTGTCTCTCCCCCGTTTGTCTACGTATATTTTGCCCTTTTTTTGTTGCAGTGCAGGCACTGCAACAAATTGCTGGTACAACATATGCAATTTCTGTTCATTGTTTGACTGTATTCATTGAGCATCCTGTATGAATAGAGCTGTCTCCCGGAGAAATGCATTATTAAAGATTCTGCGTTTGCAGTGGTCGTATATCATTATTTAAATGTTTAGCATGCCTTCCTGTTTAAAGCACAAAAGAGGAGCTACTTCAGTGTAGATGAGGCAATACCAAAATGGCTCTCACTTGAGAGTGACTCTGCAGCTATACTAGCCCTTTGGAACAACTCCCTTAATAGCTACGAGCGTTTTTGATCATATTTGGCATAGAATTTGTTTGTCTTTAGTTAGGAACAGGTTGCCTCTAAGAAAAGCAAAGGGCAATTTGACCAAAACCTCTAATCTGCTTTTACTGAAGGTCAGTACCTTTGTCACGTTGTTTTGCTCCAAGGCTGCAGCTTGCTTTTCAGATGGAAACAGCCCTTTCTATGACCAGTATTAGCCCTCTGTGAGCATGTATCATTTATCATTTTATTGGAAGCAGCTGAGGATGCTCTAAAAATAGATGTGTGAAATGATGGACAGCTCATGATTTGTTGGCATGGAATCAAGATGTGACAGAAGGGACCCTGCGAGCCAATTGCATCCTCACTGCCGAGGTTACCATGGAAGCTTTAACTCTTTACACTCCCTTCGTCTCTTTTGCTCACCTACCTTGTGCAGTACACTTTAATTGTTATGGATGAAGTGTATTTCATAGTGTAAAATCTACCTGCCCATATTAGCTGAAGCTGTCAGACATGATTTAGGTAGCTATGTATATTCCATAAATTCTCATAGGAGAATGGAGGTACCTCTGCCAAGGTCTTTGAGGCAAAAAAGCGGTAGACATGCAAAGTTGAAACGTAAATAAATGCTCATTTGTGCAAATGTGAATATATTTACATAGTAAGAATTTAAGGAGAAGATCCCCAGTGAGGAAAGAAAAAGGAAGGAAAAAGTAAAAACAGAGAAAATAAAGAAAAGTGAAATCTCTTACTCAAATCTCTTCAGTCGGTTTCTTTGTAGTCTACAAGCGTTCCATTTCTTACCCACCCTTCAGTTCAACCCATCCCCATAGTATTCTTATAACTGTGAACATTTTTCCTTTTCTGTCATTTCAATATATTTTTCTCCTTCAGCTACATGCAATATTTATCTTAAATACCTCCTTGTTTAATGCAAGCATCCCACAGCTTCTTCCACGAACCACTCCTTGGTTTGTTCCTCACATGAACATTGTGTTCTGTCTTTTCATCTTCACAGAGAGTGTATGGAGGAAATAACGGCTTTTAAGACTTAAAATATTGCACTTTCCCACCTGTTGATACCCAGAGTGGATGTCGTGATAGGAACATTTTTCCTTTTTAACTTCCTATTTTCTTAATGAAGTAACAGATAAGTCTGGCAAGGGCTGTAGTGAGCCTGCCCTCTTTCCAGTTCTTTTATTCCATTAGCTTCAGATTAAAGATAAAAATAATTTTGCATATCAGCAGATAGATAAATGGCGGTATTTAGAGTGTCTCCTTTCTGGAACAAATAATTTTCCTCCTTTTCTCAGTACTTAAGCCCCAAAGGAATATTGCTTTTCTTTTTACTTTTGTTGACTGCAACCCAAATTAGAGAGGTGAAACTTTCTATCGGGTTCCATTTGACCTCTTTGATAGTACACAGATAAATCCATCACAGTCTCTCTGCCTTAGAATTTTCTTTTGCCATATTTAAGCATCTTGCTCTCTCTCACACAAACACTAGAGGTTTTCAAATAAATGCCTGGGGTGGGAAAAGCAAATCTACTTAATTTTTCACTAGCTTCAGTCTTAGAAATGTCTGCTCCACTTTGATTTGAACGTACAAAAGAAATATGCATTCTGGTGGAATGGTTTACATTTGTAGTGGTTATAACTGCTCCTCATGGCAAGCAGTGCCATAACTTTAACTGAAGTATGTCAACCAGATCCAGCTAGAATGGTCTTGTCTTTCTCTGAGTTGAATGCATTGTCACAAGATCTATTTATTCCATGACTTAAGCGGTATGTCTTTGCCTGAATACAATTTCACAAATCTGGGATTTGTTTGGAGCTCCTAGACTTTACAGAGTGCCATGGATAATCTGAAAGTTTTAGCATGGATGGAATAAGAGGGATACAGCAGTTTGTTGGAATCTCCTAAACATCGGGCAGCTAATTTAAAGATGTAGCTCCAGTCAAGCTGGTATCTGGATATGTAGCCACCAGACATGCTCAGATCAGTTTTTTGGCAGCTGGTCCTCACTAGGCGCTGTGTGATTGTGCTGTGGGCAGTTCTGTGCAGAAGTCCAAGGGGTTCTCCTTGCCATGGAAATTACTGCACTGCAGATCAAGAGCAGTGCAGGCCTGGCAGGTAGGACATGTCCCAGGTCACTGGTCTCACTGTATATGTAGTAATGGGTCGGTTTTAGGGGATGGCAAAATCCAGAGGTTTTTTTATTAGTTGTATACATTTTATGGGTTTATGTTATGCATTTGCCAGAAGGTTTTCCAATAGCGTGTGTGATGCAAATCAAAATTCATCATAGCTATGGACTGTGCACATGAATTCAAAAGTTTACCAGACCGTTATGTCTAAGTGCTTCCAGGCTTTACTGTCTCACAATCAGCATCAGTAGAGAGCTATGAACTAAGATGTTTGGATTCGGATGTTACTATAAAGTCAGAAATTGTGGTATTAAAATGTCCGTTTTTCATTCCCAGAGCATGAAAATGTAAAGTTTGTCAACTCCAACGCTTTAGCTAGCTCAACTCATGTAGTGGAAAATGAGGAGAGATAGTTAATAACAGTCAGACACNCAATCAGCATCAGTAGAGAGCTATGAACTAAGATGTTTGGATTCAGATGTTACTATAAAGTCAGAAATTGTGGTATTAAAATGTCCGTGTTCCATTCCCAGAGCATGAAAATCTAAAGTTTGTCAACTCCAACGCTTTAGCTAGCTCAACTCATGCAGTGGAAAATGAGGAGAGATAGTTAATAACAGTCAGACAGTGGATTCAGCTCCTTCATTCTGGGATGTATTCCACTTGTTCCTCACAATGCTTGGATCAAGATTTGATATCACTTTGGGAAGAGGTTGGAACTAAGGCAGCGCTAAGCTGAATTCTTGCATTCCTGATTATTTTTAGCTGCAGGATTACCAGAAGCCTCCAGGTGATGTAGTTTCCTGTGCCATTTCAGCCAGAATTTTTTCACACATTTGATTTTAAAGAGTTTGTGAGCTTCAACAGTTGATTAAGCCATTACAGTTGAGACTCCTTATGAAGAAACTTTGAGATGACAAATTTCAAAGAATTTTGGAGACTCTTTAATCTTAACCCCATAGTCAGCTGTTATTCTATAAAGTAAAAGTCTGCTTTTGCCTTTTCCAAATTATATTTTTTTCACAGCAAGAGCTGTCCTCTGCCTTCTCTTTTGCAATCTTTCACAGCAGACTAACACACTTAAACCAATTACAGAAATTGCAGCAGCAAAATTAGAGTGTTGTTGTAGATACTTTAAGCTTTATTATAGCAGACAGACTGAATACCAGAATGGACAACAGGATATGCAGGTTATACTTTGGTATTTATAACTGTGTTACGAAAGGCAGCTCATTACCTCTTAGTTTGTTTCCCTTTCTAAAGGTAAGCAATAAATATTCCTGCAAAACACTTTTAAGAAATACTTTGAGATTTTGGGGAAGGTGTCAAGTCCTGTGTACTATTGATTACAATATAAGAAGAGCACATATATACAGAAATTAAGCAGTTTCCAGAGTACACTAATACGTTGGTGAAGTTGAATTCATAGCAGAAATTGAATTTACCTTTGCATAGAATCCATCTCATAGACAAGAATATTTACCGAGTAAAGTGCTACTTGTCAATATTCCTCTCAAGGTAAAATACCAGATCTCATTATCTGCTTCAATAAACCACATTAACAATGAGGTCTATTGCTTTTCACGGTGTTATTATTGCTATTATCCCAATCACATGAAGTGACATTAACCATGTTCACAGGATTTTGAGAAGAATGCAATAGGATGTACAAATAAGGTCTTAAATTTAAAATAAAGGAGCAAAGAAAAGAAACATAATTGAAGAGCGGTGCCTCATTTATCTTAAAAACTTAGGTGCATACTTATTCATGTACCTTCTATTTTTAAAAATGTAATGGCACTCTAAGGCACTCCATCAGCCTGTGTTAAAGCAAGCAGAAATTTAGAGCTGAATTTTGTTTGTGAATATCCTTTATTTGGTATTATCTGCTGCATTAAAAAGTCCAGCCTAAATAAGGCACTGGGTTTCAATCAAACTTGTTTTTTGGGGGGAGTGGCGGGGCTGCGGTGGGTTGTGATTTTTTTTTAAAGAACTGAATTATACTTTAATAAGATAAACTNTTGTGAATATCCTTTATTTGGTATTATCTGCTGCATTAAAAAGTCCAGCCTAAATAAGGCACTGGGTTTCAATCAAACTTGTTTTTTGGGGGAGTTGCGAGGCTGCAGTGGGTTGTGATTTTTTTTAAAGAACTGAATTATACTTTAATAAGATAAACTTTTTAATTGACTACCGTTACCCAAAATACAAGGTGGCTGTTCCCAGAGTGGCTAAAGGCCTGTGTTGGTTGCTTCTCTGTTTCTGCGGAAAAAGGAGTTACGGCAAGCAGGCTTTTCGTCAGGGTTTGTGCTGCCCCATGCAGATGCTAGGAGTTTGGAATGGTCCTCTTCCTCCCCTCCTTGTACCAGCTGGGCCCAGGTCTCCAAATTAAAGATGACAGTACCTGCCAATATGAGTAGAGAATTCTGACAAGCAGCGTCTACTTGGATATGATGCAAGCGTGAATGATTATATTGGTCCCAAAGCAAAGCAACTCTTGTAGTTCTGCATAAGGGACTCTCCATGTGTCCACCCATGACCCGCAGGTGGGATAGGCAGCAGTGCCACCCAGGGGACGAGCAGAGTCCCCTCCCTGCGGGACACGGTCCTGCCAGTTTCCTGGTGTGGTGACAGGCCAGGCTTGCGGTGCCAATTTGCATACAGCTCTGTTCTCCTTGGTGTGTGAAGTGGCAGTGCCCTCGCTGGGAGAGAAGGCTTGAAGTCATAGCTGTCCCTGTAAAAATGTATAATCATAAATTAATAACTAGTTAGTAAGTAGACATAACTTAATAACCAGCCATCCCTTGTGTAAGCTAATAACTAGCTGCACAGGAATGGGTAGTAGTTGTAACAAGACAAATCTGTCCCCCACCTTCAGGCTCCAGCAATACAGGAGTGCTCCACAGAGAAAAGTTCCTTGTGACCGTATGCTCTCCAAAAGTACAGCCAACGTGCTGCGAGGCCAGAACACAGCTGGAGAGAAAAAGCACAGTATACCTCATTCTGTCTTTTCCCTTTCATTTTTAGTTAGTAAAGTCAAACATAAATCATGAGGTTAATACTGTAAGCATCAACTTCAAAAAGAGAGAAGTCTTGCTCGGCAATTTTCAGCTGACCCTGGTCACCTTCCTTCTCAGCTGGCATGCTTATATTAAATACTAAATACAAGCATGCCATTTAGTACTCCAGTACTAAATAAATGTCATGTATCATTTTAAACTGGTAAAATTTTGCACCCATTTGTACTTTTGGAAAGGAGTGTGTATAAAAAACCAATAGCAAATTAAGTCCAGTACCATTGGGACCACTGGTTTATGTAGGTCTGGTTGCTCACAGATTGTATAACAGATTGCATAGGGGTTTTGTTTGTTTGTTTGTTTTTAGCTAAGCTCCTTCAATTGGGAGAAGAGAGAGAGACGTTATCTCACATAGTGTTCCCCTGATCTCTGTACTCAAAGTGGGATTGGGTCTACACTAAAGCAGAGGCAAAAGTGTGTCCAGATGATTCTTAGCCCAATTTCTTTGGGCATCTTTCTTCTCTAACGAGACATGGTCCAACCTCAGCCAAACCATTTTATTTTCTGAAACAGATGCATGGGAAATCCATCTGTCTTTTTAGATGCTTTAACAGATGCTATTCTGCTTTCCAGCATCTCTTTGAATTCTGCTCATGGATGACCCATACTTCATTTGTACTTGATTTTCATTTAATTTATCCTGAACCTCGTAATAAAGCTCTGTAGTGTTCAGTAAATTACATGGAATTGAAATCCAGCCACATAAACTGTTAATATGCAATGAGACAGTTATTTAGGGCTCATCTCTGCCAAGAGATCAGCACATTCAAGAGTAGAATAATTTATATGTTGAATATTTGGCAACAGCTCCCTCAGTACAAAGCAGTTTCTCTGCTGGGATACTGAATTCCTCCAAAAGAGTTCATGAGGTCAGAAATATGTATTTCTGATCAAAATTCCCTGAAATGGGTCCTGGCTTAAGCATATATTACAGATAAAGTAGTATCTCCAGCCAAAGCTACCATATCGATACTAAATTTATTTCATACAGCAGACACTGGCATTTCTTGAATAAATAACATATACAAGACACATAATTGTTTTAGCAAGTCAGGGACTCTATGACTACCCCTAATTTCATTTGTCTTTCAACTAATGCAATGCTCAAAATGCAAAATCATTGTGCACAGACATTCTCTGTATTTGCTGGATTTCTGGCAGGACTTTCTTTTCCAGTACAATGGATAAACAGACTGCAAGTCTCCATGTGCTGGTTTTTTTTCAGTGAACGTGATCATAGTACGTATTCATATGAGTCAGGGATACATGCTGACCTCCATTAAACACTGTATACCTCAGATAATTTTGCTGGCTGAAGCTGATCTGAATTTGAGAGGCCAAATGAACTTATAGAAACAGTGGTATTCAATGGTCTCCAAATGAAATAGAAAGCATATCCCCACCGGACTTTTCAGCTCAGTCATGTTCCACTTAAATAGAAAGTTTAGATGCTTTGCTTCATTTTATTAAAATTTATCATTTAGATTATGATACACCTGGGATGATTTTCTGAATGTATACAACAAGACAGTCAATGCCTAGGGAAGCTTTTAACTGAAATAAGGAAAAATAGAGGAAAGAGTACAATGTAAAAGCAAAGTAGTCAGTAGTCAGTTTTAATGAGAGTTATGTCTTCTACAGCTGTGGAATAACTTAGAATTTATTCTGAATGGTTCTGAAATGTCTGCATTTGTATGTTAGGAAAAATGCATTTCCTAAAACTTTTTTTTTCCTTTTTAGAAAAACTGTTTTAAAAATAGCTAGAAAGTTTTAGTTATTCAGTCTTCTGATTAAAGAAAAGTGTACTGCAGCATCATAAGTAGGATGTATATCAAAGGACATATGAAAATTAAGTGACTGCTTCAAAAAATTCTAGTAGCTTCAGTTTCAGTTTTTTAGACTAGATCTGCTTCTATGAGGGAGAGATTTACAGAAATGTATGAATAAGACAAGAATAAATGGGCTAAAATAGCAGCAAAAGAGATTGGGGGAAACACTGGGTTGGGATCAACTTCTAGAGTGGGATAAAGTACTAGAGTTTTTGGGGGGCAGGTTAGGCTCTATTTCTTTTCAATTTTTTTTTTTTTCAAATTTCTGTCAGCAAAGTACAATGCAAGAGACTGGACTAGGTGGATTCCTGAGAGCCCTCAAACTTCTTTATAATTCTAAGTCTGTAGAATTCTTTGAAAAATATTTTTAGTTGATGCTTCAGAACTATTTGTTGCTGGCTATATTTTAAGTATTCTTTCCCAAAGGAATATTTTTGTTTTGTTTTTGTTATTTGTTATCTTGCATTGGCCATGTTTTCTAAAGGTTCATTCAAATTCAGTGATCCCATTTGTGAAACTTGAAATGTAAAGTCTACAGGTATGTAACTCTCAGGAGAGCTGGGTGCATCTCTGATGGCAATCACTAAAATATTGCTCTGGTTTCAGATAATTATTACATTAAATTTTTAACTTGACACTTCTACTACTTTTGCAATAGTATGAAGTAGTGGTTTGGGAATAGGACAGATTTCAAAGCTTCATGCACAGAACAAGTTTCACCGATGTAAGTCATCAGAATGAGGAATGACTCCCTGCAAATTGTGCAGTTTTTCAAAATGTCTCTGAATTTATTCTGGTTCATTGAAAATTGTCCCCATATGAAAGGAAAAAAACCCATACAGTCTGCTGACCTTCCCTGCCTGCAGAACTTCTTTGATTATAGGAATATCTCAAAAGCTGTCATTCCTAGTTAAGTATCAGGTTGTGATATGCCAATGTTTAGTTCTTTTACTGTCCACTTGATTTTATTTTTTTAAATGAGAAGCTATGAAATGCCTAATATTTATGACTTTTCAAAGCCACTATTACTAAGCAACTACTAAGCATAGTAATTAACATCTCGTTGAGAAGAATGATCAGCATTATTCAGACATCACAAACTTAATATTGTTAGAGCTGGCACACAAACATTTAGCTTCGGATCATATCATCATACTCCTAGACTACACAGACTTTTGTACCTATGATTCACAGCTTACCGGTTATAGGGACTATACCGTAGTTTTAAAAGTCATTCTGGGTACCCTCTGAATATTGCATCAAATAGTTCTTTGCTATTTCCCCTACATTTATCAGAACATGACACTCCATTATTTCTACAGAGGCTAGCAGTTGGGTTAAATCTATTATTAAGCAAAAAAGCTACATCCTGGGCTTTCTTTTGTAGCATTTTATCCTGTGCTTGCTAGAATCTTACTTAATTAACATGTTGTAAGACCACCTAGCAAGGATACAATGTAAATGGATCTGTGAAGAAACCTGTGATAGAAGTTCACTTCCTGTAGTCAAAAGCAGCATAGTATATCTGCACGTATGTTTTTTGAAAATACGAAGAAACTCCCTATCTAGAAAAGACAGAACTATCAAAAAGATCATGATGGAAAGCCACAGCAAAGATGTTTGTTAGGGCATCATTGGTAATGCATTGAAGATGGTACACGCAGCCATAGCAGAGCATAGACAGTAAAATAGAATCCTAGTACTGAATGGGTAGAACATCACATGCAGTTCATAGCAAAATGTTATTCACTGAGGAGTGAGTGTATGTTTCTGTATTTTGATAAATTCGAAGAGGATGCTTTGTCTTACTGTACCATATTTCAGATCCATCCATTGCTTGGCAGTGTAGAAAAGATTACACTGATATTTCACTTTGACAGTGAGATACCAGATAGGAAGAGATGGTTAATGTGTGACGTGGATAAAGAACTGGTCTGATATCACTGTCGCTTGACACACAACTAAATTGTCAAAATACAGTAATCGGTGGCTCAACTGCAAGGTCGTCTTACTGCAATAACAGTTCAGAATAGAACCTGAAAAAAGCAGAGGCAAACTTTCTTCTTGTAATTTGATGTTCATATTTCAAGTGATTAGTGCCAGGGACAAAGGAGAACAGAAGAAGCTACTGAATGACACATGCTGTTAATGATTGGCAATGTTAGCAGGAAATAGTGCAAAGATACTAAATAGCCAGAGAAGATGAAGAAAAATTATACTGAAATGAACAGTGCTGCAAGCAATGAGATGAGAATACTGCTTCAAAAATGAAGCCACACAAAACTCTGCCAGCATGGAAATAGTCAAGCCCCCAGGCCATGGCAAGCAGATTGCGAAACAGGTATCAAAAAGTCACAGCTTTAGGTTTGTGGGGTTACTAGAGGTATAACCATGGGAAAAATCCTGAGCCTGGTTCTGTTGTTGGGAGGTGGAAGACACGCAATGGGATACTGCGGGGATCCTATGTAGGGTTTGGATGGACGTGTACCACTGATCAGCTCTGCAGGTTCCTTTCACTGAGGAAGCAGTGGAGCCTACATTGTGGAAAAGGTAGATATTGGGAAACAGAAGCAAACTCCGTCTTCCTATGGGCTGCCTTCCTCTTATGCAGCAAGATTGAAAAGAAGTGGTGGACTCTACTCCAGCCATCAGTACTGCTCCATTACATTTCTGTGGAAGAGCTCTCTGATGACAATGACCTCTGCTCCCGAGGGCTCCCTCTGCCAGACCCTGCTGTTTGCTTTGGATACAGAGCTCAAGTTTTCTCTTCTGATGCAAAACACTGCAAATGTGCCAGAGGGATATTCCTCAGAGGAAAGAAAACCCAAAGAATGGCTGAAGTTTTGAAGGAGCAATTTTGTGTTTGAACCACATTGATAATGCTAAAGAAGAATGTAAGATGTGAATCACTGTTACCTCCAGCCATGCCCATGTTGTGTATAGAGATATGTATGTATTTAATTTTACAGTTCTGCTGTCCTCTGATAAGGCTATATTTGTGGTTGAATCTAAATTACATTCTAAAATTAATTTCTAGGTAGCAGTCTTAGGATGCCATTTGAACCCTATCTGGTTCCCAGCTTGGGGAAAAGAAAGTGTTTCAGAATCTCTTTTCCTTCTTCCATACTGCTCTTTCTTTAGCTCTGTTCAGTTTTAGACTTCCCTGTTTTTGCAGGTAATTTCAAAATATTGGTCTGGAGCTCTTTAAATTACTTTCTTTTTAACCTGTCTAGCACAATTTCAGCATTAGTACTTTTCCAGACAGAGAGCACAGACACGATATACTTGCTTCAAATATATTTTAAGTCCATCCATGTGAAATAAAGTATTAAATTTTTTTTGTTTGTTTTACTCTGCAGAGTATTTTAATCACCTGATAGCCTGTGGAGATTAAGCCTTCCTTTGTCACATAAACTGACAGACAGCTGGAGTTTTACTGGGCCATCATGCACCGCATGCGTCCTCTGCTGTCCTTACAGTGCTCGACCTTGCTACTTGAGTAGGCCTTTTTGTGTTTTTGACAGACAACAAGAAAATATGGGGTCTCTTACATGTTGTAATGCTAGCGGTGCTAATAATGGTAGCAAAAAGTCTCATGGAAAAATCTTGACTTGTCTTTGTTTCATGGCAGTCTGTGCTTTAAACATGGCAGACCTGGGCCATTCAGAGCCCTGAAGTGGTTGTACCATATCTGTCCATGCCTGCTGTCTTCTTTTATGGGTCTCCCTTTTAATTACCCTAACTCTAGTTTAGTGTTTTCATTCTTTGCTTTTTTTTATTCCTGAGGAACAGACACATTCTCACAGTCATCTACACCTTATCTCTACTTTGTCATGCAAATTACACAAAAGAGAGCTATGGTTGCCTATCAGTCTATTTTTTTCCCAGTGACGAATTTCCACAGATCCTAGTGTCATTTTCCTGGTGAGAGAGAATATGGGAATTGAACATCAATCAAAAAAAATGACGAGGTATTCAGAAAAAAGCAATAGGAAACACAAAAAAAAAAGAAATACGTAACTGTAGCAAGGCTTTGCAGGCACCCCACTTGTTTTTTGTTTGTTTCGAGAAGTGAGGTTCATTAAATGTCATATTTCATATTGTTTTACATTTCTGAACTCCCTGGAACATTTGGAGCTCTCTTCATCATATATTGTCAGTGAATATAAAAGCAAAGCAAATATTATCTGGCCTCTCATAGAAATTCTTGTAAGATATTAAAATGAAAAAGCAAAACTCTTTTGACACTTTTAAAGATTAATATGCAAACAAATTTCAGTGTCTTGTTTGTTCTTTGTGTCCCCACTGGGTCTGTGTTTGCTCCTGAAATTTCCATGCCATTTTCGAAGGTTACCAATTCACACAGAAACGTTCACCTTCCAGACCCAAGTGGAGAAGGTATAAGTCAAGACCTAATCTCTCCAGTGCAGCAAATCTGAATTTAAACACAAGCAGCTTTCAAAAAGCAGAGTGATGAGGACTAAAGAACCAATAGAATTACTCATCTGTTGAAAAAGTAGTCATATTTTTTGTATGCAAATGATGTCTTTATAAAGAAAAATATTCACCGGACAGCAAAGAATGTAATAATAGAGGATGAAAGTGGCAATACAGGCATTTATATTGCATAAAGACAGGAGAGGGAGAGAGAATTTAGATAACAAGAATTTCCTGCCTATTAATTTAAGAGTAGCTCTGCTGAGTTTAGCAATGTTGAAAGTCTCCAAGTCTTGGTGCTCAATGCACAGAAATATTCTGTTCATTTAAATAGCAAATGTCACTGCTTTATGTCTCTCTGGACTCTTGCACTAATGTTCTTCAAACCTATGCTGCAAAGACCACATATGCAACTGAACTAGTTAGGACTCTTTGCTGAGACTGCTAACCCAAGTGTTTTTTCTGTACAGTTGTTCACATAAGAAGGCCATCTGTCCTTGTCAGCTGGTTTAAAAAAACCATTAATAATCATTGCCTATCAATGAGATAAACATTACTATTGAATATATGGTTGGTATGTTATTTATAAGATATTTTTTCACCATAAGAAAAATGGTGATCCCCCTTGATTCTTCAGGCACCCTAATGTGACTTCAGTGCATTTGTGTAATAAGATGGCTTAACATCACCCTCCTACCAAAACAAAACTCCTAGCAAAACTAAGACTCTGATGTTTGAACCTACAACAAGTTTTGCTTAGGCACGTGGATTTGTTTGTATCGGGTTCATACATGGTAGAGGTCTGCAGGAAAAAAAATTAAGAGACAATGTCAAGTTGTTAGGAAGAATCTTGTTGGGCTCCTTCATAGTCCTCCAAGTAGGTTAATTGGGCAGAGTTGGAAACTGAGTATATCTGTCAGCTTGCTTTATTTCCTTTATACGTGTTGGTATAACCAGTCTGGAAAAAGACACTGAACTTGTCACTCTTTTGTTCTATCATTTGTCTTAATAAAAACTTCTGAGCAAAATAGAAGCTCGCCCTTTGGACTAGAAACACAACCCTAACAGCACACTAGTGCTTAAGTCAGACAGTAAGGTTCAGTAAACATTGGTTTCAGATTCCCTGGCTTTTTGGTTCTATTTTGTTTTGTGGTCGGTTGATTTTCTTTAAGCAGAACTATGAAAGGTGCCGTCTTGCTCCAATCTCTCAAGCTGTTTTCCATAGGCGTATGAGCTAGGCTTTCCTGGGACTTTTTACTGTTGATTGGCATAACAGTCTCTTGTTGTCTGCAGTGAGCTACTAATGAACCAACAAGGGATTAGGAGGAAAAGTCTGGCAAACATCCACATGCTGCATCAGCTGAACTGGAGGAACTCTTCTGTCAGTCTCTTATTTTGAGCCTGTAGATAAGATTCCTAATCATATTTATGATAAAGTTAACTTAATACAACATTAACAGCTAAAGTCCGCAGGAAGCTTGACAATTTTCCAAAAATATGCAGCAAAAAATGTAGCAAAAAGCAGAGTGTATTTCGAATTATTCATGTTAGTTCTAATTACTAATGATGTGTCGTCTCCGCTGTCTGCATGAAGATTTGACCATGTTGTGTCATAAAATTCTGACTCTGTCCATAGCTATGCATTCAAAAATGTCAGCATCTGCATACTATGTATCACAGAAACTTTGTAGCACAGGGAGAACAGTTGTAGTAGTATTTCAGAATATTAAGGGGCTGTATTAGAGCCAGCAATATTTCTTATGACTGAAGTCTAATTTATGAATAACTAAAGCTAGCATTATTTCTTGAGTGGGTTAACAGCTCGATATTCTCCAAAAGTCAGCAGTGACTAGGTGTGGCAGTAGTATATTAGGACTGGCCTTGAAGGTGATGGCAAATATTTTGTAGATGATGAAGCGGATTCATCAGAAATGTAAAAGGAGGGCTGAGATACTTGGAGGGGTAAGCCAGAATGATGATCTTTGTAGCAGTATCCGGAGTTGATAAAAAGAGGAACGAGATAGCACTTGGCAAGGACAGAAAAGAGAAGGTCACAATAGTAAGGAGCAAAACCATGGAACTCTCAAATAAAATTTTAGTTGTCTGACAGGGAAAAGACATTGAGTCTTATAGCTGTTGCACTGAACGCATTAGGGATACCCTGGATTTGAGAGCATAAAGGGAGAAATAAATAAGAGGTGATACCCAGGCTAAAGGGCTACAGGACTGACATGGCTAGGAAAGTTGCAGTGAAACTACTTGCATTCCACTTAACACTTTGGCAGAATAACACAGTCTCTTGAATAATACTGACTGAATGCAGGTGTGGGTCATGTAGGAAGAGGCCTGATGAGGCATAGTGAGATAAGCTGCTGGAGAGCTGGTACCACCTGTGGCATTCCACAGTTGTGTGAGGCATCGAACACAAACTATTTGAGACCGTGTGCCATTCAGAGCAAATTAAAGCAAACGTCATAAAACACCATCCCTTGACACACTCTGACTATCTCAGAATTTGAAATGAATGAAGCTTGCTGCATTAGTTCTCCATTGCAGAAGATGCATAGGAGTTTTACAAATGACAGTTAATAACTGTCTTGAAATTCTGTATGGCAGGATTTTCTCTTTCGTTTGGAAAATGATCAACATGTTCCCTCAAGTGCAAACACTTGAAAAATCATGAAGTTTCTTAGGAGAAAAATCCTTGTTAATAAATAAGTAGCACAAACAAATCATGCGAACTGTTGACCTTCATCTGTGGAATTACAACAGCCAAGTATTTTTCAGCTTCAGTTTCCACAGAGGATTTTAAAATATACTTGTCTGATGTTTTTAAAACATTTAACTTTTTGGAAGATTTTTTCTTTTTAATGAGGTTTAAGGACCTCCAGTAAAGACGGAATTATCGGAATAGTGTTTTTCCATGTGAGAGATAATTTCCGTCTTCTAATGACGTATAGTTCATGGTCACAGTTAATATGATATCTGCATCAATTTCCAGAAATATACTCTACCAGATTCAGGGAGCCATATTTTCACTGTATGGAAAGGGATAAACTTGAAATATAATTCCATGTTAAGGGCTCCAGAATATCCACATACTATTTAGAAGACTATTTAGAATAACTCACATATTGATAGCTTTTGTGCTGCTTCTGACATTTGTAGCAACCCAAAACTTATGAAGAGCGTATTATCCAGATCTTCAGGTATACTTTTCCACTGGGACGATGTCTCAGTTGGCTGTTGAGGATGTTTTATGTCAGAGTCTTTGAAAAGCCTGCTGGTGAATATTGAGGTACATAACTTCTTCTATTTTAATCAGTTTTGTGAAAGCACAGGATTTATGCATTGTCATCTAAATACATGCCGAGTGTGAAGAGCCAGAACTTCTGCTTCATGACTACGTCTTGCCCCCCTTCCACGACTGGAGGCAATTTGGGTGTGATACAACCTCCATGCCAGCTCATAAAATTATTGCTGCCTGCTGATATGGGGCTGAAATGCCTGTTTAGGGAGTCATCATGCATATCAGTAGGATGGCGTTTTGAGTGGGATGAGGAAGTAGTCTTCTTCTGACATGACTTAAGCATCATCATGTCTGAACTGTGGCAATTCCTTGAGCTGTGACAAGTGAAAAGCACTGGACATAGTTTGGAGTGGAAACTTAGATAAAAGTTGTGAAAAGGTAGAAATAAGGCACTGTGATGTCAGATTGCTGCACTCTTTTTTTTACCGGTGCTTAATCTGGGAAAGATCCTATGGAAGTCAAGCCCCATTGGCTCAGTCCCTAGCGGAAAGTTGCAAGGTGGGGGCCATTATAAAATTTAACATTTATAATGGCTGAATGCATCATAGCATTTGGTATCTTTTCTTTGGATTCATTAAATATTTACTAAGAAAGAAAAATTACTAAGAAAATTAAAACTAAAAGAGAAAAGTTTGTATCTTTTTGCTGATTTTGCTCAGTGATTTGATGAGCTAAGGAAATTTAAATTTATGTTTTACTTTATGCTCTTAATTTCTTCTGCTAGTAGTAAATTTGAGAGAGAGAAAAAGGGAGACTAAAGTGTAACAGCAGTTAGCTGCTGAGATAGTAAAGTATTTGCACTTATGATACATCAAGATTTTCTGGCCCATTTTCTCCTTTAGAAAGAGTGTTTTACCCTCTTTTAAGATTAAAAAATATAAATTTCTTTTAAATAGCTACACAGAATAAATATTTTAATGATTTTATTGGATATTGGAATATTTATTCAAAGCTGTTCTTATTAAAGGTAGGAGAAAAATATTATTTATCTATGTAATAAGTTACAGGGACATCACTTCCAAAGCAATCCGTAGATTGCTCTAGCTTTACAGCATGATTTTTACCTGCATCATATGGACATTTAAAAATATTATTTAGGTTGTTCTCAGTCAAAATCAAGAAATTGTAGCTTCTATTAGAGGTTGTGTTCTCCGACTTAATGGAAGACATGGGACTCCCACTGGTGCTACTCCATTTCAGCTTTCTCTCGCTGTGCATAGATGTCCTGTTCGCACCCAGCTCTGCCAGTTGGCTCTACCACTAACTACCCTCCTGCCAATGATAGCCTTCCACAAAATCTGGTAGTGCAGCAGTGCATGTGTGCATCCCAGTTTGCTTTATGCAAAGTCATCAAGGTTAGCTCAGATCATCTGAACTTCTTAAACAAATCCAACTGATTTTGGCTTGTGCAGGCCAGGCTTCCATAAACTATTTGACTAGGTGGTAAGGAATATCAGCAGATAGTAATCATCCTCATGGAAGCCATGATGAAAACCTGAGTGGCTTAATGGCATCCAGATGAATATAAGCACATAAGAAAAGGAAATGTAAGAAAGAAATATAGCCATTACTGGGATTCCATCAGTAGACCCACTCATCACTTTTCAGTCTAAATTGATTGGGTCTTTTTTTAACATTAACATTTCATGATATACAGCATTAAGCAAGAGCAGTAAGATTAATGGTATCAAGGATCTTAGTCATAGTAATCTAAATAGAATCACTGTACTGTCATTTAGAGCTCCATCAGAGGATGAGAAGTGACCATTTATATATGTCCATAGCTCAAAATATGACCAGTGACTTCAAGTTAATATATTTACTCTCATGATAAAAACCGAGAACCTGTGAAATGCTTTGATAAAAGGGAGGCAGCATCTGTAACACTTCCTAGACTGAAAACTTTTCTCTGCAGTTATACAGAAGAAAAACACATCTGTGTGCTATTGTGTAAAAAACACCTATATGGCATGGTAATGTATGCATTAATATCTTTCCTCCCATTCCTATTTCCTCCATTCCTACTTATCTTGTAGACTGTTTCCAAGTTTAATTCCACAATAAATTAAGGCTTGGGTAGTTAGACAAGAGAGAAAATAGGGTTTCAACATTTGCAATTATGTTAGCTACATTCTTCCTGTTGTGTTTTGTTAAAACTGTATGAGTAAATGAAGATCACTTTTTTTTTTTAAATGAAGATCACTTTTTTTTTTTTTTAAATGAAAGGCAAAGAAAAAACCAACAGGCCACTTCACTGGTTTTGGCAAGGTACTTGGAGAGAGAAATAATTATGTCATGCAGTTTGTAACCCCAGCTGTAAATAGAGTCAACTCCATTTTTAAGCGGGTAGGAATGAGGAAAGGCTGAGAGACCTGGGTCTGTTTAGCCTGGAGAAGAGAAGACTGAGAGGGAATCTTATCTACACTTATAAATATCTAAAGGGTGGGTGTCAAGAGGATGGGGCCAGACTCTTTTCAGTGGTGCCCAGCAACAGGACGAGGGGTAATGGGCACAAGCTGGAACACAGGAAATTCCATCTCAACATGAGGAGAAACTTCTTTACTTTGAGGGTGGCAGAGCACTGGTAGAGGCTGCCCAGAGAGGTTGTGGAGTCTCCTTCTCCAGAGATATTCAAAACTCACCTGGATGCATTCCTGTCCAACTTGCTCTAGGTGAACCTGCTTTGGCGGGGGGGTTGGACTAGATCATCTCCGAAGGTCCCCTCCAACCCCTACCATTCTGTGATTCTGTGAATGCAAGGATCAGAGATAACTCTGCGCTACTTTGCAGTCCTGCAGGAGAAATATGTTTTGTAAGGTTTTATAAAGTTTTGCTAAAAAGCAATGACCTAATTAGGGAAGGTATATTTAACTGCATATTAGATTATCTGTATGCATATAAAAAGGAGGGGAAAAAAAAAAAAGGAGAGTCTCACGGCTGGTTCACAGCAATTGAGAAACCTGCGTTTAGTCACAGCTTTCGTGCAAAGTCCTAGTCTTCCCTGGAGATTATTATTCTTACTGTGCTTTGGCACCCATCTGTAAAACTGGAGTAATACTAATTCCTTCCCTTCTTCTGTACTTCTCTGCTGTGCCTTGGAAGAAGGATCAGAATTAGCCATATGTGCGGTAGGCCTACACCTCTGGGAAAAACTGTTTACTTTGCCCATACGTGAGGAGGCAGATCCCAGACAGCACATCCCCACGTGCTTATTTGCCTGGTCACTGCCAGCCGTGGGGTCCAGGTTTGGGGGGCAAATGGCAGCCGCTGCTTTTGCAGCACCGCCACCACAACCTCTGCTTCCCAGTTTTCTGGTCTCAGCTCTAAATAGGCGCGACTGTCACAAAAGTAGTAAATACTGGGTCTTTTTAAAAAAGTGCTTTCATTTTAACATTTTCAGCAGACAAATATTAATGAAAGCTATTAATGAAAATGAATATGTCAGTTCAGGTGGTAATGTTGCATATACCCAAACACAACTTGTATCAGCCTTTTGGGTAAAGGCATACGATTGCAGAGGTTATGTTGTCGATGATGGTAAATTAGCCCATTTTAGTCCCACATTGTAGGAGAGCTGGGCCTACTGTCCTTAAAGCCATTGATAAGATGGCTTAGAGGGGAAAGATATTTAGCCTTGTTTGGGACAAAGATCAAGTGACAGAAAGAAGAAAAATGTAAAGAGAAAGTTTGCAGCAAATAAAGGCAAAGAAACCCGAGGAAAAGCAGCCTACAGAAATGAAACAAATACAATATGTGGGATGGAATGTTAAACCTTAGGTTTTCTGACAGAAAAAGTCTAAGCAGCTTCAGGGAGTCCAATCCAGAGAAAAAAAGCACAGAATAGTGACATGTGGACATTACACTGTACGGATTTATCTATCCACTGTAGAAAAAAAGGTACCTATATTATATCTGTTAGCCCCCTTATTCCCACTTCATTCCACTGTTTTCGGTAATGATAACACCCATCATAATGCAATTATACCTGGGGGACTTAGAAGTTGCTGCCAGTTCTCACATGACAATGAATTTTTGAATCTTATCCAAGGAAAGAAAGAAAACCGAGCCCTTGGCAGTAATTGATTCCAACCGTGTGGGGGACAGTACTCTACCAGAAAGGATTAAATTTGTTGGAATTGTTCCCCTGCTCATTTTTGCTGCAATAGAGGCACTGTTTTTCTAATGTAAATTCCTTCTTAGATGCTAAATTATTAAGGGATTTAAAGAGTAAATCCTTAACGATGAATAGCTGTGCGCTGCATGTGACAATGCCAGTGCTGCCAACTGTTGTAGATAGGCGAGTGGCTGTTACTGGTATAAGATACCAGTTCAGTCCTGTGGTTAGTATTGGTGTATTTCACCGCTATTATTTTCCACAGAAAATACTTTGTTTAGCAAATATTACTTAAGTGAGAAACCATCAAAAATAATGAGCTTGCTTTTCCTTCTCCTTCTCAATCTGTTCCTTTCAATTTTTGTTTTCCAGGTAAGCCCACCTAATTAAGCCTTAAAGAATTTGAGACAGCGTATTTGTTTG
>RSEF01000004.1:80822916-80864785 GCA_003993805.1 Himantopus leucocephalus | reverse complement strand
TTTCTTGTATTAAAGATAAATTATTATTCAGGTGTGTGTGTGTATCTGCTGTATGCATTAGGAGTATTGGAGTAATTTTATCCAAAACTTTCTTTTACACCTTGACTGATAAGGCAAGACAGCCTGTCATGTCAGCGAGGCCCAGAAATGAACTATTCTCCCCTCCCACCCTGCTTTTCAAGAGGTCTTTTCAGATCAGTCATCTTGCTAGCTCACACGTTATTTGCTACTTATCAGGCCCATTTTCTTGGCAAATACCTGGCCAAGGATTTGAAATGCAGCAAACAAGCCATCTACAAGTTGATCTGTTCTTTTGGTAGCAGACGCTTATACTCAATCAGCATTTTTTCTACCTGTGCTGCTACCAAGTGATGGAGTGGCTGTAGGTCACCAGGAAAGGCAATTGCTACTGGTGGAAAAAAAATAATCCTATATACAGCCACCTCTTGGCTGTGTCTGAGGAGCTTTCAGGAACAACAGAAACAAGACACAGCCTGCATAAGTTTCTGTGATGGTGGCAGCCCATACTTACCTCTTGCGCTTAAAAAGCAGGCAGAGATTTATATCATAATGCACATATAGTGAACCTCGTATTTCTGGAAAGCCCAAATTTGTGCAGATAATCCATAATGCTCATGTGCATTTCCCTTGGAGGGTAAGACCATATTCTGCCACTATAGGAGGCTGTAGTCTGCCCGCTTGGAAAGTAATCTATCATCTGAGTAAAGTCCTTGAGTATTTTTTCATTAGAAAGCACTTTTTTTCACACTGAGTCAAATTTGATTTAGCCTTAGGATATAGATCTTAAATATTTAAAATATATTAACGTGCCATCTGAGTTGCCTCCTTTGAAGCCTGAGATTTAAATTTATATTTGCAAGACAGTGGAAGTACCTGTGCTCTCAAAAAATGTTTGGCACGGAACACCTAGCAGGGTAAAAGGTGCACTGGACGTCTGCCTTGCTTTGTTTGTAACTTGCTGCTGGTGATAGAAGGAATTTTACACAGTTTGAGTTTTCTACATTTTTACTGTATTTGAACAAAAATTACTTTAATATGTTCATTATGTATATTTTATACGACACCAATCTAGCTTGTTTTAATTTCATTTTAAGACTTCTAAGACTTATTTTACAAATAAATGTCCTGCTCTTACACAAGTGTGGCAACGTAAACGCCATGCTTGAAAACCATTTGAGATTTGAAGACAAGTTAGAGCTCTTTCCATCTTACTCATCGTTACAAAGCTCAGAGTTCACATTCTGGCAAATTTTAAGGCTGGATAAGGAACTTGAGATGAATGAGGTTACCAGAACATGAGTAATTGTTTTCAGAAGTAGAAAGGTATAACTGAAGGCAGAATATGATGCTGAAATCGCTGTTTAGCAAGTTGGCAATTGAGATATAATGAAATGTAGTTCATTTGCCCACAATCAAAATTGCTTTAATAGTTCAGTAATAATAAAAATATAATTAAGACAGGAAGGAATTTTCAATCAGCTCAGATGCTGACCCATTCAGTGAGAAGACATCACCTTTGAATTATCATTCCAAGAATCATAATAATCTGATAAAAGTCATACTTTAAAAGTTACTTATGTTTCTCCTTGCTTCCTCACCATTCTCTTACAGGACTATTTTAAGAAGCAATCGCTTTCTGAATGTTAGAATTTTTTGACTGAGCCAATAATTAATAGACCTAAACCATTCCTATTTAAAAAGTAATCTCGCTGTAAAAACCCAACTTAAAGATTCATCTCGACATCCTTTGAGGAGCTGGCCCAGCATTTAATTACTTTCAATGCTGGAAATGTGTATCCACTTATGGCTTTTGTGGCTGTTTAGCTCAAGAGCTACCTATGTAATACCTTTGCCTATTCTTTGCTAGATTTAAAATTCTATGTAACATCAGATATCTTTAATCTTTTTAGATTAATCTTTAATCGGTGTCTAGGAACTTCTTCACCTTTTTATCTTAGAAACTAAGTAAGTAAAACTATTTTAGCACTTGCACCATTTGCTTTCCAGATTCACAATAAGTTTTGTGGTTCTTTTCTGAACCTTTTTCAGTTTTTAGTAAACTTCTTAGAGGACTGATATTCAAATGACACAGGATTCAAAACTGGTGTCAGACAGGTCAGAGGTAAGAGTTAATATCCCTGCCTTGCCCATGCTTGGCAATTTACTATTAAAGCATCTGAGCAATAATTAGCTTATCTTACAGTTTCCTGTAAAATAGATACAGTCACATGAGTGATTCTACACAGAACTAAAGGCAAGGGTGAATCTCTATCTTTTTCATTAGAAAAGCTCATTAGAAAATATTTGGTAATTTTATTTTTTTCCGTTGAATTAACCATATGAAAGATGTGACCACCTGTTATGAAGCCTGATACAGATTAGTACAAGTGTACCACCTCCTGTGGTTTTTTTCATCTTAAATTAGGCTACCATGAAAAGTGAAATAACATGTTGAATTAGGAGTGCTGCTTCAGGACTGTTCCATTCGTTACTGGGTTATCAAACTAACTTTTAGAAAAAAGTATTGGCAGTTATTTGTGTTTATGAATATAGGTGAGTACAAAGATGTACTTTTTCCTTTTTGGAAGATCCCCATTCCTCTCTTTTTTACCTTTTTTCTTCCTTCTTAAAGATTTATTACTCTGGGAATTTCCCTTCTGATTATAAACCTGCAGTATCAGTACTCTTAATTTAGAGAGACGTATTTTTGCAGTCAGGAAAAATGATATAATGTAACTTTTCATGCACCGTTTTTTTATTTTTCTAAAATTCTGTAGTGATTATTTATTGCAGTGATGAAGTAACAAATTCAATATTGGTATATTTTCTATATTACCTAACATTTTTAGACATCACTGTATTATGTGGGTGTATAGAATCAGGAATTATAATAGTACTATATTCAACACCTTGTGCAATCTGTATCACTACTCGGATTAAAGCAGATTTATTTTTTTCTTGGGGAGGGGGGAGCTTTTTCTATGATAATTGAAGAACAGTAATGAAACCGTAACTATTTGTTATCATAGTATTAAATGTGTTCCATTGTTTAAAATACAATGGTCTCGGTAACCAAGTACATGTTTATTTGGGTCTGGTTGAAGCTGATTACAGCCTTGACCTCTGCCTGTTTCTTGGAAGTGAGCTGTAATTGGCAAGTAATTCAAGACCTCATGCACTGCCCTTGCCAGGCAGAAACAAGGTGAAAATCATCCCCACTCATCCATCAGATAGCTTGTCAGTGCAAGGTCTTTTCTCAAATAATCACTGAAGGGAATGATTACCTCTTTCTGAGTCAACCACGGGTTCAGCCTGACCTGGTTTGGACTCTTTAGATATTTTTCAACAGCGCACAGAGCTGCGAGTGGCTGTCCTAGTGAATGGCCAAATTCAACAGGTGGTGAATCAATCCTGTTTGCAACTCTGTTTTGTACTGCTGTAATCTTAAGGATAAATCACCGTTATTGAATCCTTGTGCCCATGGAAGAAACACGTTTCTTTTCTAGTCCTGTGACATCTTGCTTTAAGGGTAAGGGAAGTGTAAAGAAATGAAAGAGAAGAAGAGAAATGAAAGTGTATGCTTTGGTATTCCTTCATGCCATGACCTGTTAGGAGTTAAATCCTCATTATATCCACAAACTTCTTTAGCATCTGTAGAAATGCTGGGACTTTCCTGTCTCAAGAGAAGCTGTGAGAGTGTTCCACTCTAACTGAAAAAGGCCTTCATATTGTACCATCAGACATCACTTAACATTGGTAATGCAAAAGTCCGTTCAATCTTACCTCCTACTCTTGCCCACTTCACTATTCCAGTGGTTTTTTTTCCCTCATGACATCCCGAGCACCCCTAATGACTCCAGAGTCACTCTACATCCACCTGAAATTTTCATTTGAATTTCAGAATGAAAATGAATTTGCAGTTGCACTTAGGAGTTAAGTCCTCTGAATTTCTCTTTTGCTACCTCTGTACAGACACTAGTGTCAAGAGCAGCAGAAAAAGAGTGTGTTGATACTATCCAGTAAACAAACCCAACAGTTCTTTTTTCCTTTGTCTTTTTAATCTTTTTGTCTTTTCCTATTAAAGATCAATTTATTTAGGAAATTGAAGGCATCTGTGAAATAGAAAAGTTGGATGCTCTCACCTTTTGGCAACTGGCTTTCATGTACATAGGGGTGGGAATAATGTCAGATTCTAGGAAAATGAACATCTGTGTCCTTGGGTTTATGTGATTTCTCTATTATTTCTTTGTCTTTTCCACCACTTATCCTATCTCTCTCCAGGGATGCTTCCACAAGCAGGAAGTAGTTAATATTCCAGTCCTAGGAACCAAATCTTGTCTCCCTTCAGGAGTAAGGACATCTACAGCAGACACTTCCAGGTGCCAAACACGATGCACCTTGGGCCTAAAGGGGATCAGGATTTTTATTTCAAAATTCAAATCTGAGATGATGGTACTGACAGTTACAAGTCCATTGCTTGAGGAAATAGTTGGTTTTAATAGATGAACTTCTTTTCTCACATACTATACGCTGTAATATAATAAAGTTTAGGAAATATCTTTGAGTCTTCCATTTCTCCAAGTGTCTTCACCAGTGTCCTGGTAGTGTGACTCAGATGGAAAGAGTTAACAGTCTTCTGGTGAAGAACACAAGGCAACAGGAGTCTCTATACTATTATTAGTACAATATCACTAGTAAGATTGCTTCCTGAACATTACTACAGCTGGATCCCACCTGTCTTGGGACAATTTTCAAATGCCAAAAGATCCTAAAACATCTAGGGGTGTGAAGGTCATAATGGCTTAACTAGCTTTATGGGGTTGTACTGCAGCACATTCTAAGGTTACGCTCTATACCATATTTTATGTGCACTGCATGTAATTGTGACTCCAGCTTCATTGTGTCACAAAAATTTTGGGAGTCTGTGTATAACTACTCCTCTTGTCTACCATTTAATTTATACACTGGCAGAATGGCAGCACTTGGAATGGTTTGAGGGGCAATCTTCTATCAAATTCCGTCATTTACTTCCAATCATGCACTCTTTTTTTGGACTAAGAAACTTAATCTGGCAGGCCCTTCAGGAATCCCGATTACATTTTGCAGGAATTCGGCATGTGTAAACTTCATATTCTGTCAGGTAGCAACAACAACATGAAAGTATGAGGTCCCTTCTTTAGGTCTGGGAATCAACCACTCTTGAGAATATTGGCTATATTACATTCAAATGTTTACCTTCCAAGGATCCTTAAGTGTGTTCTTAGGCAGTTGTGCTGGTTTGAGGACCATGACAGCAGTCTAACTCATATCAAATGAGGAGGTCATGAGTGGTTCATTCAGAACGATGAACTGTTTCTCACTTTTTGAGACTGTGACCAGTTTGTTTCCTTGAGAGCAGGCCAGAAATGTCAGTCCTTTAGCCTGAGAATCGGGTTGTCCCAAGGATCCCAGCTGATTGCCTTTCTGGTTAAGATTCCCAGTCTATGCCTTCCTTCCAGCCTTACTTTTACCGACGTCCTCAGCAAAACAAATACAATCACTAAGTGCTAGTGATTTTACCGGTTTTTACTTCCAGGAATCTGCTCTTCAATTTGAGTGAAGATGCTTCACTCTTTGTCTTTGTTCCGAGTCTGCTCTCACACAGCTCAACACAGTGATTCTCATGTCTCATCACACACACTGGATAACTTTCAGTATTTAGGCATCTTCTACACAACAGCGACATTCAGCAAAAGTACATATCCCGGTAAACCAAAGTATTTTCATGTCATCTGGTCAGTAGTCTTGCTTGTAATCTTCACCATAAAGAGACTGGCTATTTAGAAGTATTTATTTTATAAGATTTTTACACAGAGCAGGAGATTGTGTTGGAATCTGCTATGACAGTGATAGGGAAGAGCCACGAGATGTAAGCCTAGTGCATGCCAGGCAGCCTCAGAGATTACTGACATCCCTTAGAAACCATCTGAACTTCCAGCCGTGCCTTCACCAGACACTGTGGAACTGCAGATGTTTCTGTTTACTGAGTAGCTCTTGGCAAGGCCGTTCCACAATGTTTTCTTAAGGAACTCACACCTTACACCCTCTCAGCTTGCTCCAGTCTGGTGAATGCGGTGGAACAGCAGTAACCCTGTCATGAATTTGTGTCCTCATAGTCACTTCAAAGAGAAGAGAAGGTTATTTATCAGTAAATGAAAGATACAAGCAAGCAAGTAAAAAGTTTTTGTTCCTCAAACATCTGAAAGTGTAATTGAGGTTCAGCTAGAAATNGGTGTAATTGAGGTTCATCTAGAAATCTTCCAAAGTGTAACAAGCAAATGGATTTAGGGAACACAGATTGCTAATTCATTGTCCAAAATTAATCCATTAGCCTATGGCTGTCTGTTTGATGTGGCAAAGACATTAACAATATAGATAATGACATTGATAATGCATTTGGGACCGCTTTTATCCACATCCAAAATAGTTACATTTCATATAGTGGCTTTGCGTACTTACTGCTTAGAGTAACTAAGGAACTTAGAGATATGCCTTAGCAAAATCCAGTCTCCTCTGTACTGAGCCTCTTTTGTGGTTTATCTACTGCAATTTACAATTGTTTTGTTTAGATGTTTTTCCTCTGCTTTCCTTTGAGATCCTAGCTCTGTGTTTGCTGTAGTATAAATCCTGATGGTTTGTACCTTACACCACATCTGTACTGGCTGCCCCGTTTAAACAACGCTTCCATAACCTGACTTACCAGTTTTCATATCCTGCAGCAGCCCCAGTGCAACTCACAATGGCTACAGCCCTTTGCAGCACCAGATACGGTTCAAGCACAAATCATTCTCGAATACAGTGTTTAATTAGTTTTATTCTGAGATGACCTCAGATGGTTTTAACTGCTTTGCTTTTGCAGCCATCGTCACATGATCACAGGACATCTTAGAGAGGTTATGGTCTTTTTGGTTGATTCTCCTTGTGCTTACCTATAGCATTTTTTTGGGGCAATAATTGCCAACAATTTGGCAATAATTGCTTAATGACAGGAATATAACCCACAGCTCATCATCTGGGAGCAAATGTGCATAGAACACAAACCAGCAATGGAGTGCATAGGCAGAACAGGTTTCCTTTCCAGACTGTTTATCAGAACTGATTGAAGAAAGCATAACTTTCAAGCTACCCAAAGCAAGTATTAGGAAGGAGAGATTTCACCCTCAGTTAGGCTTTTAATGTGCCAAATGATTATACCAAAAATTAATAGATATTTGGGTCACTGCAAAGGACCACCTTGGCTGGGAGTCTGTCTCTGACAATGGCGTACACAGCTCAGAGAGACAGTGTATACTGGTTTTATTAATTCTCCAGGCTCATCTTAAGTGTTGGTGTTACATTTGCTGCCTTCCATTTGTCTGGCATAAGAAACATGCTACAGACAGTACAGATTTTGTAATTTCATACTAGAGTTCCCACTGTATCCCCAGCTGAAGGGATATAATCCTGACAACTTGCTATTACTCATTTGCTTTATTGTTATAGTACCTTTTTTACTGATGTTTCCTCTGAATTCAGACTGTGCCTTCCTTGAATATGCAGTCTTTCAGACTCATCCTTTTTAAGCAGAAACTTCAGCATAGGATATTTCTTAACCTCTTCTACTCTGAATTATTGTAGCTTCTTGTAATAATGTTCTTTTAAAAATGCCCTGTGTGGAATGTTTTTTCCATCTCTACAAAGCAATAGTTGTGGTAATACCAGGAAAGCAAGGCTGCTGATGTGGCAAACCTAACGTGCAGACCAAACATACTGACGAGTCAATCCGCACCGTGGGGTCTCTGCTTTCCATTTCTCACGAATGCCCCCCAGCATCCAGCAAGATGGATTGCACCATCTGCAATACCACATTCAGTTCATCTACGTGTGGCTAGCAAGTACCTTTTACTCCCATCTCTGGTTTAGATCTTCTTTAGTTAAGTTTTTGGGCTGTATTTTGCAACAGCAGCACTAATGTTACTTATTTGTTCTCAGTATTAATCACTGAGCAGCTCAGAACTATTGTCCAAAGCAGAATCAGAGAGAAAGTTATAACTGCCCACGCTTTTCGGTGTAGAAATCTATGCAGTCCTGCTAGTGGCTTTTTGGGGTCTTTAGTAGATCACCTGAGTCAGTGGGACTAAAACAGCTGCAATAGTAAATTATTTCTGATAGGTAGCATTTTATTTATGATGGGAGTAAATCATGGTAGATTTGTCCCCTGAGGAGTCTGGATCAGCAAATTCTGACATTGTGATTTCCCAACAAATTTTTACCCACAGTAACAGGCTCTGGTGCTCTTGAATGCAATGAGCATAAACATACTCTTTGCAAAAACTTCTTCCTTTTTTATGGTTCTACCTGATTACACACCTTTAGCTAGTTAGCCAGTTTCTTCAAAGGTGCTCGAAGGCAAGGCTTTGCATTAAACAAATGAATAGAACCCAACCGGCGGTCCTAGGAAGAGTGTCTGTGGAATAGGGTGGTCTTAGGACAAGCAGATATCCAGAAGTTCTGATTTCCTACCATCAACAAAAAAATAAAACCAAGACTTGCCCTAGAATTTCATACCCTCTAAGTAGCCTTTCTGACAAATAAAAAAATCTCCAGTGATATTCTGTTGCTGGCAGTTCTATTTCAGGAAGAAGGGATGTATACTAAAAATATGAAAAGGCTACCAAAATTTTAGCAGAAAGTAGTTATAACTTGGAATTACTATTTGACTCCAAAATACAGCATTCTAATTAGAATCTCAACACATGTGCCGTCCTGTGCAACCTGCTCTGGCAGTGGGGTTGGACTAGATGATCTCCAGAGGTCCCTTCCAATCCTGACCATTCTGTGATTATTATACAAAGCTTATGAAGGTTTCACAGATTTCAGACTAAGTTTTGATTTTTTGCAATGAAAGCTTGTAAGGGCTCCACTCTGTGCAGCAGTACTTTATTTCCAATATATCTATATAGAAGTAATTGCTCAGTGTTTACAAGAAAAAGGATAATTTTTTCCTGGTATGCCTTGCAAGTGATATATAATGCATGATAAAGGAATTGCGTTATAAAGGAATGTCCTTCACATTAGAGCCTAACATGTAATTATCCATTACAGAAATTGAAATGCAATTGCTGGACTGCATGTTTCAGTCCTCCTTTGTTACCCAACAATCACATTTGGTTTTTAATTGCTAATTTCCTTCTGTCTTCTTTTGGCAAGACCATTACATTTCTTGTTCTCATCATCCCATTTTGAGCTGTTTTCTACCCTGAAGTACGTACAACTTTTTCAACAGTATAGTAACTGATAATCAGCTTTTTTCTCTTCTGTACAGCTTTAGGAAGATTCAGCAAGCTTGCACAGCAGACCAGGTTGCAATCTGTAATTTATTTTCATGGTTATTATAACTGTGAAAAGACATCTCTGGCTTTCTAGCAAGTTTCTTCAGTTGCATGTATCGTGCAGATCAGACCCTCCCAAAAGTGATTTCCAAAGTGCAGCACAGTTTTGGTTCTAAATAATACCTTAATTAGTATTTTCAGATAAAATGTATATTTTGGCCTTATTATATATAATTAAAAAAGTATAGCATTTTTTCTTCTTTCTTAAGTGTTTTCATGCAGAAAGATTTGCTGTGTTCTCGGTATTTTTCAGTACTGCTATTTCTCAGTATTACTGCTAAGTAAAGGCACCGTTCTGAAACTGGGAATTCCTTCAGTATTAGTTCTTGTCAACCTGGAATTACTTATTTAGAGAGGATAGGATGGAGAGAGGAAGGTAAGAAACTGGGAGGTAAAGAAGCAGACATTTCACTATGTTGATTTTTGTGTGACTAAATGCATGTTTTCTAAAATAAAAAGCAAAGTCTGGCAAAATCCTTTGGTAAATTTAGTCTGATATTCAGTATATCCTGTGATTATTTTCCCACTGTGCTTTAATAGTGACTCCAAGTTTAAAACAAAAAGCAATATATGCAGTTTGAGATTTAATATGAAAGGAGAAGAGCACGTCATTTAACATGACAGCATGATACACTGCAGTGGCAAAATGCATACTAAGGGAAGTCATACTTTGGTAAGCACAGGTGTTGGTGCCTGTGTTGTTAGAATAGAAGAATGCTAGAAAGAAGAGGCCTGATCGTATAAAAAATGTTACGTATCACACTCCCACAGTTTGAATGCATACATATTAATTCTTTGCATAGTAGGTTACTTTTCCCAGCACAGCAAAATTTCT
Source organism: Himantopus leucocephalus (assembly GCA_003993805.1). Classification (NCBI taxonomy): domain Eukaryota; kingdom Metazoa; phylum Chordata; class Aves; order Charadriiformes; family Recurvirostridae; genus Himantopus; species Himantopus leucocephalus. The sequence goes on along the minus strand of RSEF01000004.1, from coordinate 80,854,519 downwards.
AGATGTTATAGATAATATTTTCCTTTGCTTTTTAATCTTATACATTCAATAGTGAATTATAGAATAATATCTATTTCAATGCAAATAAAAGAACAATTTCTGCTTACGACCCTACAGAATTCCTTCAGAGAAAGCTTTTTATTATAAGCTTTTCAATATTCGCTTGAGGAAAAAAATGGTGTTCCAAACATTAGAGAAATTTAGCAATTATTTGGTAGGAGGCACATATTACTGGCTGTTAAAGCTGTTCAACAAAGTACTTGTCAAACTGAGATCTTCATACATCACTGACTCTAATATGTTTAAAATGTGTATTTACTACTGTAATGTCTGTATTTACTAAATGGAATATATGTCATTAAAAGACAGAGTAAAGCATCATTATAGTTCATGTCAGTTTGACATCTTGTGATTTCTTATCACAGACATTCTGCATGTTACTATAGTCTGAAGTAGAAGCTATTCTACTGAGCTTAGAAAAAATACTCAGTCCCAGGGGCTGCTGAGTCATAGATCAAGCAAAACCTGTATCATTTGTTGCTATTATGCAGTTCTCCATGGGTCTTTCATGTGGGATACAGAATGCAACACGTATTCCAGAAATCATTCAGGAAGTGCTGTTTAAGGTTTAACTCAGTGTATCTTTCATATGGGTTTGGACAAAGCTGAAGGAAATTGTTACTGAAAATTGGAAATTTGGAAAGAAAGTTGAAGGTGCTTCTTTCATTTGAAGGAATTTGATGGTTTGGAAAGAGACATCAACACTCACATGGAGGGCAAAGGAGGAAAGGAAAAGGTGGCTACAGGAACACGATGTTCGTTGTGCCCTTCTCAATTCAAAAGTTATACATTTTAGAAAGAAGTGAGCAAGAGTTAATAATGCCTTGCTGACAGGCTATCTGCTTTGCGATTTTTAGTTTAGCAGGGAGCTCTCTAGGAACACGTACATAGATGGTCCCAACAAACACAACCCTTATTGAACTATTTTCAATAATGTTTGCAGAACACCAAATATTGCCTCAGAAAGTGAGATGGTTTATTATGTTTTCCTGAGTTTTTTCTAATTTAGATTAGTTTTTGGAGAAAAGAGAAACGAGAGTGAGCTGGCCAAAGGTCAATAATTGATAATTTTATTATTAATAAAATCTGGGTCCAGTCATCCAAATATGGGATCAGCAATAAAGTGCAGTAATAGAATGCATAATTATTTGTTGTTAGCTTTTGGTCTTTTTTTTTTTTTTTTAATTGAAGATTTTAACTTGGTGGTAAAGTCAACTTCATGTAACATTGTATAACGGGGGTAACATAAAACAAAGAAAATGCAGTGAGATATTGAAGGAAAAACATATGCTGTTCAGTTTCCTGAATAGGTTAATAATAAAGGCTTTAAAATAGCATCCTAACAATAAATGGTTGAGAATTCAGTTTATTAAAAAATGGGTGTTTTGCTTTATCTTTTTTTCCCTCGTTATTGAAAAGTGTGTGAAATGAGGGAAAGAGAGATTTTCTTGAAAGATTTGGAAAAGAATGGGTAAGTTTTTGTCTCTCTTTAAGGTTAGCAATAGGTTAGCCATGTTCTGCAGGACTTATTTAGGTTTATTTTGGTGTGTCTTTTCTATGGTGTACCAGTTTCTGATGCACAATTTTCCATTAAAGGTTTTTACACTAGCCCTTCTCATTTGAATGTTGAACTCACTTTACAGAGACAATATCAAACGCATATGTATGCATTATTTATAAACCACAGCATTTGGTTTGTAGCCTCTAGAATCTAATGACAGGAGTGAACATTCAGCTCTGCACATACAGCTTTGGATGTAAGTTTTAATCAAGCATTTGTACCAAACGTTGATTATCTGTTAATCAGCTCAAATAAACCTGAATCTGAGTATCACATGGCACATGAAAAGGGCTATTTTTAGATTCAGAGACAGTAAACGTTAAGGTAGAACTAAAATTCCAGAGATGAGCTGCTAGAAAGATGAACTGGAAAAACATTTTTCACTGTACAGGATTGAGTTTTTGCTGTTTATAGAGCACAATGTTTTGCAGTCAGTAAAAACCAGCTAGGTTTTAATTTTTCTATTCCTTTACCTTTACTCATAAGAAGATCCACGAAGTGTCTCGTATGAGACTAGGGAAAATATAACCAAATGTACAATACTGTGATGGACAAACTGATTACTTTGTAAATCTGTCACCAATTGGATGGATGAATAGGATTTCCTTTTGCTCCTTTGTAGTCTGAATCTGGATCTCACCCAATTTCCCTCAAAACTGGCAGCCTGATATACTTTTATTTCCCTTTTGTGATAATTGTGAAAGTGATAGTTGTCACTGTATTGTATGGTGGTTTTCACTGATGAAATTCAAACAGTGTATAATTGGAAAAGCCGTATTTTGTACCAATGTACCTGAAATGCAGTCTAAACTTACCTAGGTTGAAGAGCAAATTGAAAGCTGTGCAAGAAAAAATAGTTTTTAGGAGATTAGGCTGAAATAATGTTTTCTGCTGCTTTTTAACATCAATAACTAAATTAAAAAACAGTCATTAGGAAAAAAAAGAGGAGAAAACTATTTTGATTTTTAGAAATCAGTATCTTAACACACTAGTAGCCCTTGCCTCATCTACCACTTAAAGTCAGACTGTATCTTTGACCATGAAACTTTTCCGTATGATGTATTTTCTCTAACAGAACTGTCGTGTTACTAAATGGTAGAGTACTTTTGAAAGTATAATGATTTTGCACTAGAGATATGCTGTAAATCTATTTTAGTTGTGGTTGTGTTTGGTCTACTCCAACAAAGGAAGGGGAGAGCAAAACAAAACAAATAAAAAATCCTGAGCCATGAACAGTTTCAGCACCAGTCCAGGTAATATTGCCAAATTGGCAGGACACATACAATCTGTCATCTGTCAAGCTATTGCATTTGGTGAGCAGCAATTCAATGTTAACCATCTGTTTACATCTTTTTCACATGGTTATACTCATTTCATAGATAATTTTAAAATATGTTAACAAAATGTTACTGACCTAATCTGCAGTAGAATAAATTAATAGATGAATCCGTATGGTTCTAGCCTAGGCAGTTTTTACAACTGTGTCCTTGACCCATAGCATATTGGGCAGTGGTTAATTAGGGAGATCTATTAGCCAGAGAGTCTCTTTACAGAAAAACCATGGAATTGAAATGATCAGTCTCTGCAGCTGTGTACCTAATAACTTTTGAGTTTATCTGGGTCAAATTCTAAAGAAATATGTAGGCTATATCTACATCACTGTGAACAATTTATTTCTATGCACAATATCTTATAAGGCATCATGTCATTCAGATTTCATCAGAGCCGAACTTTCTCAAAGCTCATGAAAATTTGCCTCTGTTGGGACTTTCTCTACCTAGTCAGTGTAATGAGGATGTTCAGAGATCTGATCTGCTTTTAGAAATTTGGTTATAACTTTAGGCCTTAATTTTAAGCTAGTGCTAAATTTTAAAACAATTTAAATTCTGGTGACTATATTAATAAATAACATTGGCTTCCCAGCTGTTGGTCTGACACACGCACTGAGACCAGTGGTCAGCTGTGCAGCATGCGTTTCCATGGGCAACAGCTGAAGAAGCTCATATGAGTAAAAGAAGAAAACAAGCAAAGTGCAAAATCCTTTATGAACATCTGACTGCTGCCTTAAAACAGATATTTGAAGTGTGCTTATTGACTGTCAGGAAAAAGAGAAATAATTCACATATTTATGACACACTTCACCTTTTACTTTGATTTTGAAATACAAGGGTTTTGGCTCTGGGTTTCACTGTAGTATTGTACCAATCTTTTTTTCTTTTTTTAAAAAAAAAACCAAAACAAACCAAAAAACACAGCAGATACGTTTATACAGTGTATCCCTTACAGTATACAGTAACTAAAGATGAAAAGTCAAATACCAAAATATATGACAGAAGTCCATGTGACATTTAAAAATGAAACTTAATTCCAGGTAATCTGGAGATCCTGTTATCAAAGTACATTAACAGTTCATGGAATTGAAACAAAAACATAAATGCTAACAGATAATTTTGAGTTCACAGTATTTTTTCAATTAAAAAAAACTTTTCAGTTAGGCATATTGAATAAACAAATCAATAAATCAATGTGGAGATTATAAACTGATAATTCCATCAATTTTGGGGGAAGATGTTACAAAGAGTTGGACCCATAAATATTAGTTAGTTTTTAACGTTTTACTGCTTCTCTGTAGGCGCATGGCCCATATTAACATTATGAATCAATTTATGATTTTTTTCTATGTCTGATCATGCCAACCACAAGCCAGTTATATGTAAATCACGACAACCTCGGTATTCCATTTTGAAGACAGACATTGCAGCATAGAAAGCCTCTAGGAATAGGGTCCCACTCTCCCATCCTGCAATCTCATGTTTTTAGTTCTGAAGTGCACACTTCTTCCGTTAATATCGTTTGTGAGAAAGAAACAGTACTATTAAAATCCATAATATTTTCTTGATTATAAAACAAGTTGTGTGTGGGTTTTTTTAATTCTTTAGGTACAATATTAGCATGATACTGAACTGAAGATGCAGCATTAAGATTAAGCATAAATAGTAAGACGTCTGAAAGTGTTTGAACTAAGAATATAATTTCCTTCCATGACCCATCCCTGTTCCTTATTTATGTGTTGAATACCCTGGATTTTGCAGGCTGAGGAGTTTTCTCACCAGTGGCTTTTCTTCTAGAAGTAACTCTAGACACTCTGATCATGAAATTGGAGAAGCAGATATAACCGTGCTCATAGCAGACTTGCCTGCCTCTTCCAGAGCTGGTGAAAAGTCACAAATCTGACGTGTGTGACTCACTTCTTCTGTGGAGTCAGTCAGAAGAAAGAAAAGTGGAGGAGTATCAGTTGACTGTATTTATATAAATAAAGAAGATGTACTCTTGGCAAGACAGATTGGCTGAATGCAGCCAGGTTTTGTCCTGTTGTTTAAATGCCAAGTCAGGTGTCATCTTCTCATGTGTGTGTTCTGAAGCAAGAAATCGTACATTGAAACTCTGAGTTTCTACTGCTTCATCTGAACTATTTCCACAGATTGCTTTCCCTGAAGGCATTAGCATGGGAATCCATCCCTGAATGTGTCTGTGTTCGAGGACACAACTGAAAACAGAACAGTGCAATTTGTTTCTTTCTTTCTGCCTTCATTCTTGACATTTCAGCTGTGACATATATATGGATTAACTGCCTTTCCTCAATTTATTCTCAGGAAGTTATTATTTCTACTCTTTTTAAAAGAGGTTTAGTTTACTTGACTTATTCTTTTTCAGATATCAAAATATTTGTTTCTTTGCTCTCCTAAAGTTATCCCTCTGTTCTGTAACATCTACTCATATTGCAGCTACTTGCTTTACCTGTCTCATCTCTTACTATATCCATTCCAGTCTATATATTGCTCTTAACTCCTCACTACATCTATTGTTTCATTCTCCAGACTTTAAAATTGTCCATGTGTCTGCAACATCGAGTATTTTCACACCAAGCATTCCCTTTTATTCAAAGACGTAAAGGTTCAAACTGTTAAATCCTTCCCGTTATATGTAACTGGATAGCACATTGGTTGTCTTTATTATATTCACATTATTTTATATCCAGCTCTAGCCTTTAGAATGACTAATTTTACTGCAAGAAATTTTTTGTTCCTTACAGTCCCTCTACCCACAATAGTTTACCTGTATCACTTGGGCTTTCAATTGTCTAAATTGCCTTACAGTTGGCATATATATTTGCTTAATGCATATTAGATGTTGTAAACACTTTATCTTAGTGGCAAAAAAGATAAATAAAATTAGCTAGCTAGGTGGCTGACCTCCATTGGATGAAGAATTGTTAATCAATCAAAATTGTATGTGACTGTGGGTCTTTTCAATAAAGAGTCTAAATCAAGGATATTGCTCCATTTATTCTGACATTGAGCTGTGCTTTGTCTTATTTTTCGTTTCCTGGACTTCAGTTACAAGTTAACATTCATTTGTCCTCGTTTATACTGTTAAAGAATTCATTTGATTCTGGTAGAGTTTAGATAAAATGTCCCCATTCATCTACTGACAGTTAAAAAACACACACGTACTCTTACAATCTATTGAGCTGAAGTGTATGTAGACACCAGTGAATATCTGAGTCCTTGGAGACCCCTCCAGTTTTTTTCCCCATTGTACTCACCTCACAATATTCAAATGTGGCACCATAATGTCCAACCCTAATAGCATATACTAATTGCAAAGTCCTTATGGAATTTTATAGTATTCTGGCACTTTTATTTTGCAGTTCAAACTCCAAGATATTTATGAGCATTGATTAATTCCCTTTCCACACACCTGTGTGATTGTTAGTGCTTTAAAACCAAAAAGGGAAGTGCTCTTTTAATAGTATTGCCATTAATGATTGATTTGTGACTTGTTCGTGCAACGTCAGTTGAATGGGCCTGAAATTAGATTTTAATATTCTCACTAAAATTATTCATAGTTACTGATGGGATTTCTCATGGATGAGGAAGCCAGAGACTTTTAAATTATATAAGATATTGTTAGTCTGTCTCATTCTCCTTTCACGGAGCTTCTGTTGTACTTAAACTTTGGTGCAATTAGTTGACCTAAGAGACCTGGACTTAATTTTGTAAACAGCATCCTGGATTGATTCATCTTTCTCTTCAGACCCTTCCGAATCATTTTATTGCTACTAACTAGTTCTTTAAGTTCTATTGTGTTTTTCATGCTTTTCATTATTACATTGATTGACCACTTAAAAGTATGTTCCCACTGCCCACCCCTTGGTAGTCATATGACCTGATACAATAATATAATACCTCATAAAAAGGTAAGTAGAAAACTTAGCTAAGTGAAGCTGCAATGTCTCTATTTCTTTCTGAGCTCTTCCAGAAAGAATTTTCCATGCATGTTCTGTATCACGCACATTTTTGTAGAGCACTGAACCTACTGTGAGTGCTTTGCCAAGCTGACATGAGCCCAGGCAGTGCCTGTGTACAGGACTGTAAGGTATCCAACAGGCAAGTCAGAGCCGCTTTTCCTGCTCCAGCTGGCTTACCAGACTTTCCAAAACATAGGAATAGTATCCTAAGTGTGTACATAGATAAAATTTCTGGCCAGAGCAAAAAGACAATATCCTGAGAAACCCAAATATGTGCAGCTCTATTAAAAGAGAACCATGCAAATATCAAATAGAAGAACAAGCTCAAGATGTTTTGTGTTTTAGGGGAATGTCTTCCCTAAAATGTCCAGAAATGTCCAGAAATGTCTTCCACCAGGAAGCTGTAAAGGTAACTTTACGCTCATAGAATGTTCTTATTACCAGTCACTAAAGGCTTTTCCTTTTGTCCTTACTCATCACAAAAGGTCTTTGGCTTGGCAATTTAGTTTTTACATTGAAGTACAGTCTACACCCTTGTGCATTTCATATGCCGCTACTTGGAATACAACCATAGACATTTAGTCTGATTTACTAGAGGTTTCAGATAAAATAAATATAGGACTGTCCCCTACGGAAGCACAGAGATGCCAAACAGGCATGGTCTGTTCAACAGAATGCAAAAATGAGTGACTTCTTTGAGATCTTTTCTGAAGTAATGAAATTGCAGCGTTATTTTAGCCCTCTAATACAATTACACGCACGATGCATTTATACTGCTGCACCTTCTCTTTGTCCTTAAGATGTCAGGGCCCACTTCAGCTGCAAACTGAACTATCGAAAGGCTTTAATTAGATATGCTCTGCAGTTACCAGATGTTATTTTCCTCTTCCTATTATGTATGAGTGCATTGCAACAGCTTGCTCTTTCAGGTTTTTTTAATTTATTGACTGTTTCTTGTTTTCATCAGATCTTTTGCTTGCCCCTACCAGACCTTGGCTTCTTCTGTTTATTTATATATGTACACTCTGAGTGAAGGCGATGTGAATAATAAAAACATGCGCTGAAACTGATCTCATTTCTTTGAATATTGCAACAGCTGACCACATGTGCAAAGCTTCAGGAGCAGAACTTTTTGACCTACAGCTTTAGAATCGAAGCTCTCTCCCAGAAGAATTAAAAGCTTCACAAACTGAAAATTTGCATATGAATTTTTACACAGAAGGCACAACTGTCATTCAACTGAAACCAATATATCATAGAAAAAACTATTTAATTTTTATATAACCTTTTGCCCTAGAAAAATGGGGCTGTAGCTCGGTTTGCATTCCATATAGTTGGAGAATCATAGGACAATTTCAGTTGGAAGGAGTGTCTGGAGATGACCTTGTCCAACCTACTGATCAAAACACGGCCAGCTTCTTAAACAGGGTTGGTCAGGGCCTTGGAGTTAAGGTCTCCAAACCCCTCTTGGCAGCCTGTCTCAGTGTCTGACTAGCCTCATAGTGGACAATTTTTTCCTTACATGCGATCAGAATTTCCCTTGTTACACCTCATTTGTTGTTTCTTGTCCTTTCTTTGCATGCGTCCAAGAAGAGTCTGCCTTCATCTTCTCGCCAGCCACCCACTAGGCGATGGAAGGCATCTTCTTTACTTTCTCTGCTTCAGGATGAAAAAAAGCTTTCAGCTTCTCCTTAGCTCAGCTTTGGAAACTCCCCACCCAACTCCATGGACTGGTGTACACTGAGTTTGCATTCAGTGGTTCCTAGTTTCCCTCAGGACTACCCATCCTCTGCCGTGAACTGTACTTGGCACTGGCACCAGGGACCAGAGAGGCTGTTGAGCAGATGTGGCACCATTTTGACTTTTTAATTCAGTTCTTCTCCTGTTTAGGAGCATTATTGCCTTCAGCAAAGGCCTATTGCCTTTGCGAAGTTGTGACTTTTCAATGGGAAAGATAAATGTTACTAGTTCTGCTTTTGTTTTGCTTCCATGTGACACATGAGGAGTCATGATAGTTTATACTGGACTAGGACTCCCCCCATGCTTATGTGTCTCATGGGACACTAATTTCGGGCATCCCAAGCCTTTTCCTTCTGAGCTGCCAGTAGCTTTGAGGTAGGTGATGCTTCTCCATCTCTCCTTGCTGACATCTAAATTCTTCCATACGAAGGAAACACCAGCAAGTTTTCAGTAATATGGATCATCTTACAAGGTTTCAGGATGACCACAAAGATCAATTTATCATTAGAAGTTGATAAAGATGTTGTCAATTTACTTTATCGACATGAATTATATTTTACAACAGTCTCGTGAAGTGGAAGCAGAGTTATTAATTTCTATCTGAACAAAGAAAGCACAGAGAAATAAAATAGTTTGAACGAAGTTTCCCAAATGAGGACAATATTTAGAAAGCCAGTCTTCTGATTTTATAAACAGTCTTGTTCATCAATAGATTTCTGTTTAGCTTAATGGAAGAAGAATCAATACTTAAGTCTGTTTCTAAAGTGAAGATTTATGAATTCTGACATAAGTAAAAAATGTACCATACTTCTGTGTGTGTAAACACCCAAGCCTTGTTCACTTAGATCTGCACTGCAGAAAGAGCGGAGTTCCCACAAATACCAGAAATTTGCAAATGGGTTTGTCAAACCCAGTATTGAAAGGGTAGACCTATACTGCGTAATCAGTTCCCCTTTATGACATTGGCCTTAAATGTCACGTTTTCAACATACTTTTATTTGTGGGAACTCTTCTATGTCAGGAAGTCCTCAGTTGTTCCACTGTAGATTTGCTAAAGTACAGCTGCACGGATTTGTGCCACTTGAGCATCTGACTCTTACAAAATTAAGAGGATTTTTATTTCAAAAGGAATTGGGTTCAGAAGTGATGCTTTTTGAGAAAATTACACTACTCTCACTTGCCATCCATTCTTTCTAGAGATGCCATAATTCATGTAAAAACTGAAGCTGCAATAGGTATTGTCACAGTGGATACTTGAATAGTTTTCTGGTAGGTAATGATGTCTAAATCCTCTAGCATTTGATCCCCACTCTGCCATTATCTGGTTTCCCTTGTCGTCGTGTTTTTGGAATGTTTTTAATGTGTGTCAACTACTGGCCTTAGGGATGCAGTTGCTGAGAACTGGCATGTTCAGCTGTTCCTTGCCTAAAGGCTCAGCAGCACAAAATAAGAGTAGTCGCAAGTTGGTCGGGTTCCACAAAGTTCAATCAGCATTAAGGGTCTCTCTTAAATCTTCCAGTCTCCTACTGTTTAAGAAAAATAATTGGAGAGATGAGAAACACATCCTGAATAGAAGTGGTTTTCACAGTTAAGAAATGCATACATCTTTGTGTTTAATTAAATATACTTCCCAGAACACAGTTAATTTTCCAACCATTTTAAAAATACCCTGTGTTAAAGAGGCCTTCTAAGGTGTCTGTTACCTGACAGATATTCAAGAGTGACTTTACTATGTGTTTACAAAGCTGCATCTGTTGTGTGAAATCACACTGCTGTATGTTTGCTAAAATGCAAATCCTACATTTGTATGCACAGGTATGAATATCTTGAACTACACAGGCATGAAATGTCTGCTTTGAGGGTAAATGGTGCCACAAATGGCACAAGAGAAAATGGTCATTATTTGAAATAAAATTGTACCTTGGTACAAATTAGTCCATATGCACTAGTTAGAAACTGTTCTTACTAATCCTTAGGACTGTTCACATTGTCCTGTTTCTTGGCTATTTTCTTAGCTTGAAGGTTACCTATTTCTCTTGCATTACTGCAGTCAGACCAAAAGACAGCTTGCAAACCTAACCACCACTTTCAAATGTCTTTGACAAATGCTATTTCAGTTCCACTCGCTATACCAAAATCCTCTAATAATAAATTCGCCACTGCTCTTTAAACAGTTTTCTGTTAATTACTCCAACTAGATGGAAGGCAGCTATTCAACAGCACACTCTGAACTACAGTAATATGCTCTGGGCCGATGAAAGCTTGGTTGATAATAGTAAAAACCTCCAGTGAATCCCAAGCTCAGGGTGCATTGTTGCTTACTGAGTTGCTTACTAAAATTTTTATGCTCCTTTACACTGACTGAAGCTCTTATCTCTACAGTAACGCAGGTGAAACTATGCAAAAAATGACATTTCAGAGGGCTATCTTGTGTTACCAGTCGAATCATTAGCAGTTATTACACATAGAGCTTTTCTTCTCTTTTTGACGTGCCTGTTGTCAAAACCAACCTGAATCCAAAGGGGTAAAAAAAGCATGAACCTATTTAAACATTTCCCCTGGTCCAGGTTTCATGAAGTGCTAGTTACTATCATAAGGCTTTTCACAGTATTGAACATACGCAATATAGTTTTGAACAAGCTCTTATACCCGCAGTGCACAGGACAGTGTTGTGCAGGGATATTTGCATGCATTTGGGTAGCGGGAAAGCTGCGCAGTGGTAATCAGCTTAGCCTGAAAAGAGAACAACCAACATTGAATGATTACACCTGTCAAAATGTAATCATCTACAAGAATTGTGATGGCTTCTGTGACTTCTTTAGTAGCCTCTATCAGCTGCATATAAATATTAGAGAAAACACCATTCAAATTATGCTGCTGACAAGGTCATTAGACATATTACATTGTTTGGAATTTCAGAGCAAGCTTTCTTGGCTTATGATTGCAGCTGTACTACACCAAAAAAAAAAAAAAAAAAAAAAGAGAGNAAAAAAAAAAAAGAAAAGAGAGAGGCGGAAAAAAAGAGAAGACCTTTAAAACTATCTAATAGCAAACAGTAGTTAGCAAATGGATTTATAAAAGAATTGGATTGCACTAGTGTATCATTCTAGAATAACCATCTAAATTTGCTGTTTGCTAGTCTAAAGATCCATGGGAGTGACAGCCGTAGCAATTCTTGCAGGCAAGTATAAGCATACACATTTTTCACTAGCATCTTTCTTTTGCAGACTTCTGTTGGCAATTTTTGAAAATTTGACTACATGTTCATCTGTATCTGCAAAATATCAGAATTTCCTTAATGACTAGTTTAATACAACTGCGGTCCTAGTTGTAATTGTACTACTAAATATTATGTAACAGAGTAAGTTACATTATCCATAGACAATAAAGGGAATAGCAGGGAAGTAGACATAATATTTATTTCAGGTTTAGAGCCCATTAGGAAAAAAAGAAAGCAGGCTGAGGAGAAACACAGTAAGTTTCAAACAAGTGAAATATTGCTGAAAACTGGAAAAAGAGAAACTGTTCTCAATGCTACCAGGGTAGGGTGGAGTAGAAAATGTGATAAAGATAGATTTAAGTTAGGTATTAGAAGCAACTTCTTAGCAAAAGGACGAAGTCTTAGAAAAACACAACAGAAGGGAATATCAAGAGGTCATTTAGTCCATCCTGCCATAGAAAGTCAACTCTTCTTGCCTCTTTCCAGGGAAATATTTGGGTAGAAATTCAACCATGCTAGTGACTCACTATGTTTGGCTTTAGAAAGATTTCCCTAATATGAAAACTAATCATTCATACCTTCAGTTTTAATAGAAGCATTTCCTTTCCTAGGTGCTATGGATTTAAGAAGTGCCTCTGGTTCACACAGCAAAATTTTTATCATACCCACCCTTTGTCTCTTCAATCTTTTTAGGTTAAATAACCCCAGTACTTTCAGTCTTTCCTGCTAGGTCAAGCTTTCTAGTCCTTAAATCTTCTTCTAGTCTTAAATCTTCTTGCTGTCCTCCAATCTTTCTCCAAGTTGTCCACAAATTTCTTGGAATTAATATTCCAGCTAAAACCTTATTAAAGCTGAACAGAAGGATCAATTTATGTATCTTGCCCATAGACAATCCACCCCACTGCTTAAAGGGAACTTAAAAGAAAAAAATTTAGACAAATATTTGTCTCGAATTAGCAGAGTCTAAGTTGTTGGGGTTTTTTTCCTTCGTTAAGGGAAGGGCTCTCTGACCCATCAAATTATCTTGTACAAATTTTGTACTTTCATTAACCACAATTCCACAAAGAGTATCACAGTAACTCTAGCATTTAATGTCTACAGTCTGTAATTAGGAAGTGTATTAAAAATTCTTTTTCATGTTAATAGTATGTGTAGGGACATTAAGTAAAAGATCAATAGAGTCTAAATAAGTGACGAATTTGTTACCTTGATCATTAATCTGATTTCATTCTCTGAGAACTGAAGCGCCAGACCCACATTTCTATTCTTGTGTTTGAATCAGATGTTTCTTGTGAAGCTCAAGTCATCTGTGACAATTAACGGGAATCTTTTCAATATCAAGAACTGTCTTTCTGATGTTCACCCACTTCTATGCTTGAAATCAAATACCAAGTCAATCATCAGTGACCTGCCATTCCTTGAATGACGTCTGACAAGAAAAACAAGGTATTTAGCAGGAAAACAAATCCACTTAGACCATAGGTCTGACTGCACTGAGTTTTACACAGATGTAAAATGCTTCAGTCATCCTGAGCACCTAAGCCTAGCCACCTCCATCTTTAACAAGGCCCATTTTTCCTGGCATATATTTGTCCATGTTCCCTGCTGAAGCTGAGGAATAGAGGGGGTTGAGTGAGGAGTGAATAAAACCAGAATTTTTTAAATAAATTTCAAATTAAAAACCAAAAAGTCATTGTTCCTTTGCCTTAAAAAGCCAGGTAGAATTGATTTGAAGTCACAGTTACACAAACCCCTAAAATTAAGCTGAAGAACAAGTAACTCGTCAATGTTCTACTCCCATATCAGCACACTGTATCATAAATTTCTCTTTATATTAAGACTTTCCACTTGTTTTGTAATGTTCCCTGTGGAGCAGTTTTGCTTCTGAGTGTACTAAGTGACAAAGAAAGGAATNATCAATGTTCTACTCCCATATCAGCACGCTGTATCATAAATTTCTCTTTATATTAAGACCTTCCACTTGTTTTGTAATGTTCCCTGTAGAGCAGTTTTGCTTCTGAGTGTACTAAGTGACAAAGAAAGGAATGCACAAAGGGATGACTTACATTGGCAATCTTTGAAGATTGAATGACTGTGTATTTTTTTACATTCATAAACCATAATTCTCTTATATGCCAATATTTAACTTTTTTGTGTCTAGGGAAGGATTTCTGGTGAGAAAGCCCCAACGTCTTCCAAATATTTATTTTTTCATTCACAGATTTTTGATAAAGAATTTAAAATAAGGCTGAATTTAGTAGAAAATACAGCCATATAATTACATTTTTAATTTGCACAGAATCAGTGTGGGTTGAAAAGCATATAAATTTGTGTCTCCTTTGCTAAAAGCCATTGAGATTCTGATTTTAAAAGGCTTATCTACACTTCATAAAAAATGCCTACTTCCTATATTTTATTTTTAGATTCCACTATGTGGACCTGTCTAATGTTGACAAACAAAATAATGAGAAAATATCTTTGAATGATAAAAATTGTTCATGTAGTTAAATACCAAATTCATTCTTAATAAAGATTGTAAAGGAAATTATTTGGTTTATCTCTCCTGGAGGCAGCATATTTTTCTGTTGTATTAGAATGATATGTGTATTTCCAGATTGTGCCCATTCTTTCTTGGGAATGTCCTTCTGATATTCAGCCCTACTGCCAAACAGCAGAATAATAAATACATTAAGTATTCAGACAGGTAGTCTGAATGAGGTATCACTTTTGTAACTGTTCTAAGAAATAGTTCATGGCAAGAAAACAGTACATAGTTCATCACTGATTACAAGACAGGGATACAATTCAGTTAAAGCTGCCATGGTTAAGTGCAGGTGTTCCCTAGCAATTAAAAAGCTTGAAGAGTAATTTCTCTAGAACATCACTCTTCATATTCTTTTAAGCTCTCCAGTGATTTTGTAGTCTAACTTTTCTGTAGTGTATTTCCTTCCTGAAGTTGACTTGAATTTGAAAGTACTAAATGATAATAAATTGTTACCTCTTTTCATACTTCAGTGTTTTGATGGAGAGGAAAATGTTGCTGAAAATTTCTGGGTTTGTGCTTAAGGTTGATTTTATGAGACCATGACTTACAGGAGCCTGAGGGCACAGTATGAAATGAATCTTACTCATTTCTGTGCAATTAGAGCAGTAAAATGTTTATTCTTTAGGCTTATGTATTAATCCATATCACTCTTCAGAAGGGTGAAGCCTTTGTAACCAAGGCAATTTTGTCACATTATGTTTTTAATTCTTTTTCTTTAGGAAAAAAAAAGTTAACTAGCAAGTATTAGGCCTGTTTTCTCTGTCTAGTCATGTGTTCAGAGTCAGAGGTTTTAGGATTTTCTTAGATTTGTCTTTCTTCTAATTCAAAGGAAACTTTCAAGATCTGGCAGAACATGATTTTAATATAGAATCATTAATTTATGGCACTCCAAATGCTGCACTATAGACAACATTTATCAATAACATAGAAACAAACATATAAACTGTAAGTATGCTTTTTATTGGTCTTGGCAGAGCTGTCCCTTGGAGCTTTAACAAAATAAATGAGTTACTGTTTGCCATCTTGCAGAGAGGAAGCTGAAACATAAGGAAATGTTCATATTGCCCTAAGCTAAACATATGGAGCCAAGGAATATTACAGAAATTGGTATACCTGACAATATGTAGTGTGGTAGGTGCTCATTTTGAAAAGATTTTATATTTAGTTATGATAGTACACATTTTCTACTGACCTTCACAGTTAGTTTAAGAACAATTAAAGCACCACAACAGATTTGAATGAAAATGAACCCTTCACCTACCTTGAGGGAGAGAACTGCTGCTCTCGATAACTGTTTTACAGCAGAGCAAGTGGATGTGATCCTGCTCTTGCTTTGCTCAGGTGAATGCAATACAAAGGATTTGCATAAAACCAACACCATTGTTTCCACCTAAAGGGATGCTTCCCAGCTCCTGGGTGTAAAAAGAGAAGGTTGACTGATCTCTGACTGTGTGCATGAGTCCTGGGCTGTCCTGCAGCCTGGCTTGCATCCCGGGTGTGAGGGAGGCTGGCAACCAGCACAGGAACCGAGGCTCAGGTTTGTCTGTCCCAAAGGCTGAAGCACTTACAAAGAATAGCATGAGCGAGGTCTTGATCTCCAAAGTTTGGCTAATAAACGCCTCTCAAAATACACAAGATCATGATGCTAACAGCATCGCAACAGAAAAGCTTGCTAATGGAGCTGGTTAGTTGCAATACTTGATTTTGGAAGTGCTTGAATAAAAATACACTAAATACTTGCAATTGCCCATGTGAAGGAAGTAGTTGGCATTGTCAGCCCAACTTTAAATTGGCACCTGTCCCTTACTAGAAATCTTGTCATCTCCTGCACAGAAGCCAAGGCCTGGATCAAAATGAAAGCTGAACACTTACTGTTGCTCTGTGTATACCATTGTGTGAAGAAATTGCTTAATTTTTATCCATCCTGTGAAATAAACTCAGGACTGTTTCTGAGGTAACAATTTGATTATCTCTCATGAGTCATGTTTGTTTCAAGAGTCCATTTTTACAGCCCCCAGGCTCAGGAAAACTACTAAAGCTATTGCTTGAAAAATTAAAAGAAAAAGAGATACAGAGTAATCGGTGCTGAAAGCGTATGCTCAAACCAGAATAATAAATGTTCACACCTAATTATATAAAAGGAGGCCTGTTTATAAATGGATATGGCATCAGGTTTTCTTTTGATTTCAAATCGCGTGGAGCACTGGAGAATGGTGTGGAAGTGATTACCCATGTTTTAATACACTTTTATTTTTTAAGCAGAATTTTGACAACCTGACATACTGCAGAAGTCAGTACTTTTTAAAACACGGCTTGTTCGGTTTACAAATGTGTGCACTAACATGAATGCTAAGAAAGTAAAGGACGAGATTAAATGTGTTTTAAGTGGTGTATTGCTAGACAATCAGATAAAAGGGGTTAAAACAAATGCTCTTGGGGAAGAGTTTCTCATTGTTTATGCCTTTTAGACTTGAAGACTTGGCAAACCTGCTGGGTAACTATGCCTGTTGCCTGGAAAATAGCTTTTTCCTTTTTATTAGTCTAACTCAGACACTGATTTATTGAGCCAGAGAAGGATAAGGCAGCTTTAGCTCTTCCATTAACACCAGCTGGGTCTACATCACATAATGTTGTGTGAATGCACAGCTTCATCCCATCACATCCGAGCTGCAACAACCCCCAACCTCTGCCAGGAGTACCACCACTTTCTAGAAGTTATTTATGCCCGATATCTCCTTAACTCTTTGTTTTTCTGTTTGTTACTTTTCTCTGTGATGTTTTTGCTTTAACGTTACACAATCAAAGAGGCTACTTGCTTCACTGAATCTTAAAAAGCCCACTNAAATCAAGGAAACAAACTGAGGTACGTGTAATACTGGTAAGACACAATACAAATAACCTCCTTATTATCTGTGATGAGCTAAGAAGTCTCAGAGAACAGACAAGGGAAAAATGCTTCACTTGCTTCACTGAATCTTAAAAAGCCCACTATGGAAAATGTCAGTAATAAATAAATGAATAAGTAGTCAGTTCAATGGCAAATTTGTTTAAGCATCTGTGTATCAGAATAAATACATATAATTCAAGACCTCTGTAGTTACTAACCTTAGAGTAATCCATCTCTACATGACTTTTACACTAATATATTTTGATAGCTTTTCAGATTATTATACATATAGCTGTTACAAAATATTCTCATTAACTTCAGCTTCTGAGCACTGGATGCAATACTGCTTTTGTTGGCGAAACTCAGCCCGCCTCCAGTGAACTTTTAGCACATCAAGGTAACACCTGACTGCCATATATTTATCCAACAGCTCTTACATTTCTGTAAGCTTTTTGTTTCTTGGGAATTTTCTGTTAAAGAGAAAACAGTTTTCTGTCCCTTTCTAAGATGCAGATAATGACTTTCCTCCGTTACAGTCTTCAGGTCTTCTCTGGTCGTTCGTTCATCACCAGCAGAATGGAGAACTGCTATTACAGGCCACTGTCTTCAGGGTTTGTTCTTAACGGAAGGGATGATGTGTAATTTGCCTTCTTGGCCTAAAAAACACAGCGGGAGAAAGAGACACTGTTTCCAAATTGTTTTTCTTAACTTCAATGGTAGAAGTTTGTGTTTATCAGGATATTAAGCAAAGAACCCTATTGATTTGTCTTCAAAGATAAACTAGAGAAAAGCTCTCACTCTACCTCAAGGTGTTCCCTAGTTGAATTTTTGAAAGTGTTTAATCAAGCTAGTGTTGAAAGATGGGAGATATCAGAGAAAACCTAATGTCTGCACTGTAGTGAGGGCAGAGGTGGAGAACAAATTTGCAGCACTCTTGATAAAGCCCATTAAAGAGAATTTGCTGTAGTTATAGGGTGTTAGAGCACTTCCAGGCTTTTCAACCCTGGCCCGCAGTAGTTGTACCGTTCTGTTTGTTATCTTGCAGATAAGAAGCCAGAAACAAATGCAGACATGAATAAAATGCCTTTTTTTTTTTTTTTTCTGTGCAGTGCCAGCACATAAGGTAAAGTAAGCTTTACCCTGTGGGAACTTATCTTGAGGGACATGATTCTTTTTATCTTCCACCCTGTTGTAAGGCTCACATCATGTATTGTGAGCTTTTCTACAGTCTCCTTTTCGGTTTCTCTAAGCAGAACACTTGACATTTAACTTGCTAAATTATTAGGCTTCTAAGTTAGTCAAGGTAGCAAGTCCTGCTGATAATAGCAGTATACAGTAAAATAGTGCAGCACTTTCAGGCTGTGTCTAGACAGTCTTGATGGGATGAGCAGTGAGTGAGGTCAAGTGATATGGAATGGCTCATGTTCATATTTTTAAGGTTTTAAGAGACAATTTACATCCATAACATCTGTCATAGTCACAGGATTGCCATGTATACAAGCCATTTGATTGCTTTTGGCACCTTACCTGCTTTCCTCCAGGGAAATTGCCTTCCTGCCCAAGGGTCACAAGCACTGGTGAGACCAGTGTACCTGTAAGCCTTTGCTACTGATGTTCATGCTTGGTCAGGAGGCAATCTACACAGAGACCTTGGCTGCTGGTAGCAGCTTCCCTCATGACTGATGAAGAGTATACATTTGATAAGCTGAACAGAAGTTTGCAGACTCACTGTGGTCTCCTGAGCCCTTCAAAACTTGTGAAAACTTCAAACGAGCCTTACATCACTAGTGCATGCTGGGGGATAGGAAATGCCAGGGTGCCCCCTTTACACAGCATTACAGTGGGTGCATTATCCAGGGCAAATGCTTGGCTCCTAGAAAGGCCTGAGGAAAGCCCATCCGCAGTGAGTGTCACTTTGCTTTCCCCTTGAGCAATGTCCTAAGTGTGAAGGAGCAGGCAGGATCTTGAAGATGTCTAGGATCCCTGCTGGAGGCTCAGCTCCTCACTGTTTCCCCCCAGGACCCCCAGGAAGTTTCAAGTTTTTGTAATGTTTGTAGGAACTGAATTTTCATTGGGAAGTTTGTGCTTTTATCCCAAAGACACCCTGAGCACATATGATAAATAAGACTTAACCGCATGACAGCAGGCTTTCCCTCTTCTTTTTTCAATTTCCTTTAGTTACATTTCTCTGATATCAGCATACTTTCATTCTCTCCGCACAGAAATTTGAAATGGTTACCATATCTCTTAATAGGATGGAGCTAATCAGTCACGACAAAAGTCATTACAGAAAATGATAATGGGAAAAGCATTCATTGAGTTCTTTCATTATGTCTCCTGGGGTACTCATTTAAAACCACTGAGTCTAACCCAGAGCACAGTGCAATTCATGCCTCCTCCCGTTTCATGCTGAGCTCAGACTTCAGGGACACAAAATGGTTTATCAGGTTGAGATGAAAGGTAGAAGGGTAAATGTCATGAGGAGTAAAGATTGGTAAGGCAGTATTATCACATGTTCATTAGTTGGATGTTAAGGTAACTTTATGCGTAGGCAGATGATGAGGGAGGTAGCTGAATTAACCTATCTCTGGTTGCTTTCAGCTGTGAAGTTATAGAAAGGGATACCATCTCTTTGGACGTGGGTCCCAGATTGTTTAGATCTTTAGAGACATCGTTACAAAGTCTTGATTTCTTCACTGTCTGCTGGTGAAGGGGTAAAAAGTACATTGTAAGATGTGTACTGTACTTTTTTCAGTATGCCATAGTCTACCACTTCTGCCACATGCAGGTGCCTGCCCTTGTGCTGTTGCTCTGAATGAGCACATGGTGATAAAGAAATCAATGGTCAAAAAAAGCTGTGGAGAGGAGATTCAATCTCCTAGACCATGGTGATATCGAGGTCGTGAAGCAGAGTGGAGGCATACTTGCTGCTGCTGTGTTTGGGAATCCAGTAAAGAGATGCTTTCAGAAAGAACATGGTTGAAGAAAGAAATTCTCTGAATTTCCTGTAGCAGCCTAAATTCTGAGCAACTGCTCAGAATTCCTCCTAGGCTGAACCTGAGCTCTCCATCTAAATCCATACTTTATTCAGACAGTGGAAGAGAGGTGAAGCAAGTGATTGTGATCCCAATCACAATACCTCAGTCACCCACCACTAAACCACCAAAAAAAGTGACTTTGTGAGAAGCTGTGCTCAGAGAAGGGAGGTAAAGGGCTTGAGTGACAAATAACCTTTACATGTTGACTTGGTTCAGAATTCTATTTTTTTCTCAACTGATGTGAAAAAAGTTTTTGGCTACATTACATGGGCCAAGAGAAAGTTATCGAAATTTTATGGGAACCAGTTGAAAAAGCATTGTTGCTTAATAGAGATGGATAGGATGAATCTTTGTGTTTTCGACAAAGGCAATGAATGATCTAGTGCTTTTTCATATTTGGATTTGAAGTCCTAGCTCTTTGCACTGAGAAATTAAATTGGCCACAAAATTTAGACACTTATGAGGCTTATATTTTGAATCTCACAGTTGTCATTAAAGGATGTTGGTATATGGATGTTTGATTAAACTTTAATTTTAACAATTAAAAAAAGAAACAATTTGATATCAATGTCTTGATAACTTGCAATGACAACATAAAAATGAAAATTAAGGAAAAAAGGAAGTAAAAAGTAATTTTGCATTTGTTCTAATAATTTACATTTTTTAGCCATTAATGATGTTTTTGGAATAAATCAGTTTATATATGATCCACATATATTTGTACAAAAAAGCCCAGAGATTTCTTTCTGCAGCAGTATATTGGACAGTTGCTTCAGTATGTGTTGTAAACTACTTAATCCAAAGTAGAATTTTAGAAAACAGTCACAGAAATCACAAAATGTTTTTCTACATCTTATTTATGTTATCATAAAGTGAAGTGCATTGACCTCAGGTAAAGCTCCCTAAGCCGTTTGGGAATATATTCTTTAGCTGGCAATTTCTTTTAATGTTCTATGCTCAAAGCCAGTTTGGTTTTTGTAATCCCAGACTATGGCTAAATGTGTCCATGTACAAGTGCTGAGATCTTTCATTGAGAAAAACATGAGTTTGCAATCAAAACAAATAAATTATTCATGTTTCTGTACTTTGCAAAATAAATTGATTAACTGAACAAACTGAGTTGTGTTTCTTGATAGGTACAGTATTATTTGATATGATTCATGGACAGAGTCTTACTTTTATATATACTGATTGGGTATAATTTTCATCTCATAGTTGAGCAAATTTTAAAATTAGCTTAGTCTACCATAAAATACTTCTTTATGAAAAGAGAAAATGGTTTTCACACTATGGTAATTTGATGTTGTTTGTTTTGGAGCTGCTTTTGAAACCTCAGTTCATACTGAGTAATAGTTACCCAGTGGGACCACTTAATTAAGGACTACCCGTCTCAGACCTCCAAAAGTGAGACTTCTATTTATATCAGAATTCAAACAGAAATTAAGCAGTCCAGTAAGATCTTAAAGATGCTTGAAACTAGAAATGGTAGGAAGCTTGTATTTGTTTGTTTATTGACAAAATGCTTTGCCACGTTAGCTGAGGCAAAGAATCAAAGCAGATTTTGACAAGATAATGCTGGTCAGACATTTGCTCGTGTCTTAGGTACATGCTAGGTAATATATTTTGTGAAATGGGGATAAACTTCCAAGAGTAACAAGTATACACGGGTTGGGGAAAAGGATGTTCACACATAAGCCATCCTTCTGTCTCGGAGGGTACTTGTGCCAGGTAATTCATACCTATGAAGGTCTGAACGCTAACATTTGGAATATTATAAATGAGTTCTATTAAAGTTTGTACTGGTTGTCATGATACTAATATACAGATTCAATTAGATCCTTTAAGGTGAAGTTTGGAACCAAAATTTGCTCTTTCTCCTTCATGGCTGTATCTGAAACTACCTCTTTTGCAGATAGTCCATACAATTGGAGGTTTTGTTCAGACTGACTCATAATTGTTGTAGCTTCCTCTGTCTATCTATCCTTCTTAATAACGAGGTAGTTGATCTAGTCTGGACACAATGCCTTTATTTTTCAGAAAATGTTGATATTTCAGCCTTGTGCAAATCTTCATTCCTTGAAGTGAGATCTTGGCACAACAGAAACCATGTTGCTTTACATTTTAACTACTTAAAGGGTTTTTTTACTCTCTTTACATTTGACTCTTGCAACACATACACTCTACCCTGTTGCATTCGTCAACCTTCTTGCTTTGCCTTCCATTGAGTGCAAATGTCTTGTTTGTCAGTCAGCCTTCTCTACAACTGCGCTATGCGCCTCACTTTTCGCCTCTGTTTCTTACTTTATTATTTCTGTGCCGTACAGTTTATCCATCAAGAATGACTCTGACAGTTGTCCTCTGTTTTTTCACACTCCTGCAGAACTGTGACTTGCAACCTTAAATTCTGTATTTCTGGACTTCTGCAGTTCTGAGTTTAGAACTGAGTCACATTACATTCCAGAATGAAAAGAAAATTTTACAATGCTACTTGGTGACCTGGAAAAAAAAAAAGTAACACTGAAATAGGAGTCAGGTATACCATAAGTACCAGAAACCACATAGGATCCAAAAATAAAATTAGTAACTGTTGTTTTAATAATATAAAAATGAAGTAAAACCTCTTTGATGCCAGCGTAATTTCAGACAGCAGCCTCTGCTAACAAATTACAGTTAAAAAAATATAATCTACATTGTTCTAGTACACACTGATATTGTCACACTGTTCACTGTGATAAATACCGTGACCTGGAGGTGGAAATTATTGTCTTTGATTTGTGAGACAGTCTTCAGTTCTAACACTGCACTGTCCCATCACGTCTGGTGAACATCATAGCGTTACATGTTCATCGCCGTTGATTTCTGAGGAATTTTATGCTCTGCTTTGGCTGTGATTTTGAAATTTGAGTATTATAAGCAGAAGTGACTTTAGATGTGTACATCTATGAATTGAAATGCCATGGCCTGTGAAGGTGGAATTTTGTTTGTGTAATTCCAGTATTTATTACTAATTTTGATCATCTCAGGAATACAGACTTACCAATGAAAACAAATCATTGAGATGACTGAGGCGATGATTTAAATGCCACAGAAGATCTTCCTATTCGTGTGATATTTACTGTGCTTTCTACAAAATTTTCTCAGTTGCCTCTACAAGGTTTTAAATAAAGGAATAATTCTTTTGACCAGCAGAGAGCAGCAATGATATACTTTATAAGGACCTAACTGTGAATCTGCCCTGCAATATCCTATTGCAGTTGTAAACTGGCATGAGGGGTGGATAATATTGTGTACAGCTATCATGAACATATATTTATGGGGAAAATTGTGTTAAAGTGAAATTAACAATGGGAAAAATGTGCCCCCTTTTAATTGCATTTATTTATAGAACTTTTTAATTTAAAAATCTTTCTGTTTAATTTATTTGTCTATATGAAAGTTACAAAGATTTATTACTTAGCCTGAAGTATTTTTAAGTCACCCTTTTTCTTAGTAGATGGCTGTGTTCATATTAATCCGAAAATTTGCTGTGGAGTTTCTCTGCTTTTGTTGGACAGTGTCTGTATTTTAATTCTTACAGTAAAATTTTAGCCACATAAAGGTCAATATGAGTTTTTTCCACCTACTAACATGAAGCCAGGATTTCACCATTCTTGTGACATATATATTAATAGTCATTATAAAGAGATTAATAACATATTGTTAGAAAAAAATCTAGCAATGCTTATTTTGGTTTTTTGGCTCTCTGATCACAAGGATACTTGTGCAATTTTACAGGCTCTGCATAGGAAGAATGAGAACCTCAGTTTTTCCTCTTCTAGACTATCGTAACAATGCCGTTACAGATTTGTATTCCCTGTTCTGGCTCTATGGCTCTTGCATGCTTGGTTGTGTAGTGGTACTGTAGCATAGATGACAACCATTCTTTGTTCTCAAGCTTTTTTAGCTAACCCAGAAAATTTAAAAAAAAAAAAGTGTAATTTTACATCCCACTTCCTAGTGGGACTAGTTTGCAAAGTAGGAAAGAAGTAGCATTAATAATGCCACTATGCTGTCACTTTTAGAAAGAAAGTGGGATTACTGTTGGATGATACAGTGTTGTCTATATGTTGTGCGTAGATTAGCATCTTAGTTCAAATCAGGACTGTGGTTCAGGGGTGAATCTTCTGTTCCTGCTACCACATGGAGCCGTATTACTTTCAGAGGATGTATAACTGGGATGTATGTTCCAACTGCCAATGAATAGTCAGTTCTGGGACATACTGCATGTAGTTCAGAGTAAAAACCCTGTGAAACATATGAATATATGTGTATTTAGGAACAACATCCTCTTGGCACCAAGTATTCTGACCCACCCATACCGCACCACGCTGAGGCCCCTCAGGGTAGGGGTGTTCGTGCTGCTTCATGCTTACAAATTTCAAAGAAGCCTGAGTGGCAGCTAGCGTTTATCAGCTGACACTGAATCACTTCTGTGTTATTGTCTGAATACTGGTGTGCAGGAAACTCTGAGGTCCAGATTAGAAATGCTATTTGAATTTAGGTTACACTAGGCTTGGGCAATGCTGGAGACCAAGTGTTATGGATGTCTTATATTCTAAACCCAACGTGACTTGCACTAGCGCTACCCCTTTTTGAGTGTTAATGTAACTTGTATTTAGTTCCCTTTGCTTCAGTGTTTCCACTGCAAACCAGGAGCAATCATGTCACAGAGATTTTATAAAAGTAAACTCGGTCATGTTTGTGAAGCATTGAGGTCCTATCATGATGAGCTCTGTTAAAAAGCTAATGAGGAAAATATTACTCTCTTCCTTCAGAGCAGGTCTTGAATAGTGTGCAACAAATTAGTTGTGAGACCACAGGCTGGATAAACAGGGGGAAAGAAAATATTAAATAGCTCTTTGTTAAATGAGTACCATCCTTTCTGTAAATGTAATGAAAAAAGGTCTTGAAGGAAAATAATGAAATCATGTAATTAAAGATCGTATCAGCGTTCATATGCCCAAAGCACCTGGCTTAGAGTTCTATGGGAAGTTTAGTTCTGGCATCTCATCACATGAATGCATGATATTGCAACCTGAGTACAATTTTTTTAACAAATTGCTTCACTGCAATGCACTCAAATTAGGAATGGAACAGGTTTAATTTTGATTAAATTATAATTTTCACCCTTAAATTATTTAATTTGATTTAATTATTTGGAGGATTATTAAAAAAATTACAAGGACGCATTTCATGAATCAGTTGTTCATAACTTATTAAATATAAAGATATTACTAACTGTAATTTCCACAATTGTTGTCACAGCAGTATTTGGATTGAAACAATATTAGATACTTACTTTGCTAGGTGTAATACACTGACAGAATGAGATACAGTCCCGGATCGGGAGAGATTACTGCCATTACAGGTAGTAAGGACAAATTGTAGAAAAGGAGACATTTAAAAGGGAAAGTGAATGAAAAAATGGGATGCATGCAAATATCGTGTTGATTCTGACAATGGATTTCCTGTTATTTAAGTAATTGTATTTCTAGATGGAGTTTTGCGCAGAAAGACTTAGCTATATCAAATTTAAAGAAGAAAAAAAATTGAACAAGGATGTGAAAAATATATGTTGGATAAGGGGAGAAGAGTGTGGTGGGCCACCAGACAGAGAATGAACAAGGAAATGGGAGCAGATAGCCCTAAACACAAAGAGAATTAACAGGGAAGAAGTTATTCTTCAGCCTCTTTTATAAACTTAACTTTCTATATGGTTTTGGCATTACTTTCTTGATCCTTCAAGCTTTGACTAATATTTGATTTCAAATTCATTAATACGGAGTGTAAAAATAAAGTTCACTTAAAAGGAAAGATCAAATTAAAATGCCCACATTTTCTGCAGTCAGCCACGAGTGCAAGATTCTGCATGTAAATGTTTTTAAGCACACACCTAGTGTGGTATAAATAACAATACAGATGTGGGGATGATTAAACATGAAAGCGCATATTTTCACCTTATTTCTTGAGTTGCTTGTTTCTCAGGCATTGTTTAAACAAATAGGGCTGTTGCCTGTTTCATTTCAGTTTCTGCTTTGCCAGGGTGTCCGAGCACTGGGGTTGTCTCCTCCTACCTCTGCCTTGGACGGGTTCCGTACACAAACCTTGCTCCGCTGTACAACCCCCACCTGATAATTGTCTTGTGGAGACCTCACTAGTGTCTGCTTCACACTGCTTTGAAAATTCCCCCCCTACCTTTCAGATGGAGCAATTTTGTTGATTATTTTTATTGATTATTATTTTGACCAAATGAGCCTGTTGAGGAGAGGATAGGCGGAGAGAAATCAGTGGGCATAAGCAGAAATTGCCGTAGCACTTTATGGGGTGGGTTTATCATCATGGATGAAATAAGAAATTGCATAGAACCTAAAATGAACCTTCTTCCTACCAGGTGTCAAGCCCCGACTACCCCCGACACCGCTGTCTTTTACTTGTTTGTTTGCTTTTTCACCCAGGTGGACACTTTTGAGGTTTAGCCAGAGATGGAAATATCAAGTTACAATAAGAAGGCGTGTGCTTGCTTTCTGCTTGCAGAACCTCTGAAGCAATTGAAACATCTCACAGCTCTCTAATGAGATTTTCATACCTTTTTTTTTTTTTTTCCCTGACCTGAGAGGTCCTTGTGGTCTGAATATGTATCTGAGCTTGGTTTAAAAAAATACGTGACATCTAAATCTAGGTTCTGATAAATGAAGTCTATGAAGACTGCCCTGAAAGTCAGAAATTCTGTTATTTTGGGTCAAGGATCAATAAGCCATTTTGTAATTGGATTTTTTTTTTCTGGTAAAGACATTCTTGGTTTGTTTGTCTCATTTTTATTTAAAGATACATAACAGTATCTTCATTGTCCGTGCAGGGACAGCGCATTACAAACAGAGTCTCTCTAATATTAATTAACCTCTTTTTCAAAGATATTAATAGAAAGAGAACTGTGAGGATAATAATGATAATATTATGTATCTACTTGCTGAAACAAGATGCTTATTATAATTCATATCTATATTACCTTTTATTGGATGCAATTATGTTAGCTGTAATCAATGGTGGGTGGATTATATATTTCTTACTAATTATTTTTTAATAAATATAGCTATAATATCGTAAGTAAACTGTTTGGAATATTTGTACTCTCTGTGGGATTGCTCACAAATAAATATTGTCCTTTGTAGATTACATTTCACATATATATGATGAGCAGTATATAAAAGAATACTGTAATTATTTTCCTTTTGAATAGCTTATAACTTACTCTTTCTAATGCTCATACTTTTTCTTAGTCTGACTTCACAAACTAACTTTGATTTCTGTTTTTATTTCATGTTTTATTTCCTCCCTTGCAGCTCTTCATAACACAAAAGAATGAGCAAACCACCATGATTTACTTTAATCTTTAGCCTATTAAATCTTGTACTTGAAGGTCAAATTTAAGCAGAGGCAAATCTATGCTTCTTTAATAAACTTTAATTCTACAAATAAAATGTGATTGAAACTAAATTGTAGTAGGATTTCATTTTAGAATTTCTTTCTTCTTCATCTGGTAAATATTGGTTGAAGGGAGGATAATGAGAATCTGAAGTTACTTGTTCCCCAGAGTACAGGCATCGTTTTCATATGGCTTTGTTAGAATGTTACAAGCAGATACCTGGTAAAAATAGTAAAACTATGAGCTTATAGCAGGAAAAGAAAAAGTCAGTGAAGGGTAACAGAAATTATTAGCAATATGGGGAAGATTTCGGAGTAAAGCAAGGTGAGAAGAAACCCATTATTTGCTCTAATTAAATTTCAAAAAGGGAAACATTGCTAGATTTAACTTTTTAAGTCAAGAATTTATTCCTTTCTAGAAAAACTGAATGGGAATTTTAAGTTTAATAAAAAAGGATTGGGTGCAATTAGGTGGCCTGTATTATGTGTTAAAACAAACCACACAGTTATAAGTGATAGATCTGATTATAAAACTGTGAAAAAATAAAAAAATAAACCAATAATGCTATTTAAAGCCATTTCAATCTTACAGATAGGATATGGGAAGAAAGAATACAGAAAAGTTCAGAGAAGGCTTTGAAAAGCTTTTAAACATTTCTAATATAATTACCTAGGAATATGTCTTCCAAGAGGGAGGACGCTGAAATTAATTTTGCTAAGCTGTACCATGTGTAACTTAAGAAAAAAAGATTCTTGGCCCAACTATTTATTTCTTAAAACCAGAGACATCAGTAGGAATCTGTTAGACCAATGTTGACTATTTCAGGGAAAAAAAGGCTGAAAGCAATTTTAAAGAAATTTAAGAATAACAATGTTAGAAGAAACTACTATGTTAATGAAAGAAGGAAAAGATTTTTCCCCTCTATTACTCTTACAATCTAATGACTGCTGTATGAAGCAGACAACATGGACAGCCAACAGGTGTATTAGTGGACAGATCAGGGGCACCTGCTTCCTAATTAATTAAGATTTCTTCTGAGCTGCACCTGGGCTGTGGGTTGTAGTTCCCAGGGTTTTGGATAAGTCTCTTCAGTGATGTTGGCCCTTTCTACAGGGAAAAGGCTGGCTCTAGCACGGCAGCATAGTGTCCAGAAGCAGAAACTTTATTTAAACGGGAAAGGAAGGTGTCCCACAGTATCAGAGGTGAGTGAAACTGGTGGATTTGTCAGTCTGTAGCTGATGAGGTGGCTGGACCAGAGGCTGGCTGAGTGGCATTGGTAGTGGTCAGTTGTTTGGAAAATGAGTGAAATAGGCTTGAATTTTCACTGACAGAGGAAAAGAGGAGACTTTGGATCTCTCAAATCTAGTTGCTTAGCTAACATGTATTAGGTGAGAGTGGGATGGCCTAAATCTCCCAAGGGAAAGAAAAGAAGTGATCTCTGTGTTACCTTCTAAAGGAGAAGTTTACAGGCATGCAGCTCAGCTATTTAGGCTACAGCCATCAGCATGAGATCCCTCTAGTGCCCTGAGGAAAGGTGGAATTGGAAATACTTTTTTCTTCGGTGCTTGGTGTTGGACTCTTCAGGTAAAGCTTGGCTCAGCTTAGTGGACCTATCTAAATGTTCAATGGGATGCTCTGGCTTTGTGTGAGGTGTGGATGCACTCAAAGGTATCTCGGTGGATACAAAGGAAATTGAATTTGCCTTAGAAAGGTTTAAAAACCTTCCCCTGATCTCAAAGTGCAGCAGATGCTGAATACAAGAGAAACATGGGTTTCAAGACTCGGGTTTTTAAAGGAATATTCTCAGGAGTTTAATCTAGGAAAATAAGTTAGGTTATTGTAGCAGAGAAAATGTTTAGTGAATGGGAAGCAAAGCTAGCAACTAAGAAGCAAGGCTGTATAGTGTATTGATGACGGAGCTGTGGAAGAGAGGAGGAATAATTTATGGTGCTGCAGCTCTGTGTGTGTGTGAACTAGAAATTCTTCAAGAATACGTGTCTTTATCTGCCTTTTGCAATGAAGTTATTCTAGTGTTTACAAGTTTGAGAGGTGAAAACTTAAGTTTCTTTAATGGCATATACAAACTTGGATGTGCTGCTTCAATGTGTTAAAGTGTCAGAAAATTTGTTTATGTGCTCAGGCTGCTCCAATTAAATCTAAATCTGCTTAAAAAGGATTTAATTAGAGTAGAGCAAGCCTTATGAAGACATTTTAATATCTGTTTAAATTAGCTATATTGCTTTGGTTAGTACATAAATTTATACTTAAGCTATAAACAGATTATGTCTTTTTAAATTGTCATTTTCAACTGAGATGTTATCTGGAAGTGCATATCCTCTTGTTATATTGTAATTACCAAGTAAAAAGTAGATTAATTAAAGATGTTGTTTCAGAAGCTTTTTAAACACATTTCACAGTATTATCAGTTCCAGAACTGTTACTTGTGACTGGTCAGCTGGGAGAAGTCATTATAGACTGGATTTAAATTATATCAATGCCAGCACATGAGAAATTCTTATGTTAAAATTGTTTCAATCCTGTATACAAAACTGGATTTACACAATGAACAAGTTCTTAGAGATCTTGTAACATTGTGTCTAATGAAGAGTTAAAACTTGTTTTGCCAGAAGAGTTATCAGATCAAAGGGCTAAAAAAGAGTATATCTTTTTGCCTGTTCTTGTCAAGAAGATGTGTAGGGTCGACTGTCCAGAGTGCACCAAAGAATTGGCAGTGGTTCTGAGATGGAGACCATCTGACGGAAAAAAGCATCCTCAGAATTCCTAATATTGGCTGTTAAATTATATATGAAAAAGTTTTTGCTGGTGAAAAAGTATGGCTTATGAAAAATAATACAAAGACTTTTAGCTTGGATTTTAAAAAAAAAAGTAGACTATTTGTGATGAAAATGTTAGGGAAGTTACTAACACGTCATATGTTATGCTATTTATTCCATGTGGAGTTTTAAAATCCCATAAAAAAGTCTCGCTATTGGCAAGGTGCATCTAGCTGTTTGAAAACCTCCAGAGATGTGGTACATTCATAGCAAACAGAAAAAAGAATTATAGTGTATTATGGAATATGCTAAATCATATAGGATCTGAAAACTCAGGCTGGGGTATTAATTTGCACTAATTCATTGTCTACGTGGAGCAAGTTTCGCACTTTTGTCATGTAATAAAAGCCTAAAAAGTGCTTATTTTCCCCTTTGACTGGAAAATCACTTTAAGATTAGATCTGCTTCTTTTTTAAAGAATTCTTTGACTTCCCTGATACACAGAGAGTAGTATATTGCAACCCAAACAATTAATCCTGTCCTTGAAAAGATGGTCAGTAGTCTCACATTGAACCTCAAATGGAATGAGATTCATTATAGTTCATTTGCGTTTCTTCTTAGTCATTTCATATTCTTGTAAGGCTTTTGTTGTTGTTTTTCCAGAACTATTTACTAAGATTTTGGACCACCTTAGAAAAATATTAAACTATTTTAAAACTAATAAAGTATCAGAAGTTCAATATTGGCATTGTGTACATCAATGAAGGGTGTCCTCGTTCTGTAATCCTGTGCTCAGGCACACAGTTCTCCTTCACAATTAATGATTTCTCCATTAATCGCACGGGAAGCAAATAAAAATCCCCTAATACTCAGTGAAGTATATATTGTGCAACATCACAACTTAATGTTGGTTTTGGAGTTACGTAGTGCCCTTAGTAAAAATCAGAGCAGTCCTGCTACATAAGGCTTAGAAAAATACAGCAGTGTCAGAAGTTGGAAGGGCAC
>RSEF01000004.1:80786331-80822816 GCA_003993805.1 Himantopus leucocephalus | reverse complement strand
GTTGGACCAGGTGATCCTTGAGGTCCCTTCCAACCTGGTATTCCTTGATTCTATGAATCAACAGTGGTGTCTGAAGTTTTGTTGGAGGTTCAAGGTGGTGTGCTTCTGTATTTTGTTCCTTCCCTCATTTCAAGACCTATATGAACCTTGTGATGCTGCAGTTAGTTGGACATTATAATGCTTCCTCAGGAAAGAGCTGTAACCTTCCATTTACTTACTTAAGCGATAACAAGGCATCGAAAGCTCATCACTCCCTTCAGGGTTTGGTTTTATACTGCTGCTGCTTTCCAGAGTGCTAGAACAGCAAAACTGCTGGAGCAGATAATTTTTCATTGTGTTGCATGGATCCCCAAATATCGCTGTAGGTTCCTACATTGGGATAGGGCTGTAAGCCAAGAAAAAACTGCATTAGGAGTGGAGAAACATCATGTTATGCTATTTCTTCCAACCCCTTTCCCATAATTCTTTTTCCCCTCTCTTTTGTGAAAGATTGGGAGTCTAGCTCACAAAACCTTTAAATTTCCTGAACTATTAGTTCTTTGCCTAGCTTATACTTTTTATGGGGAATTAGAGGGCTTTAGATTCTGTGATTCCCAATAGTGTGAAAGCTCTGAATAATAATAATAAAAAAGGTCCTTTTCAGTGTGGGGATTATACGCATTTATATCCTTGTATCCTTGTTCATTTTCCTTTGTTGCTACTCCTGCTATTTCTCAGCAGTAAACCCATTCACTCTGGGTGAATTTCAGGCCCTACACTGAAAACAAAGTTCTTCAGTGTCCAGAAGCAAGAAGAGATCTGTCCCTAAAAGATTTCTTTTGAGGTGTACTTGGGATTAGATTTAACCCTAAAATTATTGCCTATAAAAATTAATCAAATTGGATAAATAGGAAAACTAGATCACCCAAAAAAGTTTCTGCTCAGGAAAGGAAGTTCTAAAATGTTATTGGAAGGAACATAAATCATAGAATGGTTGAGGTGGGAGGGACCTCTGGAGGTCATCTGGTCCCACACCCCTGCTCAAGCAGGACCACCTAGAGTTAGTTGCCCAGCATTGTGTCCAGATGGCTCTTGAATATCTCCAAGGATGGAGACTCCGCAGCCTCTCTGGGCAACCTGTGCCAATGTTCAGTCACCCTCACAGCAAAAAAGTGTTTCCTGATGTTGAGAGGGCACCTCCTCTGTTTCAGTTTGTGCCTATTGCCTCTGGTCCTGTCACTGGGCACCACTGAAAAGAGCCTGGCTCCATTCTTTGCACCCTCCTTTCAGGTACTGATATACATCGATGAGATCCCCCTGAGCCTTCTCTTCTCCAGGCTGAGTAGTCCCAGCGCTCTCAGCCTTTCCTCATTGGAGAGATGCTTCAGTCCCTTAGACATCTTTCCGGCCCTTCTCTGGACTCTGTCTAGTATGTCCGTGTCTCCCTTGTACTAGGAACTGGGTTCAGTAATCCAGGTGTGGCCTCATCTGAGGAGGGATCTTTTTTTGTCAGTGACAAACAAAAAAATAAATAATGACATGCTTCAGAAGCTGTTAATAAATCAAACGATAATATACAAGCAAATGCTATGGACTCATTCTGAATATTACATAATTCTGAATGGCAACCACATGTTGCAGATCTGTAGTCACATCTGTGCACGTGTTATATATAGTCCAAGTCTTATTATATACACCTAAGGGGCAAGATTGTGATTAGAGGGATTTTTTAGTTATGTTTCTTGCATGTGCTGCAGCCATGTAATATGCCTTAATTTATTGCAGCTCATCTTTATAGGACAGATACACTCATCTTTTAACAAGTACATCAAATGTAGAAGTATGTCAGCCACTTCAGACTTCATTTATAATACTTTCCTGTTGCCATGGAAAAATACAGTGCTTCACCTTTCTAAAAGCCAAGGATAGAAATTTATTGTACGTGGGTTATTTTATATCTGAGAAAGACAGGTGCATCACAAGAAAAGAGCTGCACAGTAGCAATGTTCTTATGACTATGTTTAATAATACATTTTTTTTCTTTAGTTTAATTGCCAACCATTCGTTCAACCATAGGAAGCCAGACACAGCAGTTTTGAAGTAGTGGCGTTGCACAGGAGAGGTTGAGGATTCTGAATTGATAGATGGTTGGTTTGGAGGTTGGGATAGTGAGTATTCTTGTTGGTTACTAGAATGTTAACTTTTATTATCAGTATACATGGTTCATTTGTTTTCTCATTCATCACAGCAGAAAACACTTGTTGTTTTCTTTAGGCAGTCATGTGAGGTCATCTAACTGCCCAGTCCACAAAAACATAGCTTCCTAGATGTATGGGCAAGTGTAAGTGGATATATTCATAATTTGGCTAACAGAAGATGACTGAGTGTGGAGTTTGAATGCTGCTACTCTGTCCCATCATTTCTACCAGCTTGATCTGTAGGCCTCCCAGTAGTTCCTTGTTTGCATAAATAAAACGGTTGATAATGATGTTCTCTTTTTTCAATGTATAATTACAAAAATAGTGGTAAAAGATGGAAATCAGCAGGTCAGACACTGCTATTGCTGTGTTCTTTCTAAATGTGAAAAGACTGAAGAAGAGGAGGGTCATGCAGGAAAAAAAATGTATGTTTTGTGATAAGCAGGAAGAGCATGTCTTGCATGCAATGTTAGTCAGAGGAAGGTAGGTCAAAGATTTACTCAGATAATACTTCAAAAGGAGTGATGCGAATTAAAAATGTACAGGTGAGGCATGCCTTGGGCTTGAGCTTTCTAAAAAATACTTTTTACGCTCCCATTCAAGTAGTTCAATGGTCAAAGAAACGGCAATCATTTAATTTTAGAGCAAATCTGCAGCAAGCTTTTTGGGGGCAAGTTTACTTTTACTGATGATTCTCTGCTGGTTAAGTTAACCCAGTCTGAGCTTTATCGTAACAGAGTTGTATTATAGCTAAAAAAGCAGTTGGGTTTGACTGGCCCCCAGTATTTCCATTATACAGCACTTCTTGTGTGTAGATGTACATTTATGCTTACAAACTTAGTAGTGGCAATTCCTGCTGCTGCAAGATCAAGTATGATTTAATATAAGAAGAAAAACAGGTCTGTAGGCTGAAGACGTAGTCACATAATTTAGAAATAATTTCGTTTGTCAAACAAGCCAGTGGGCTTTGCAGTAAAACAAACCAGAATTTCATTACTTACTATTGCTAAATGTAATTTAACCTTGTTTAGGAAAGAGATAGCCTCTCTGTAATGCTTTGCTAAAGCTTAATAAATTAAAATGCTACTGTTACTCCCATGGCCATGCCGTTTAATTTACAATCTACTTGCACACTAGCTATTTTAAGCATAATTGTATAACATGCTTCATCAATTAATTTTATGGAAAAATTAAACCACCTGTAGCTGTTATGGCATGGGGAGGGGGGTTGGTAATCATTGTCTTGTGGGATTCTTTTCAACTCTTGTTTTCAGATCAGTAATGGCAGCAGTCCTTTGATTTAGAGCGAAGCAAGAACAAAAGCTTCTTAGGAGCAAGTGAGAGTCAGAAGGTGAAAATGAAGAGGAAAAAAAAGTAATAAAATCCCATACCATAGCCTAGAACCAGACTAGTAAAATAAGAAAATCATATCTGCAATATTATTTTAGTGTAATTTATTTCTAAGTATGAGACCAAACCTTTAGAAGCTTGGATATAATATTTTCTTCCTTGATTACAAACCAGTGAATCTTATCTTGTCTGTACAGGTGTTGAATTTTTTCTTTCTCAGCCCACATTCACTTACAGTCATTAAAGTTCTAGGGCACTTAGTGTAAATATTAAAGATGATATATGAAGCCTGAGAAATTTAATCTTGGGTAATTACACCCCACCTAGCTCTTTTAACTAGCAAAAATTTCTCTGCAATTTTGGTTGGATAAGTAATCTCCTAGTACAATATTGTGCTCTTCAGTAGCTGCAGCACTGACGAGAAGAACAAAGTGATTCCATATATTAGTCTAATTTTTCTAAGCATTTTATGAAAATTACATGATGTTTGTGATTGGCTGTGGCAGTCTATGCAGGAGGTGTTGCATTTGTAAAATACAAATTCTTTTACCCTAAGAATAATTTTTGAAAGGATACGTGTAAATTAATTGCTTCTCCTGGTTCTCTAAATGCTTTCTAGTGGACGTAGTTTTCATCTGCAGATCTAAGATAAAACTTTTGTGTGTAGAAAACTGTAGAGTATTGCCTGTGAACAGATTTCTTACTGGCTAACTAATAGGAGGATTAAGTTCATTATCTGCTAGATAACTTTCCTAATAAGCTCAGATCTGGCATGAACAAGAAGCTGAAGCTCAGCAGTTCATCTGACCTGCACATAGGTGCCCTTTCTGTGTTTATTTGACAATTTCTTTCTCTTCTGCCTGAGTGACATTTCCCTCTGGAAAAAAGAGTACAGAAAGAAGGGCAGCTAATTAATGCTTCCAAATTTTGTTTCTATTTCTAACTCATCAGCAGTTTCCCTTTTCAGCTATATTGGGGGAAATTATCAAATAAAGTCTAATGAACTATTACCGCTAGCCAATTAAGACCTTACCCCCCGCCCCCGTAAATTGGTTACAACTCTGGGCAGATTTTCTCACTTAGGAAAGCAGTACAATTCAAGTCAATTAATGAATAAATCTCCATTCTTGCCTTGAAAACTATTCGATTTTGATCAGCCCCATTCTACATTAAACAACAGCAAATCTAGAATGTCTGCACAGCAGAGAAATGAAAATCACTATAAGTATGAAGAGATTTCTCTTTGACAACAGCCTGAGAAGACTGATACTGTTTACAAGCAGATACTAAAAAAAAATGTAGTGGAAAGACATAAAACACTCTAGTATATTTGGGATCAGGTACGCATTCATATTTCTCAAGTCTCATGTACAAAAGTCAGAAGAAATTGAAAAGAGGAAGAGTTTATAAATTACAGTGACAACTTCTTGTAAGCATAAAAATAAAATAAGTAAAGTAAAAACTCTTTATGAAAACTAAATCAATTAAAAGAGAAATACACAGTCATTTCACTATGTTAATTACAGTGACAGGTTATAGTTAAAAACTAAGAGTTTGCTGGAATTAAACTAGTTTACCAACGTATATAAA
Organism: Himantopus leucocephalus; assembly: GCA_003993805.1. Lineage (NCBI taxonomy): Eukaryota > Metazoa > Chordata > Aves > Charadriiformes > Recurvirostridae > Himantopus > Himantopus leucocephalus. The sequence continues at coordinate 80,817,699 of RSEF01000004.1, read as the reverse complement.
AGAAGTATGATAATACCAGATAATTTTGAAAGAACTGTGTAATCATATAAAATTATAGGGAAATTTTATACCCTAATACACTAATCACAGAATTATTATTTAGCTATTTTTAGGATTTCAAAATGGTTTATTCTTTAATTGTTCAATTCATAACATCCTACATGTTACTCTCAAGCATTAGCTACTTCTTGTGATATGTCAAATTAGGTGGAATATTGTTTGTTTTGAAATGGCAAATCTTCTCTGCTTTTAGTCAACTTTGAAATCATTAAAACTCAATTTCCCATATCTAAGCTTTATAAATAATATTTCTAAGTATTTTTTTCTTCTTCCGAGAAGTAGGGGAAAATTGTAGGTATCCTACAAGTGTACAGCAATCGGATTTAAATTTACATAGCATATAATACACTGTCATATTTAAGGTGTCTTTTTTATATTAATTGCATTCCATACATAAATCATTCTGTTTACAATGGTTGGAGTAGCCAGTAATTACTTGGGATTGTTTGTGAAAAAATGTAATGACTCCAGAATGGGTTTGTTCCTGCAGAGCCCACTAATTTTGGCAGATCTACTCTGTACAGTTCAGAACTTAATTATGATCTGTGCTTCCAGACATAAGATATATCTCCTCCAGCACTTCAACACAGGTTTCTCTTGTCTATTTACTTAGGAGAGAAAAACTTGTACTTTCTATGCTTGTACGGCTAATTGTTGGGGGAAGGAATTAGCAGACGCATGTCCACAGCCAAGAACGCCTTCACTCCATCCTTTGAGGAACGCCATGCCTTGCCATGCATCTGCACCTGCCGCAGCCTTACACTGCAGCATATACCCCCCTTTGTGTATTTTTTTGTGCATGTTTATTGCTAATTCAGGAGTGCTCTGTAGTGGAGTTCAGTACTAACATTGTTATGCTTTCCCATAATTAATGGTTCAGTAAACCCCAGGGTGATAGCACCTGAGTGTCCAGCAAACAATAAAGGTTCTGCTTCAGATCCTTGTGGAGAGGAATTTACAGGCAGTGGAAGATGTGCTGTTTAGATGGGATAGCTTCCTAACACTTTTTGTTTTTCCCCCACGCAACCTATTGAAGAATCACAAGAAAGTTTATGCAAATTAAATACATTACTAAATCACCACCAGAATGCATCTCAGTGTCAAAAATGAAAGTGAGAATTAGGGAAAGACAATGAGGCAGAGCAATGCTTGGATATTACAAGTTGTCAGCCCTTTGTTTCAGTGCTTCATGTAAAGGATGGTGTTTTCTTTTGTATCCTGCGGGTGGCATTGATGAAAAATTCCTTTTCATTGAACAGCCTCTAAAATTTGCTTGTAGGGTCAATACAGGCTCTCCATAAGGACATGTCACAGGAATATTTATTTTGAAATAATTGAACAAAATACGAAGTGAGAGAAATTACACTTGGCTGTGCATTTAGGAAGGGATCGTAATACAAAGAGGTGCCATATATATATAATTGGGGTTTATTATCTTCTTGTTCAAGATTGATCTAATTTTCAAATGATTTGAGGTGTGGAATTTCTTTGATTGAACCATTTCCAGAAGAATTCACCTTTGTAAGCTGACACTGTTGTTTGAGTCTGTTGCATGGTGTATTAAAGGAAACATTTCATACATCGCTTCCTTTTCCTTTCCATGTAGTTTCTTGTCCTTACTGCTTTACTTTTCAGAGCTAAGACTTGGAGATTCAAAAAGTCTGTATGTGGTTCCCCAAGTTAGAGAACTATCATGAGAAACAACAGGAAAAGTCTACCTCTGTTTTTAAAGAGGTAACCTTTGAAGTCAGTAATCAATTACATTAATTCAACTGGATGTTCTCAGATTAATTTTTTATTCTTTAAAAATTCTTCTGTAACTCATTTGCTGCGCAGGTATCATTGGCCCCTAAAACTCATCAAATTAATAATCTCTGGCTCTTTCATTTTTTAGAAGGGATCCAGGTCTCTGTTCTTGTGTGAAAGCAGAAAACAAAACACTGGTTATAGCTGACACCACTTCTCACTTGGGTGGCTTTCTGCATGTGGGTTGGCACATTCAGTGGTGGAGTGGAAAGGCCTCTGATCCCGAGAGTGGACAACTCAAGAACACAAGGTAGCCTGGACCTACTGCGTGAAAGGAGAATGTAGACTGAGAGATTTTTCCATTTTAAGAGTTTCCCTGATACATTTTATTAACAATAAATAAGGCCTCTTTCACTGATAACATATGATTGTTTGCATTATGTTAGGTTTATTGTTTCTGTAATGCCTGTAAAACAATATGGGTCAAAGTTCCCATCCTGGGATCACATTAGGCCTTGAAATACTGTGAACGTTTGGGCATGCGTCATCATTTGAGAAAAAGAAGAAAAAACTGAGAGAAAGATAAAAACAAATAGGAATAAACTCAAGGAGAAAATAGAAGTCAGAGATGAGAATGAGTTAAGATGAACATGTCAGAGCTTTAAAAGGAGACAATGATATGGAATAACTAGAAATTGAAGAGAGGAAACAAAATGTTAATTTTCTTTTAAAACGAATAGAACTTAACATGAAAATATATTGAATAATTATTTTACAATATAAAGCAAAGGCATTGTCATGTTTGGAATGTGCAAATTTAGGATAGTGTATTTGGTTTGATTTATTTTTATTATGCTTTCCCTTTCGCACTATTTTAGCTCTACAGGTTAATAGGGAAAGGAAGTGGCATTCAAATTGAGAGCATATGTAAATAATACAGAACTCATGACATTCTAGTATTAAATACCCATAAAAGCAAAATCAAAGAATATTGTTGCTTATATATTGCCTAGATATAACCTAAAATTAACTGAAGTAGACATGTGATTTTTCAAATGAACAAAAATAGGCAGTTTCTAGAGTCCTGCCTGTATGGAAAAATCTGTGACTCCGATTAGTTATTGTAATTCAATACAGACAGCCTTCAAAGAAAAACAAAAAAGCTGATAGTAAATTGGAGATTACATTTTTCTTTCTGTAGCTGGTATTCATAGAATCATAGAATGGTGTAGGTTGGAAGGGACCTTGAAGATCATATAGTTCCAACCCCCCTGCCATGGGCAGGGACACCTCCCACTAGACCAGGCTGCTCAAAGCCCCATCCAGTCTGGCCTTAAACACCTCCAGGGATGGGGCATCTACAGCTTTCCTGGGCAACCTGTTCCAGTGCCTCACCACCCTTAGAGTGAAATATTTCTTCCTAATATCTAATCTAAATCTCCCCTCTGCCAGTTTAAAGCCATTCCCCCTTGTCCTATCAAGTGCCATAAACAATAGATTGTTAATGTTATAATTTGTTATTATGCTGATTTAAAATTATTATGGCTTTCTGAACAAAAATAAGAGTTCGTGAGCTTCTCAAAAGTTAGTAAAAGTTGTTTCTAATGGAAAGAGTTAAGCAACCTAAGATGAGTGGTCAGTATCAGATATCATTTATGAGAGTGTTTTCAGTGTTAGATCATATGTGTTTCTTTAGTAATAATGGTGTTCAAAACAGTTTTTTCTGAGACTTCCTTTCGCTTTATTCTTGTGCCTTGTATACCAGTGGACAGGATTTAGTTAAATTATTAGGATGGGCACAAGAATAAGCATTTAGATCTAACCTTATAATATTTATGCATGTGCTGCATAAATATTCTGCAGAGCCTATTCTTCACACTGGGTATCCTCTTGGTAATCACATTAATAAACACAGGACTGTTAGTTTTATACAGACTATCCAATACATCAGCTGGGATCATAAGCCTCTTTTCTTTTTCCCCTGATGCATAGCCTGGGCAAGATCTTCCCAGGAGCTGTGGAAAATGCCTAATTCCCATTCATATATATCAGAGTTTGCAGTTCAACACTTCTAGGTTCACATCCTTAGACAGAAAAGCACTGTTTTGATTCTCAATCAATAAAGAATACATTCTTCCTGGCTACAGAGCAGGGGTTTGGGCAGTGCATGTCTCCTTGACAGCACTATATTTTGCTAGCTGGAGGCACTGATCGTGCTGATGTGTATTTCTTTAATTTCCATTCTCATTTCCACTGAAGAGTCTAATTAGATTCTGGTGATGCTTAAGAAGAGGAAGGGACGGTGTTTCTTTGAACATTATTCTTTCTAATGCAGAGGGCAGTAGTTTTCTGACGTGCAGCATTTAGCACACGTGAAAACAGATGTCTGTCTGTAGCAAACTGTCGTTTGTCAAACTTAGCAAAAATTGTGCTAAGAGAAGCTGGGGAAGGGCTGTGAAGCTGGGGGAGAGTCGCAAAGCCTGGGTCTGGGAGCGCTGGAGTGCAGAGCGCTGGCAGCAGCGTGCTCCCTAGTGCAAGTTTCCAGGGAGCGTTTCTTCTTGGCACTGACACAGCCAAGTCTCCAGCTCCGACACAGATGTTCCTCCAGCAGCTCTGAAGTAACGCTGCTCGCCGGATACCATGTCATACCCAGGGGTTCGTGGTCCACCTCAGCCTTCTATGAGGACTCGCTACTGATGAAATCAAACGCTTAGAGAAGCATGAGATGCGGGTCTTTATCTAATATTTTGTCTCAGCTAGAGTGGCTGGTGAATTGCCACAGCTCAGTGCAGCGCTGCTTTACACCGCTGCAACTTTCTGCAAAGCAAACTCTTGGTAAAATCCTCTAATTTCCCTCCGATTGCGAACTGGTGTGAAGACTGGAATGATTTGCCTGTTGGAAGAATGTTGACTCTCGAGTGGGAGTCAGAGGGACTGCAAACAGTGGGTATTGTTGTGATTATATTTGCATCTCTGAAGCTGCTTCATTTGCTGGGACTGATTGATTTTTCAGAAGGTAAAGTGGTTTGTGCTGTTTGTTAGGTGTGGTGTCTGATCTGCTAAAATAGACTTAGAGAGCATCAGGTATACAAGCTGCAAAATGAAAAGGCTTGAAAAGTGAAAATAGCATTCAGATTAAAAATCCTGGTTTGCTTCTGCTGGTTTTACTTTGTTGTTGTAAAACAGAAGTAGATGCTAGCATAAGATTTGTATTTTACAATGAATTTCCAAGTGTCTGTGAGTGGATATTTATTAGAAAGACTGAAGACAGTGAACATAATGCCTGTCAGTTGCCTTTGAAAGCTGTTCAGTGCTACAAAACTTGATAGATTAAGTGGATCTTAGTTCAGTTCACATATATAACACGCTTTGCTCTTCTGATTTATGATGCAATTAGAGTTTTGTTCCGTATCAGTATTTATGTGTTAAAAATCCATTTCATAGATAAATGCAAAACACTCTTACTACAGGATAGGCTTTAGGATCATGTCTGTTCGACACCTTTCAAAAAAAGGCATAGATACCAACATTAAACGTGGGTATTTTAAATATATATAATGAATATATGTTTTAAAATTCCAGTTTGCTTGCTCAGATTCCTGTCTGCTGTCTACTCTATGGGTCATATCATTTCATCTACTCTTAAAGAGGGCTTCACGTTAATTTTAATAGGATTTTTATTTCTATACAAAGAGAGGGGTTTTTCAATTTTATAGAAATAGGCTAATTCAGTTCAGTTATTAATGAGATCTTTTGCTGTCAACTTTTCAACTTTTTAACAAAATGTGGACTGCTGTTTTGTGTGGAAAGCTATTCACTCACTGAAGTCCTTGCTCAAAAAATACTGCTTTTTGTCGGTATGTTTGCACATGTTAACCCAAACCAATCCTTTTTGCTGTGTAACTGCTTTCAGTCAGAATCACACAGCCAAGGAGAGCACTCCAGTTTTCTGAAACATTAACTTTTCATCATGGAATAGGATCTTTGATGGATGTAGATTAACATCATCACCTCATAAAATCGTTCAGCTGATAAAATGCAAAATCTTTAACACAGCACTTTTATAGTTACTGAACTGTTGAAATAAATCATCCTTAAAGCCGTCTGTGGTGAGACTGTATAATATTTGCTGTGTTACTATATAATGCATTGGTTATGGAATAATTGTAAAATTACTTTTTGAATGCTGAACAAATGAGTAATTTTTTTCTCATAACAGTACTCACTTTTTGTTTTTTTTATGTTCTGGATATGTAGCATTTTTAACATCTAAAAAATCCTCTTATATGTTAACTTCAACTTTAGAACACATGGTAACAGATAGGAAAAAAGATTAAAATGCAATATTGGGGGGGGTTAGCAGATGTACAGTTACATCCGTTTCTTGATTTCTCACAGTATGATACTACCATTAAGTCTGTGGGAAAATGTTTCACATAATTTCAACTATATTAAATCACCTTTTAAAAAAAATCCCCCTGGTGGAAATTATACTGATTTTAATATAAATAATAAGTTCAAGACGATATATCAATTGAAGTGTAACATTTTGTTTTAATGCACCCATTAGTGCCATGGCATTTCCTCACATGATAATGTAATAATTTCACTCAAAAGTACCTAGCAACATAAAACTGGTCTCTGAATGTAAAAAGATTAAATGTTATAAAGTATAGTGGATATGTTTATAACATCTGCAGTGTGAAAAGCTCCAGTGATTTGGGGGATTTCCAGTTCCCCTAAGGCTGAGCTCTGTTATTTAACTCTTACATGTTTGGGTACTGCCATTACTATTAAACAAGAATTCTGTCCCAAATGAATAAGGGATATTTTACAGGGTATTCAGAAGTAATGTTTTTTTGTTCTCCAACTGAATACAAGGACAGGTTTTCTGTTGATGTACAAGGAGGACCATATTTGACTGACCAGTGTTGATCTTTAAACCAAAATGAGCCGTAAGCCCTCCCCATCTCCCCATGGAGACAGGGCATGAGCCATACGCCTAAACAAACCTGTTCCTGTAGTTAGGCTTTCTGATGTCTTAACATGCTTGTCTTAATATCCCTGATATCACAGAATCATCATAATTATATATTGACTTATTTTGGAGATATCGCTAAAAGATAGGGCAGCATGCTTGTGCCAATGTTTGCCAATAAAAGACAGGAAAGACAGCTAAATCACAAATCCTTAGTTGCAAGCTTGTTCCAACTCCACTGATTTTAGTGAGGTTGTGACGATGCGTTACAGCAAGTTTTACCAGCAGAGCAACTTGTCTAAGCCCAAACAAAGAGTCAGCAGCAGAAAATGGGAGGAGAACTAGTGTGACCCACAAAAGCATCATGGACTGAGTAATTGGAGTGTTTCCATCCTTCCAGTTCACTTTTCCTCTCTGTCCACTGAAGTGTAGAGGTAGCTTCAGCTTCTTAAAGTTTGTAGTGTGAAAATGCAACAGCTTGTTTATTTTTTATTTTTATAGTCATTTATAATGAGACATAAAATACCCTACATCTTGTATTCCAGCCATTTTCAGTGTTATTTTTAAAAAGAACAAAGATAAAATAATAGTACACTCAGGGAAAAATTTCTGCTTTAACACAGCTACTGGAACTGTTCTACTCAGTACAGCTTTTTCGCCATGTGCTGTCATCTCTCCTGCAAAAATGGACTTCAATTGAACAAGCAAAAAGATGAGTCACCCACTGTGCTATGATGGACAACCGCCCTCCTTTACTTTACTTAGGAAAGGAGTTATGGTGAAGAGCTTGACTTGCCCTCACTCCTCCATGGGAAAGTAGGAGAATCCAGGCAATCTGCTTATTTTTCTTAGTGTTCACATTTGGCAGGACAGGGAACCTGATTTAATCTCCTGTCCCAGACTAGGAACTGTGTTCTTCTACTTCATCCATCCTTCACTTTCCAATAAGCAGGAAAAAGAGTCCAGAATGAGGAGAAAGTTGGCTTCACTGGAGCCAGTGAGCTATTTCAGTTATAAGGACAGAGTTGAATCAATACCACTTTTACTAGAAAAGAATGAAACTCTCCTTTCCCTCTCCTTCCATTACTTTGAAAGTGGTTTGACACCGATCAATATATTCCCTCCAGCTTCCTTGCCTGAAACTTTTGCTGCTGGGCAGCTTCCCTCCAAAGCTTTTGTTTTGTTACTCGGCTGGAAGGGGAGGAGACGAGGGCCATCAGAACTGAAGCAAAGCATCAGAGCAATAAAGTAGCAGCACCAGGCTCAGAGGGAATTAATCCACCAGAAACTTGGAGGGGAGAGACTGTCGAACTGAAGGATACATTTTGCATTTTTGTGTCCAGAATCTCTCTCAAGTGGTAGCTATATGGAGACACTATGTAAATATGTGTGAACAACTTTGCAAACATCAGGGGACTGCATAAATCAAAGCCTTTAAAAGGACAAACTTTGTGGATCTTCCTTCATCATGCATTCGTTATGTTTGGAAGTATAACACCTCACACGGAAGTGTTTTACTTTTGCTTGTGAATATAATCAACCAGTGTTGCAACCTATTTTAGACCCTGCTATTCCTCCCCTTTTCCTTCCACTAATTTCTAACAATTTACAGAACTCTTAAATGCTTATTCAGGTGTAAATTTCATGTTTGATATATGAATGTCCCACGCACTCAAAATCTTTTGGCTAGTAGGACCCACTGGTCCCTACATACCTTTCAACTCAATAGGCCATCAAGGCTACGTAGGAATATTTGATCCTTAGTTTCTCTTATTGTGATGCAAAGCGAAGAGCAGTTCACTTACAGTTATCAATAATTATATTTGGCTGTAAAGTCAGCCTTGAGAGTAAATAGAGTAATTTTTTGCATTGGCTAGGACTGGGAAATTGAGAAAGGGGGGTATTCTCTTGAAACAGAGGTAGTTTTCTCTCTTAGGCTATATCTGCTCTGTGCAGGTACAGAAAGACCTTTTTTTTTTTTCTTTCTGATTTAATTTGGATGGGCAGAAGCCNGAAGAGCAGTTCACTTACAGTTATCCATAATGATATTTGGCTGCCTTGAGAGTAAACAGAGTAATTTGTTGCATTGGCTAGGACTGGGAAATTGAGGAAGGGGGGTATTCTCTTGAAACAGAGGTAGTTTTCTGTCTTAGGCTATATCTGCTCTGTGCAGGTACAGAAAGATCTTTTTTTTTTTTCTTTCTGATTTAATTTGGATGGGCAGAAGCCACCTCCAGCCCAGAAGTTATGTTAGTGCATTTGAGTTGATTTTTTCTGTCACANCACCTCCAGCCCAGAAGTCATGTTAGTGCATTTGAGTTGGTTTTTTCTGTCACACTAACATGCTAAAATGTGGCCTCTTTTGTAGCTCGGGTACTTAAAAGCACGGAGAGTTTAGGTCTGTCTGCAATCATCTGTGTTGACATGATGTTAGTTACACTTATGGCTTAGCAAAAAAAGTAAGGTTTAAAATATTGTCTGAAGCGCAGTATGAGTCTCCCCCTTAAAAAAATGAATGATACAGGGAAAGATACATTGCTGACAAATTCTCTATTGCTTTGTACTTTTTCTGAGAAAAAGAACCCCAAAAAGGAAGGGAGTTTTCTCCTTGTCTACACATGGCTGATAAGAATTATCCAAATTTGGATGTCCTACCCATGCACTGGTGGCTGTGCTAAAAGTCCAGCTTCCAGCTGACTCTCCTGTGGTGCTCCCTCTCCTGTATCACCTCTCTCAGTCAAATGGGATGCGATGTAGCATAAGTCCACATTAAACAGAAAGATAATGAGTATACCACGCAGCAATACACATCCCCTTGCCTTTTCTCAGCAGCTGCTTATAACACCTGATTAGGATCCGCTGTCAGTAAGCTGTTCAATTTTCACATGGGGAAATGTCCACTTCCTTCTTGTCTTTTTTTCTTCTCCAGAGACACTGGTAGGATTGAGGGAACTACTTTCTTCTGAGCAAGCCAGTATCACCTGCCTCAAAAAAATCTGTTCATGGATGGTGATATCCCAGTTCCAATTCATGGCATCAAGGTACATAGTAGTCTTAGGTTTCCTGTGATCCTCAGCGAATCTTTCACACCAGAAATGACGACCAATAACTCCTTCAACATTAAATATATTAGCACCTCTCCACATAGACTATTTGTTAAATATGGCTAGATGAAAGGTGCTAAGGTTCAAACATTACCTTTCCAGAAACATAATTCCTCCCCTCAGAGGTGAACAAAGTGGGTTATCTTTTTGCTTTGGGTGTTTCCCCAGCTCTCGTAAATCTTGACAGAGAGTCTGGATTCAAGGTCACTATAGGAAAGTCAGTCTATGGAAGAATCTATAGATTGCACAGCAGAGAAGCGTTACTTCAGACCAAACACAAAACTGCATTAAGTTTCTGCTTTAAATCCAATCTCAAATTGGGGAAAAATTGAGGTGCAAATTTCAATATGCTCATTCATAAAAACATGTTTTCTCGGACGTGTATGTTTCTGTATACTTGTGTTGGGTGTACGACAGGATGAAACTCACCCACTGTACTAAAACTTTACTTTCTGGCTCAGGATCATACAATGTATGTGCATCCTAACTTGGGGAGGGTTCCTTTTGGCCACACTGTTCTGTGAGAACCCTACCCCTCAACCATTGCATCCTCCACTTGCACTCTTGATTTTTTTTTCAAGAAAACATTCCTAGTGACGGTCATTTTAGCCTGAGGGATTGACTATTTGCAAGCAGGTAGGGAAGCTTCTCCTTGTATTCATCTTTGCAAAGCCATAGTTACTTTTGAGCATCATTTGAACTTTCTTCTAGAGACGCTGAGTATTCATCTTCAGCAGATCATTCATCCAACGTTGTCTGGGTTTTAACCACTTTTGCCTCCATGCTAGATCAGATGTCCCCTACCTCAGGACCGTTTTACTATCATAGTTCAAGTACGTTATGAATACCTGTGTNACTAGATCAGATATCCCCTATCTCAGGACCATTTTACTATCATAGTTCAAGTACGTTATGAATACCTGTGTTGAGTACAAACACATTTGAGAAAGAACTGGAGTAAAATATATTTGAGTTAGCACTCAGAGAAGGAAAACAGAGTACTAGATTTTATCAGGATGTACTACTACATGTATGAACTGTGACCAACACCCCATCTGCCTATTACAGAATACTCAAATATATTGATTCTTTATCAACGATGGAAATCAGAAGATCAAGGAAAGATCACACAGAAAGCACTCAGTATTCAATCGTCACAGCCATTGCTGGCCAAAATTACATATCTTTTGAAAGGGAAGAAGCTATTTTCTTCTGGTATATAGAGAAAACCACTCCAAATAAAGGTATGCAACATGTATTTGATGCCTGGAGCGAAGCCTGGTCTAACCACTGTGTATCCCAGAGCATGGATACCCGGAGCTTCCTACAGAATGCCCTGCTTAGGCATTTTCCCTCTGCACTTTGCCACTGCTTCAGGCTCAGGCTGCTTTTAAAATGTAGCTCCACATAAAATAATTCATTTTAAGATGACAGAGATTCAGTATGACAAAGTGTGCTTCTGAAAAATAACTACATGCAGTCAGCTGAGTATAGCTGAGGAGAGAAAAGCATTGCCTAATCATTAATGTACTTTAGGGCTGAGAATATAGAAGGTTTTACTGTTAGAATATGGTATTTGCAAAGACATAAATAATCATCACTTAAAGTGACATTATAGAACAAGATTAAATATGCACAATGATGGAATGACTGAATGAAAATAAAACATCCATGATAGTGTACTGATGTAGAAATAATGTAGTCACCTTTGGTCTCTTGACTTCTTAAATTATTTGTTCCATGTTTGACGCAGTTTTTGACCAGAATTCTTTGACCTTTGATATTAATGAGACATGGGACATACTCAGTGAATTTTGTAGGGATTTATATATTCAGATTACATGCAGACCTATATGAAACAGCAAAATTTACAAAGCAGTTGAGTCTGTTGCATGTAATGAGAAAATAATACCGTAATTTAAAGCCATTCCACTATAATTTCATTGTCTAGTATGCATTTTAGCTCATAATAAAAATTCTTATGGAATTACCTTTGGAAAAAATTGCAAAAGCAGCCATAAAGCTGGTTTTGCAGTCTCATCTGGACGCTTAATGTTGTATAGCTGCTTCACGTTACTATAACAGTATAAAGAAGCTCAAGTCAGACTGTTCCATTTATAGAAAAGTAATATGTCCTTCCGAGGTCTGTAGTCTATGAACTTTTAGAAATACCCTAAAAGTAAATGGAGTGCATGTGTGTACATTTGTTGAAGAGAGAGAAATAATCTAAAATTCAAACTTTGTGTACCGAATTCTAACACTAAGGAACTTTTAATGGCTATGGTATCCCAACAGGACAACTGTATAATGGAAGGTCTGACACAGGTGCAAGTAGGTCACTTTTAATATTAAAAAAAAAAATAAAAAATTGAAGCATTGTCATTACTGATCAATTCATTATTTGTCTGTAAAATAGTTACTGCTGAATAATCTGTATGTCCATATTAAAATGGCAGGTTGTTGTGCATATTGATTATTTTATATTTTCTTGTAAGTAGATGGATGTATTCCATACATGCATTTGCCTGATTTTTAGATATGTATTTAGATGAACAGACCTTGAATATTTCTGATAGACATCTGCCCATATTTTGGGTACGATTTATTTTCAGCCTTCCACTAATCACTTATGAAAGAATGAGTTATGTCATGTAAAACACATCATTGTTCAGACAACAGGGCTTCTGAAAGTTAGAAGGAGGGATATGGATTGAAGTTCACTGAAATGAGTCAAACCAAAATCAAGTGCAACAGTTCAGTGACTGTTTTGTGATGCTCCCAAAGATGGTTTGTCCCTTGCAGATAAAACTGCTGGGTTTGGAGTGGGAGAGTGAAATTAGAGGAATTAGAGGAGAGAAGTGACAATTGAAGTAAGGGGAAAAAAAGTCTAATTTGCTCAGTGATCTATCATCAAACAAGTAAGTAGTGAGGTAAGGAGGATCTCAAAAAAAAAATAAAATAGAATAATTAGGAAAGTAAATAGAAAGGCTCATGAATTTCAGTGAATTACATTTTGATATGTTGTGTGTCAATCATATTACATTTGAGCATGTACTTTTGTGTAAGGAGAGGAAATGCAGCATTCTATGCTCAAAAAAAGATATTTCTCTGTGATCTAGTGGGGGACACCTTACTAAGTTGTGACTCTCCAGATACCCGCAGTGGCAGAAGCTCTGGTTTCAGCCTAGCTGGATGTGAAGAATGCAGCCATAATACTTAACCTGTGGACTAGCGGTTTGATTTCTGTCCTTTTTGTACTGTAATTTCTTTAGATTCCTTTGTTTCTCAATAAAAGATGGAGTTCTAGATTCTACATGTCACCATGAAATTTCAGCTAAGGGAAACTGGGTAGGTCAGCATCTGTCTTGCAAAGTTTTGTTTATGAAGTAATAAAGAGAATTCCTCACTCTGAGATGATAACAGAAGAATATTCCACTTGATCTGAAATATCGCTCCTGGTGAAAGGTATCACTTTCAACAAGCAGGGGAGCAGTAGTACTGTGTACAATGAAACAGTTACTGCTAGTTATTTTTTTACAAGAATATGTGTGATTATTATCCTTAGACTATTGGCTAATCTGCACTCAGCCTTCTCCCTGTATTTCTTCTGTATTTTGAGTTGTTTATAAGGTGCTTCATTATTTCTCAGTCAGATGGGTACCAATTATCAGCAATTTCAATTACATAATTAGAAGAATCACAATTAAATAGTAAGAAAGCTGGGTTGGCATTTGGGAATCCCCATTATGATTCCTTTCTTTTGTGTCCTTAGGAAATCTTCTAGAAAATGGTGAAAAATATACTGGTTAACTCACTGGCTGTTGTGAGAGAAAACAGATTAAAAGTTGTTTCAGATGCTAGAGCAGTGAGATCATACGAGTATTGAGAGACACACACCAATGGATCTCTTTTAATCTCACTGTCAAAACTAGGAGCCCAAGCTAGAAACTTGATCATGGAGAGTTATAAATAGCTTCAACCTGTTAAAGGCAGTCTGAATCCAACCAGAAATGCATTGGCATCAGTCAATACCCAAGACTTTATTCTTTACTACAAATAGTATCTACTTTTTTGTTGAGAAAGCAGGTAGTCTCATCTCAGATTCCAATAACTATTGTAAAATGAATTACAGTAAGATTTTTACTGTAGCATAGTATCTTCTGTTGTACTCCTATATACTTTCTTCAGCTACAAATGCTTCATATTACGTATTCTTTTTAAGACAAACCTTGGTGTTTCTTCTTTGTTTATTATGAGCAATATAATTTATTTGATCTCATATGTATATACGTATAGAGAGGAATACACTGCTTTATGAGATATGTAGCACATAGGATACATGTATACACATATGCAATGAAATATATAGGGAAAAAAGTTTATTTTTCAATTTATGGTGTACTAAGTGCAAGTAGATGGGTTTTCAGTATTTCACAGGCTGCAAATTAAAAAAAAAAATCTTCGCTGATTTTTATTTCCTTTTTAACTATTTCAAAATACAGGCCCTATTTCTCAATCTCTTACTCATGTGAATGGTCTTTTAACACAAAATATTTGTAATATGAGTGCACTTTTAATTTCAGCACAAGATGCTATTTTGTTATTAAAGTGTGGAGATTTTCCACAGGATTCTGTTTTCCAAAACATAAACAAATATAATTTGTTTTAACTTAAACTTGGAAAATAAATTACAAATAATAACTTGAAGGAAAATATTTTATAGTTTGGTATTGCAGATAAACTCTTCCCTGTTATATTTCAATAATGATGAACTGCAAATAAATGTTTCGTTGTTATATTTCAATAATAAGTCATATGACTCATATTGTTGAAAAAAAAAATTGTTTCCAGTTCTTTCTCCCTCTGGGCAATTTTTCATCCTCATTACTGAAGCCACTAAATGGAACCCAACCAATTAACTCGCAATAATAATTTTGGGATTCAATTCAGCCCCCGGTCCTCAGATCAGAAAACTGTGACTTTTCTACTTGCTTTTCTCAGGTGAAAAAGTCTAATGCACNTCAATTAACTCGCAATAATAATTTTGGGATTCAATTCAGCCCCTGGTCCTCAGATCAGAAAACTATGACTTTTCTACTTGCTTTTCTCAGGTGAAAAAGTCTAATGCACTGTACTATATAAAATTCTAGCTGATTTCTTCAGAGGTTATACGTGTCCATCACTTTATGCTCTCAGCAGAATATTGTGCACAGAACAGCCCATTCCAAACATAGCAATCAACACAAAAGTATAGGCTGCTTTTATAAAAGTAGCGAACCTCAAAGTCCTACCAATAAATGGATGCTTCACTCTGTGCCCATAGATTACCATGAATTTGTGCTTCTAGCTTTTTTCCAAATGGAGATGAAATTGCTGAAAATAGTGTTATTAAAAGCTTTTATTCAGATCTCTTTTATCTGTGCCAGGTTAAACATGTATCTCATGGATGAACAGTTGAATAGAAGCATCTGAAAAGTCGTAATTAAGTAAAATCCTTAGTAGCAAATTTGTGCTTTTATGAATTTTACTAAATTGTGCAATTTTGTATTATTTGTATAACCAGAGAGTAGTTGCATCCATTCTATTGGTTATTATTTAAAAAAATAAGAAAGTTTCTGTCAAAAGTCTTCACGCTTCAAGAGCTGTTTCTATTTGTACTGCTACAGAAGCAGCCAGAGAGAAGGCTGGTGACTCGGGGAGCTGCAATCTCATTTCTAGTTCTCTACTGCTGAGAAGGAACAACTAGCAGCAGGTCAATATTTATGACAGCTCATATTTTCTTCACTCTACATGGCATGCTAATTGAGGACAGCTGACTGGAGATGAATAGACAGCAGGACAGAGAGGGTCCTTGGAGGCATCTTCCCCAGAGTTGAGGAGGTGGCGAACAAACTACCATTTGCATGGGACAACATGCAAAGGCAAGTGGAGGTTTTCTGCGTGCTACATAGGTCACAGCCAGGCCCAGAGGCATTGCAATGGAAGCACGTTTTGAATGCAGTTTTTAAGGAGGGCTTGGAAGTAGCAGTGTTCAAGGCCAGGCTGGATGGGGCTTTGAACCTGGTCCAGTGGAAGGTGTCCCTGCCTACGGCAGGGCAGTGGGAACTAGATGATCTTTAAGGTCCCTTCCAACCTAAACCACTCTGTGTTCAAGTGTCATGGATTAATTCATAAAGAGAGTTACACACCTAAGGAACTGCAAGGAAGGAATCACAGCAGGGTTTGTCTAGGACCTGACGATGTTAGCAGTCTTTTAAGAGTAGATAAAATTGACGTACAATTACAACAGACCTCACAGGCTCCAGGCAAGAAAGCTATAGCTCTTGTTCAGTTTTGCTCTTCTAAATGTATTTATATTTATCTGTGCACATGCATATATGGACAGGCACATAAAAACCAGAAGGAACTCTGTAGGGGAAAAACCAAAACAAAAGTTAAACTCTTTGGGATTTTCCATTGTTGCCATTTTCCCAGAGAAGTATATTTATTCTCATTTACTCTATTGGATGATAAGTGAACATTTGAAAAAATGACTGCTTTCAAACAAAGGAACCTATAGTTGGCAATGAGGGAATATAAAGAAAGATGCTCAGTTTTTTAGAAGTATTGAACTATGAGAATTGTGGTAGATTTCAGAAGAAACTTTTCTGAAAATCAGGCAACCTCAATTCAAATTCCTAAATACTGAGCTTTGTGACCCAGTTCAGACATCTACATTTGAAAATGTGGTTTAAGCACTGGTGATTCTTCGCATGCTATTTATCCTCAGCAGAAGATCTTTTTCTTTTTTGATGGTTTTAGGACTTTTCAGTTGTATGATCAATCTCTTCAGTGAGATGGATCTAGGTAGGTCTAAAGCATACCCTGGTACTTATTTTATCCAGGTTTTGGAGGATTGGTGTGTAGCAGATTCAGCTGGCCAGGAAGCTGCCTGGAAAGTACATTAAACTACTTCACACTGAGAAAACAGTTTTATAGACTTGTTTTTTGAAGTCTCTCTCATTCTCATTTCAATAAAGACTAGTCTTACCCTGCAGGCAGTAAGAAGCATTATTTAACACCAAGTGATTCACAATGTATTACTACTGTGCTACACAGTTGTACATTTCTGAGAAAAAATGAACTTAATAATAGTTTTATTACTTTAATCCTATTATAATTGAATTCATAAATTAGAACATTGCTCCTGCTTTGCAGTGTATTTGAGAATGGTTAAGAGAGTCTAATTCTAAAAATGAACGAAAAAAACCCTGTTGTCTCTACTTGGATATTTTAAAAGATAAGTAATATCATTCATATTTTCTGTTGTTTTCTTCAAAGTTGTGGTCTTCTTGCAAAATATTTATCCGAGTTGAAACCTTAGTTCCTAAGAAATGTATATTTCCTATTCTATATAAATAGAGGATTTTTGCTATAAGTCTTTCTGGCTCATTATGAAAAGGAGGAAGGAAGGATAAGTTAATAAGTTAGAATTGGGGTTTTTTTTATTTTCCTTTAGTGATTATGGAGAAACTGAAAATGCAAACTTTTCACAGAACTAAAACTCAGTATTTCATGGGGGTGGTAGGAATGTAAATTGACAGAATACGGTTAAGTTTCACCTGATTTAATGTTTTCTGATTATCTTATTTAATATCCCTTACGATATTTGGCCAATATTTTACATTTAAATCATGTTTTTCATTCCCCAAACTTGCAAGAATAGCAGAAGAAAAAAGGAAGTAATTAAAGGAGTTAATTTTAAATCTCTAGATTTCTATCCCAAATATATTCCTTTACTATAAATTTATCCTCTAGTCATCCTAAGTAGTTAGGACTTTTCAAGATGAGACTGTGGAAGGTTTAAAAGCAGACAGAAATACCAAGCTCACTCATTAAACTGGGTTCCATAAAAAATCCATAATGGGCTGTTCCTAAAGGAGAACATTTATGTGAGAACTCACCTTTTATGAAATTTTCACCCATATCTGTCTGCCTAAATATAATAGTAGGGTGGAAATCTCTTTGAAAATAATTCTACTAAGTGTGTACAGAAGTTAAGCCACAGAGAACTGTTTAAGACCTCAAAGTAAGTCATAAGTTGGATTTCTATAGTGCCTGAACTTCACATTCTTCTGTAAAGAACTGAATTGCACTTTGATTTTTCATACAGCTGTATATGACTCCTCTCGCATGTTTGTCTTTTCCAAATAATAAACTTCCCATTTCTGAAGGATTGCTTTACAATGACAACAGAGAGTAACCTGGGTAATTTATATGTATAGTAGTTTCATGACAATTAAAATGAGTTCCTGAGTGCTATGCTTTGGGGAAATCATTAATCTTCCTTGAATTACCATATCTTTAAATGTGTACATGTCCATCAGATACATGAAATGAATCATGTAACATATCTTTAACAAAGTAAGAGGAGCATATTCTATGAGTAATGAAGAATACAAATGGACTGCGTATTTACCTTCCATAGTACTATGATTATGTTCTTGCAATAGATGTTGGGATTTTCTAAGAAACTCTGCAGATAATTTTTTATTTTAGTTGCAAATTTCTCTTACTGCCCAAAATGTGATCTCAGTTTCAGATAGCAGTCAGCTGCTTCAGTTTGTTTTGTGGAAGATCAACCAACCCTAAACACCCAATAAGTATATTCCATTTAATGTCTGTCAGTTCTTCATGTGTTTGACACCAGTCAGGTGTTTGTCATTCAACAGCAGGATAGAAGATAGAAAGTATCTCTGAAAGTGTTATTGTAAAATTAGAATTGAAAGCTTAGACATTTTTCTTCAGTCGCCACAACTGTCATCCTGTGGTTCTCAGAAATGTCATGTTTGTCAATTGCAACCAAGGCGAGGATGGGAACAGCCTCTGAGTAGCTTAGTGATGCCTTATTTCTTGTCTTCTATGCAAAGCAACACATTAAAGGCTAAGTTGTTATACTAAACTTAGAGCTAAAATTAATATCAAAACTGTGCATTTCTTAATGTCCTGGTATCAGGTACTGTTTTAATTTAATCGGTAATTAGAAGTAGCATTTTTTGATGCTATGTGTTTTAATTTGTTTCCTTAGCCTCCTAAAAGTAGTAGGACATTAAAAAATAAAAAGCAAACACAAATTGACAGATTAGTCATCTACAACTGTTCCTGGAAGGGACAGATTAATGAGAAAGGCTGGGCTGGGATTAACTGGAGTGATTCTCCTTTCAAATTACTGTGGCTATATGATAGGGTACTGGATTATGAAGGTATGAAGGTGTGGTATGCAGTGGAAGCCGGACTCAGTAAGTGCATGTATGTCAAAAGCATCACGTGACAGTCACGTAGTTTATGACCATACTTCAACGATCTATGTAAAATGTAGAAATTGAGTCAAAATGATCTGAAGATTGCTTACAGAACCCTTTAATGGTGATTTATTTTGTTGTTGTGCATTGTAATAAAGAATAAGAAAGGCTTCCTGGAGCATGAATGATCTAAGTATTGTAAATGTTAGCTAGAAGGAAGATACATCACCAACACAGTATTTGCACACAAATTCTTGAAACACCACTAGGGACTCTAATTAAAAAGTATCACATAAAAAGGAGAAAAAAACCTACGACTAATTATTAATCTCCAGAACTAAACTGATTTAATTAGTTGAAGAATAAAGGTCATTGTCAAAGCTAACTGAAAAGGTACAACTTCTGTCAATATTTATCGGATTAGGCTTTTCCGTTTTCTCTAAGCATTGGGTACTGCAGAGTGCTGCCTTATCTTCCTATAGCTATTCACTGGGTGGATCTACCAGGTATCTGTGTACCCATTAAAAGCTGTATCTAAGCGCACTTTAACCTTTAGTCTAATAGTGGCTCCATACGATAACCAGGCCACTGACAAGTGACCTGGGGGTACAACAGTGCCCGCGATGTGTGCAGGGTATGTTGCTCTTGAGACAGATAACCTCTTTACTCCCCTTTTCCTATATGTATTTAAAATATGTGCAATGGCACGTAACAGTTCAGCACCAAAGCAAATTTCAGAAAGCACAGACTGTTAGGAAGAATATTTTCAGTGTAATTGAAATGGACTTTAGGTTAAAAAACCTATCTCTTATTATTCCTTCTGCAATATTATTTTAAATTCGGTTAATACAAAATACACACCTGTCACATTCAAATGAATGCGGTAAGCCATATGCTGGTTATTTTTCTGAATAGCTATTTCATGTGAAACCTATTTTTAACAAGAAAACACAATTGTAATCGTTTACAGGATACATTCATAATGTATAGCTACTTGGGGTCTGTCCTGCCTTTTTGGCCAATTCCAATTTCCCTGTGAAGAACCCTTGATGATAATTTTCATTGTTAAAGTCCTCAGGAGTTTAGACTACATAAGAAATGCAGAATGGGTCCTTCTTATTGTTATCAGCAAAACAATAATCTTCAGATAATATGAATAAATTACTGTTTTTCAGAGTATAAAGGTCAGCTACTACCTGTCTGTTTTTTACGGAGTGAAATTGTCTGCTTGCTACTGTTAGTTTAATAAGACCTATTAATAATGGAGAACCTTTTTGTGAGGAGAAAAAAAATTAAACGTCAAAAGATTTTCAGTCTCCTTTTCAGATGATGCACAAATTTAACCACTCAAAAAATTGCGTTCTGAAAATGAGGTATTTATTGCTGTAAAATATTAATTGTCTTTTGGTTTTCATTTTGTTTTTGGTTTTTACTAGCACATATATAGTAATTGAAAGACATCTTTGGTTTAAGCAAATCCCTTAGGCAAATTGCTGTGTCACAGTGGCCAACTGTTATAATAGCTGTGAAGAAATCTACCTTTCTGGGCATTTCATTTGTAGGAAAATCACCTCTTGGCTGCTTCTGCAACCTTTAATCTTCCTTGGCCACAGGCTGGCATAGAAAAATAGCTCAGAAAAGGTAATTGGTTTTGCTAGGCTCTCCCAGCTGGAGCACAGAGGCTGCCACCCAGACTTTCAGCCCTGGAGAGTATGGGCCACCAAGCACCGTGGTTCAGGAGCAACATGGGTGAAACCACCTCTGTCACCTGTCAAGTCCTTTGACGGGGACAAATTGGACAACATCCTAATCCTAAATTACCATAGTGGAAGTCTGCAGAGGGCAATGTGGACAAATAATTTCCAGTCCTTTCACAGGAGTTGGCGTCAGGCTGTCAGAGCTGGGCCACCTGGGGATGGCAGAGCTCCACCCAACCCTCCGCGGGACTCTTTCTCCCACAGTAGAGAAGTGGCGTCCCAGGGGAGAAATGGCCTGAGTAACTGCCTTATATGTGTCCTGGAAGCAGACAGCCAGTCTGACAAATAATTGAATCTTACTCCCTGCCTCTCTGTGGAAGACATTACTCATTTTTCCGTCAGACTTTGCTACAAATTTGAACTGTTTCAGCTGACTTGACTCCCGTTGTCCGGTTAGCTCTTTTAATCATTTTTTATTCCCCTGTCAGTTGTCTCAAATAAAGCAAACAGAATTTGTACTTTTACAATTCCTTCTCCATGATCCTCCTAAAATGCAGCTTAATTAAAATTAGTATTTTCACACTTGTCTTCATATTTTTAAAAGTCAGACCTAAAGGTGGAAAGTGAGTGTCAAGTGCTACTGAATGCAGCATTGCAAGACAGTATAAAACAGTTCCCATTTCAGAGCACTGGAGAGTTAAATCTTAACATAGTCTGAAATATGTGTGGAGACAAAAAAAATAGCTAGGAACATTTGCTAAAGACTTTTCAAGAATCAGGTTTTTCAATCTCTTATGCTGTTAGAAATTTCAGAAGAGTAAATTCTTGCTGTGGTGAGTTCTCTACAGTGCTCCCCCCAAAATGGATATTTGTCCTACTTGACTAATATTTTGTATAAATTAATTGGTTATTTCATGTAGTAAAAATATATTCCATGAAGCTTAATATATAAGGAAAGTAAAGTGAAGCACTTCTGCTCCTATTCGGCAGCATCAATCATTCTTGAAGGAATTTGCTTGTAGTGTCTGCATGACACACTGCATTTTCTATCAGGCTGTTTGGAGAAGGCTCCAAAAATTTCTGCATGTCGTAAGTCTTAACTATTGATCTGTGTTCCCTGGGCTCACTGACTATAACTCTTCATCCATGCATTCAGTCTGTAGTAGTTCAAATGCTAAGCAAAAATTACTCTGCTGTTATATTTAGTGCCCTGCTGCTAAATGCTCAACCATCTTTATGGTTTTCTTCTACCAAAGTAAGTGATGAGATCAACCAATGTTAGTTACTTAGTACAGCAAAACCTCCATAGAAACCACTTGTCCCTGGAACAGTGGAATTCTTCCAGCCAAACAAATGATCATTTGGGATGCTAAGCTTTCTCCTGACATTCTCAGTTTTACGGGTCAAAACCCTTGAAAGGACATGAAACTCTCTTCAAGGAAAAATGAACATCTTTGTCTTTATACAGGTTGTGGGAATCTTCCCACAATATCTACAAAATTGAATGAAGAGGAAGCCAGACATGGGACCATTTTTTCTTATTTTTTCTTACTCGGGAGCACTTAGTTTGCGAAGACCTTTCCTTCGTGTTGCTCAGATTTTATTCCCTAGTCTCAGTTCAGGTGACCTGTGTGCAGCCTATTGCTGAGAAAATCCTGTTCATCCCTGGCTTCCTTGCATTCTGAACCTTTGAACAAAAGGAATTTAGCAATAAAATTGTCACAATTTCTACTGTATTTTTGTGAACCACAATGTCAAAGATTTACAATCATGGCCAAATTTTTGTAGATTTTACAGGGGACTCCAAAGGCCCGTTCAAGTAATGGTCAACTACCTGCTAAATTTCAAGTCCCAGTTTCAAAGCTGACATAGCTTGACAAAGATCTTCAGGAACATTTTAAGTCAGCAAAACAAAGTATATTTTCCTAGCAATGGGAATAATAACAATGCTTCTCTATAGAGCAGTGGAAATAATAGGAAATCTTAGTTAAAACTCCTTTGGATTTGTAAAATTAGAGTCATAACTGAAAACAGGGTATCAGAATAGGAATAATAGCAGCTGATAGCTTTGTCATACATGAAGTTAACTGGTCTGCTTTTATGTATACCACAGCTAACTTGTGTACATAGGGGAATTATCATAAAAAAGACTTCTTTCTCACCTGTCTCCTACCTTTCCTATGCAAGTGACCTCATATAGAGAAAACTTGTGCTGTTTTCTACTGTTTTCACAGCACTGCTTCCAGACTTCCCAATGTACATTGTAAAGGAAATTAATGTCTCAAAAAGATGATTAAATATGGTACATTGAAAGCACATACAAGTGTGTGTTTCAAGGTTATCTAAGAGTTTGTTGAGCTGTAACCTTTTTCATTTATTTAATATTTTATTTTTTATTAGGAAACAGCACGATCTTCTACTGCAAGGTCATGCTGGACTTTTTGCTCATTTGAAAAATGAATAATTAAAGTTGCTGTCCAAAGTACAAATATCCAGCTTTGTTTAAGTACTGATGGAGATACTGGTAATGGGACAGATACAACTACATTTTCTAATTTATTTATAAGAATTGCTCATTGAAAAAATATTCAAGAAAATTTACAATATTACAATTATATGTGGTGTAATATTGATCATCTCCATAAATAACAGAGATAATTGAATATATTATACATGATATTTTATATGAAAACTATTAGCACAGACAGTAATAAATTGAAAAGTATTATATGTTGCCAGTTCCTCTTTGAGCAAGGCCAGACAAAATGGATTGATTTAGCAAGAAGCAAACTTTTCCCTTGGAATCAATTCCTGGTTTTTTAAGATAAACGGTGAAAATGTTGTACTAAGTGCTGAGGGTAAAAGGGACATTAACTATTCTCCTGAAGCAGTCTGCAACTACATTTTTCAAGCTTGGAGGTTACTCTAGCTACAGCTGCCAAGGCAGAAGTTATCTTGACTGTCAGGCTTTCAGTTCTTTTCCAAAAAGAAGATTTTATCAGTAATATCTGTCAGTGAGCCAGAGAAAGCTCATCTGTTTGACAGAGAAATCAGTTACCCTCACTCAGGGTCAACTAAACTTTGGAATTTGCCTGCAGTCAAGGGTCCAAACCTAATTTACTGAAAGCTTTTTATCAAGCTTCAGAATACGAGGCTATAACAACTCCTTGTATTTAGATCCCTTATGGTAAACAAGTAGATGTTCACCACTGTGCAGCTTTTCAATGACATTAACTTCTAACTTTTCTGCTCATGAGATTCCTGCTTAGAGTGAAAAATTGGTACCTTATTTATTTCTAAATACATTTCCATACGTTACATGAATCAGTCTAAATAAGAGTTATCACCATGACTAGGGTTTACGTTAGCCTCTCAACTTTGTGAACTTGATCTGTTCCATAAAAGACTGTTATGGTTGCAATGACTGATGTTGAAGATGGAGGAAGTGTTAGAGAGGGTTGTAGAGAGATATATTTTCTTAATTTTCCAGTTTCATTCTTCCTGTCTACGTAAAAAAAAGTTGATCAAGGAGGAAGACTGGATGTCAGACTGACATTTTTAGTTGATACCACAGTAAACCAAACAAGAAAATACTTGCAAACAGTGTTTATAAAAATATTGTGCTTGAGGTTTTACTTCCAAATAAGACTGTAGCATTGTCTGTCCTCTGATAACGTAGACATTCCAACGGCTTGAAACTTTTCAGCTGACCCTTATCTTTCTAAGGACATTACTTACAAAGAATTTGGTGCTGCAGGGTGCTAATCACATTTCTTCTCTCCAGGAAAACAATTACAGAAATGTGTAAATTAAAAGGCAATTATTTCCATTAAAGTCTGTGCGCTTAAAAACCTGTTGAATGAACTGTGCTTAAACCTAGACTAAGCTTAAAGTTATAATAGCATCAGAGTACTTAGAGCTTGGTAGATTCAAATCTATGGTTAGCCATTAGACCTAATTTATGGTGTTGTCTTGGGCTTATCTTGAAAAATCTCAGTGATAAAGATGATGTATAAAATGAACACCGGTGAAAATCAACAACTCAGACACTACTTGTCATTAACATGTGGTGTCACTGTATTATGGCACAAAAAATTAGTGAAGGTTGCAAGACACATTGATTATAAAAAACCCTCTCATTTAAACTAGGTCTGATGTTGCTTCCAATGTACCCAGAAATGTGCATTAGTCATCATTATAAAATCAGCCTTGCCCAACAATTACCACAGAGTGATACATGGGTACTGCAGTTGTTTCATGGACGCACAAAAGCCTTTGCTCTGCAAACCGTACATTCTGTTGCTGAGTTGAAAAACATAAATAAATCCTGCAGACCTCTGAGCACTTGGCTGTGCTAGAGATGAGGTAGCGGCTGGATTGCTGTGGAAATTTATGGGTCTCCAACAAACCATGTTAAAAATGTTCTGTATTAATATGCAGAGGCAGAGTTCCTCTGCCACAGTAAAAACCAAATCAGGCAATGGTATTATTGCAGGTTAGTATTGTGCTGTTGCTGGTACAGAAATGGTGTCTTACTCATAGATGATTCCTCCTATGAGAGAATGCAATAAAATATTCAGGCCCTGTATAGCTGTGTTCTGTGGGGCTAGGGAAAGGAGGAAGAAATTCTTCCAGAATAGCTCCAGACGAGCTGGNATCCTCCGATGAGAGAATGCAATAAAATATTCAGGTCCTGTATAGCTGTGTTCTGTGGGGCTAGAGAAAGGAGGAAGAAATTCTTCCAGAATAGCTCCAGACGAGCTGGAAGAAATTCTTCCAGAATAGTTTTGTGAGCCACTCTGATAGCCTAAGACGTGCTTAGAAAGCACTATTATCACGTGTGGAAAAGGCATGAGAGATTACTAGATGTTTCTGAAGCACTAATGTGTCATGAGCTCTGAAGATTTTCTTCTACTGTACTTTTTTTCTGCTTCTAAACTTTCCATTTCAGTGCAACCAATTGTTACTTGTGGAAGGTTCTTAGAAATCCCTCACCACAAAACTTACTTGCAGCATTTGGTTGCACTAAAATTCTTAACGACAATGATCATGGTTTCATAAATACAGGGATAAATAAAAGAATGCATACAAATAGATATATTCCAGTTTAATGGAAGTTAAATGAAAATAATAGCTTTTTTTCATTCTACTCTATCAAAGATATCGCTCGTATTTGTGGTATTATCACTAACACTTTTCGCAACCTCAGAACTTATCATCATGCCAACATCATATCAGTCTGTGCCAAAGGGATCCTCCGTCTAGATAAGGCTTTACTCTGTTTCATGTTCTTGGCACACCAAAAATCCTTTTTTCTTAAAACTTCAACACAATTCCATCTAGTGGGACTGAGAAAGGTCATGTTCACATCTTTTCTTAGTTCTCAGCAGCTGAGGATGATTATTGGAATCTGATGCTGATAATCTCATATTTGGCAGACTCTTAAGCAGCTCTAGCATCTTTGACAACGGATTCTTCAAGGAGATGAATCTGCCTCACCACTTTGTTTTTTTAACTTTTTTTTTTCCACTTAATTGCATCAGAATTTCTATAGGCAGCTTGAAGGCTTAATTTTCCAACAGTTTTTCTTTTAATCGTGCAATTTGTAAATCACCTAATTTTTTACTTCTCTGTTTTTTTATTCATCTTATACCTCTTATAACCTTAAGTTTCCAAATAACAGATAAAACCCCCTTCATTTCATAATTAAAATGTAATAATCCAAAGTACCTTGGAGTTTTATGAGGCAGGAAAATATGAACGCAATTATTTTAAGGCTGAATTGCAGATACAAGGCAAAAAGCACCCAAAGGAAATGTAAACTTGCTATAATTAGTCATCCCCCTTGGCTTTGTATTTTTGTGTCACTATCTTGCCATTTGCTTCTGTTAAATAGGTGTTTAAGAAGAAAATATGGATATGGGAATGACTGCAAGGTGGTTTCTCAAATTTTGAAATTCTGAAGATCACATTCAAATGCCTGAAAGGGGTTTTCTTTCCCACAAAGGGTCTTGTGTTCTGGAAAGATAAATAACCCTTCTGCAACAGAAGCAGAACCCCACAAGGCTCTGCTCTAAGTGCCAGGCTGGCTAGCATTTTGCATACACTTGACCCTTTTATGGGAAACTCCTTCTCTGAACAGCTGTCATTTCCTCAGATTCCATCCCAAAAAATCTAGTCTATCTAGTGTTTATTCCTAAACCTTTTTTTTTTTTAAAACCATTTTTCAGCATACTATGCTAAAATTGTATCCCAGTACTCTGGCAAATTGATTGCATATTCCAAAAACCATTATTAAAATTGTAACAGATCTTATCGTATGTTTCCTGTTCTTTACACAGGTCCTCTTCCACATTGCAATACGTTCTTTTAAAAACATAAAAATGTGCTTTCATATCAATATTTAGTTAGGAACCTTGGCTTTTTGCAATCCTTTTTGTTCAGCTGCCTATCAGAGGTATCATAGTAATATACGTTTACAAAATTTCAGATTGTTCACCACAAGGATTTGCAGGTCACATCTTTTCAGACTTGTTAAATCTATCTTTCACTTTTCAGACTTGTTAAATCTATCTTTCACTGAGCATCAGTTATATCTCTTGTTCTGTTTCAAGGTAAAATAACTGACAGTGTAAAAGATTTTCAATATTTTGTCTGGTTCTCTGGAAAGCAGTTTCTTTAACAGTCTGTTACAGAATATTTTACTGATCTTAATACCTATTAGGTTCAGGAATTCTTGATATTAACATACATAAAGGTGCAATAAGATGGAATGAATAATCTCTACTTGCATAGGTTGTCAGTTTCTCTATTGGGCTGTTTTTATTGTTTATTCATACATTCATCCATAAATTAAAATAATCCTTTGTACTAGAACTGACATAAAGCTTCCCCTCTCCCCCTGTTCTGTAACATGAGATGAACAATCTACTCCTCCTCTGAATCTCTGAGTTAAAATTGGAGATAAAGTTATTGGTAAAACCTTGTATGTTCCTCCCTTTCTGGCAGAGAAATTCCTTCGTTCTTCTACCACTAACTTCAACTTCTGTTTCCATCTAAAAATGTTTTCCCGAGGCTCGTCCTTCAGGTCATCTCTTTTAAACTTGAATGTGTCCAATGTCTTCTGCATATCCCTCCATCCACTGGAAACTGTGATTCATGTTATTGGTCCTTCCTTTGATCTCTGGTAGTTGTGGAGGAGAGTTTTCTAGATCCACTGCCTTCTCAGATATTGCTGTATTGCTAAGGACTTTATCTGTTGCCAACGAGAAACCNATATTGCTGTATTGCTAAGGACTTTATCTGTTGCCAATGAGAAACCCTCAGTAGCTGTGTTTTAATTTCGTCACAAATTTCTGAACTCTTGCTTTAAATTATCTCCGTCATTTCCTTTTATGTCTGAGAGCAATTTCATTTTTGTTCTATCTTGGTCTAATAGGAATTGTCATTTTCAATTTCCTTTCTTCATCTCATGCCAACATTGTTGTCTACTGTGAGATCAACAACATTCTAGTTTTTTGCTGGCTTTAGATGATAGGGCGATTTTTATGGTTTTTTTAGTTGGGAATTTGTTCTGCTAGTGGANGATATTCTAGTTTTTTGCTGGCTTTAGATGATAGAGCGATTTTTATGGGTTTTTTATTTGGGAATTTTTTCTGCTAGTGGAGGACTCACATAAATTCTAGTACCCTGTTAAATTGCTGAGGATGTACACCAGGTTCCAGGGCATCATAGGAACAAAACAAGAGGCGGATTTCTACTGTCTGTTCTACACCCTCCTTCCAAGGAGAAAATTGCAAGTATTGTCTCTCTTGACTTTTTTACTAAGGTATGTGTGCAATTGTGTGCACAGTTTGGGACTTTTTAATACATCTACCAAGTTAGCTGCATTCCTCAGTAAAATGTAGTTACAGAGATTTTCTTTGCTTATATTTTTTCTTCTCATTCTGTCTTTCATTCTCAGATCCTCACTGGTTTTATTGGTATTTCTATTGACCAGCAGGTGCCTACTGACTTGATTCTCCAATGTATTCATCCCTCCAGTCCTTGATTTAAAAAGATAGGCACAGCAGACAAAGGGAGTGTGGTTTATTATTCTTATGTATATATTATAAGACACAAGAAGTCATGATTCACCAAGATCACTTTAAAAGTCCGTGACAATGTACGGAATTTAACCTGTATTTCCCAGTGCTTGGGATACCAGCTCCTCCTGGTCAAAGAAGGAGACAGGAATATTCTGTATTAGTGTCATTTCTGGTACATCTATTATGCTTATCTCCACACAAGCAGGAAGGAGATTTTTCTTTATGTCTGTTTTATGTTCTTCCATGGCTTATGTCCTGATGCCAGAGCAGAGCATATTCTCTGTAGTTTGTATTATGCTCCATTTATATCTGACTGGTAAAGAGCAGAGTTACTCTGAGTGTATGGTTTATTGGGAGAGAAGCTTTTTGGTCAACGCCTGAAGCACACTGAATCTCTGAAACATCAAAGTAGATGGTACAACAAAAAACTCGGAGAAAACCTGTATCAAGCTGTAATAGGAAATAATGGCAATGTGAGGAGAGGTAGGGAAGTTGAGCTGCATAATTAAGCAGTATCTTATGCGTGCAGTATGAAGCTGAGATTATGGACATAGGAGTAATGTGTAAGGTGTTCTGTGAATCACTGGTTCTTTGGTAAATGCCCACATGTGTGTTTTACTACATTATATGTTCAAGGAAATAGGAGATGGTTATCTCTTTTTTTATAGTGGAAGGATTTGAACCGAAAGCCTCTCTTAATGAGGACAGATAGCAGCATGTCTGTCTTTGGTAGATAGACATGTTTTGTATTACCACTAACGCAAGAAATAGGATGGGATGCTGAACTCCAAAAAAAAATGTCAGAACTGAACTGTAACTCTTGAGGACTTCTTCATTAAAGGGTTAATTTATTACTAAAAAAACTACTAAGCTAAAATGCTTGTATTAATTGTAGAAAAATAAACTCAATGTTAGTTAAATATAATGTGGGATATGTGTAAAGGACACAGTCTTTATTATCTTTTCAACAGGTTTATATCATTTTCATAAGAGATATTTCAGGTATTTTCCTTAGCTAAAAGGAAAAACAGTTTAGATAAACAAATTGTTGTTTATAACAGGCAAACTACAGCTTCAAAGGCTAATTTATGTCTAAAGAGATAGCCAGAGTTCCCCTTAAACTGTCAGTTCAGCTAACAAACAATCAAAAAGCTAAAGGCTGAGTATCGTATATGCATTTTTAAATGAAATACAATGTACTTATAACTGTCAAAAACAGCCAGTGAAAAAAGGTATGCAAAATTATTAAATATATATAAGAATAGCCACAAAAAACCCTCAAGTCCTTTGCTGTTAGCTATTTATTTTTTCTGGTATTTCCTCAGAGCTATACATACCCACAAAGATGTTTGCATGGTATCATTTCACTTGAGTATTTTGACCTATAAAGCTCTTAGTTAAACATTTTTACAATAAGCAGATTATTTTGCCAAACCATATTTTTTGACCAAACTGTAATCCAACCCTGCAATTTAGTGAAGTTCACTGAAAAGTGCTAAAGAAATTGTAGGTGTTGCAAGGTGCTAATGGGACAATAAACCCCAGGGACCAAGACTGAAGTAGGACTTCAATCCTGACATATTTGCACAGAGGCTTCCTTCCCAGAACCTACATTGCACCAGAGATGTGGCAAAGCTTTGCCCCAGTTTCTATCCCAAACATCTGCAATTCAACAAAGTCCATAATTAAAATTATGTTAAAATGAAGTTACTTGTTCTAGGTCACAATAATTGCTGTGGTGATTTAGGGAATATGCCTATGTATAATTTCTGAATTCACTTTGAGAATATGAACTCTGTACTTGTATCTGTGTCAGGCTGAAAACTCTATTTTCACTCTGGGTCCTCTCCAAGAATGCTTTGTTATATTTCCACCTCTATTTTGGAGAAAGAACTAATAAAGAACAGTCAAGCTTCAATTATCTTTATTTACATATAAGTATTTTTGAGCAATTTTGAATGTTGCCACAGTTTATCTTTGATCACCTGAGAAAGGTATTGGACATAATCTGATGAACGTCTATGGAAGATGTAAAAGACATTTCCTGACCGTGTCTTTTGGAGTGAGGCATAGTGGACAAGAGAGATTTTGTTGAGGGGCAAAAATTCATCTCCAAGAGGCAAGGAAGGACACTGCACTACTTACAGAACACTAACCCAAGTAGAAAGGAGAAAATAATTAAAGAAATAGAAATAGGATAATTTTACACCTGATTTTTTTTTAATGTATGTATTTGATGGGATACCTAAAGTAAGGAGAAGTATACTGGAGGGTTTTGCAAGTTGCTCATATTATATGCTATAACTGTTGCTTGATTCTGAGGAGATGAATTGTAAACCAAATTGTTGGTCAAACTGGTGCTCTGGAAAAGGATGGTTTTTGAAGCATTTGGGACAGTCTGTGTTAGTCATAGAG
>RSEF01000004.1:80764247-80786231 GCA_003993805.1 Himantopus leucocephalus | reverse complement strand
ACATTCTGAGATAAGACTATGGGTGACACTGAAATCATCTTCCTGAGATGAGTACCGACAGCAACATCTCTTTGACAGGCCCTATAATTTTGTCAAGATTTATCCAAATAGTTTATATATTTTCATTATATCTATTTAAAGGTTGTTCATTTTTTGTTTAGCTGAACTGTATCTCCTGATGCCAGATTTCTCCTAAGCAGCTGAAAGTTATTATTACTGCATTGTAGCAGAATAAAAATATGTGAAGATGTAAGCATAATATGGTTTTAATGGAGTGTTCTAATATTGTGATCTTATGAAAATTGAACCGAATAAAATTTTATTTTAAGAATGCAGATCCCACACTGATGAAATAAAATATATATCTTCAGCATTATAGAAGTGACAATTATGCATGTTTGTTTTCTCTCAAGTTACATTTCTATAGTTGGTATAAATCTTAGAGCCAGGATAAGGCAGTGGTTTGATTAAATTAGTCTGGAGTACTACGTAAGCTATGTTTAACGCTGGTAATACTTAAAAGCAGATGCACACATTCATATTTTTTATCAGTTATATGGCTGGCACCCCATATAAAAATACAAACTGTAAGTTCCTTTAGCTATTTTATTGAACATTTAAAACTCTACCTGGAAAAAAATGCACTGCTATATTGCATTCTTTTAGGTCTGGACTCAGCTGTAAGCCTTAACTGTGTATGTCCACATTCTTATTCGCCCAATTATGAGGTCACTAAAATACTCATGTTCCCCACTTAGGCTGCTCACAATGAATAATCATGTTGCCCTGAAGAAATTGTTATATGTTACTCAAAGTAAGGTGTACTGTTGAATGTGCAACATCGATCTCACATTTTCCAAAGCACAACCTCACAGTAAAAGAACACTAAGAATCCCAGTCTGATACAGTGAATTCACACCCGGTAACTAACCAAGGAAAAATTTCCAGTATTCTGGAGTCACTGAAGTTTTATAAAAGTATTTTCTTTGCTCAGAGAGTCATAAAAAAAGAAAAGTCATTCTGAATGTGTCATGCATGCCCTTGCAGATTTCTAGTTTATTGCTATTTGTATGGATGTGGTAATATCCAGACTGCTGGATCATCACTGCTCTTCCATGTTCTGTGCAGCGACTGAAGCAGACAAATACCCTTTCCCTGTGAGTTCAAAATGAACATGCCGTTTGTCTTCAAAGCTGCAAAAACTGTTTTTTAAAAGAATGTCATTTAACTTTCTTTTTTTTCTGCAAGGTTTAGATATTTTGACATCCTATATTTCTTGTTGAGCTTTACTTCTCTGTCTTTTGTATTCTGCAGACACTGTAGAAGATGAAATGGAAATGGCCACAGTGCGACATAGACCTGAAGCTCTTGAACTGCTGGAAGCACAGAGTAAATTCACAAAGAAGGAACTTCAGATCTTATATAGAGGTTTCAAGAATGTAAGCAATTCCTTTTTAAATTTACCATGCATTTACAGGATAGGACACTGCAATCTCAGCAGTATAAGAATGACTGGCAATGAAGCTCCTGGGATTCAGTAGTTAAATCCGGCATGTCTGGTCAGGTGAGGAAACAAACACTCTGCAACAATTCATCTGTTGAATGACCAAAAGATGCAGACAAATTAGAAAGCATCCAGAAAAGAATAATTATAACTTAGTACAGTTGGACTTTGTTCAAGGACAGATTGAAAATTGTGTTGGAGTTGTTTGTCTAAAGATGAAATAATGGAAGAGGACATAAGTCCTGAAGAATTTGGTCAGTGGGAAGAAAGATTGATTTTTGTGTTCACAATAGCTATCGCAAGAAGTAATTGGCACAAATTACACTAGAGGAATTTTTCATTAGGTGGACAGTAGTAGGTGACTTCTTCAGTCCTTCCTAGCTCCCCAAGTATATAAACTTGTCAGATCCCTTTCACTGGGAGTCATTATTTGTGATTTTTTTCTTTTGCTGATATATGTGCTTTATTGGCAGGTCCAATGTTTTCAGTTGGCGGGGATCCCCACTGAGGACCCCATTGCATGAGTGCCATCTGCCTCCTTTTCCAGTGTGTGCTTGGTATTATATGCCATTAACATTGGATAGAAAATACTTGATATTAAAAAAAAAAATTGAATAATAGCTATTGCTTGCAAATCATGAGTAATGTTAATCTATGTACACAGTTGTGAGTACTGCAATTATGCAGGTGCTAAGTCTCCTGCTGAGCTGGAAGTAAAGACAAATTTAATTACATTTATCACCTTTTATTTAGGTTTTTTTCATCCTTACAAAAGGGCCACCTTCTTGCCCCTGGCATTTACCACTCAAGTGAAATTGTGTTACAAAGCATAATAATGCTAACAGCACAATGAAACTCAACTATGGAATCAGAGAGAATATTTTCAAGAGCTTGTACAAAAAGACATCTTGCAGAATTCTTGGATATCATGTATTTTGTCATAAAAGCCAGCCATGCCAACAGAAGTTTTAAAACTACATTTTTATTGGAAGCCTACAATGCAAATAAAATACAGAGTCGCTTAATGTTTCCTGTCTATATATCATCCTCAGTTCCAGAAGGTATATAATGTTGGCATGTTAGTGATTAACAGTGATTGCTCTTAAAAGCTTTTCATTTCCTCGGGGTACCAGAGAACATTCCCCAGCTAATGACAGTATTCCCTAAGTATTGCAAATCATGAACTAATGTCCCTAATTATCTAAAGCAGAAAGGTACAAACTATAGTGGATAAAATAAGCCTTCTGTCTGTCTCTCTAAGTATAATTCTTTTTAGAGTCTCAGAGATTAAGGACTTTGATAATTCTCTGCATAAAATGAAGTATGGAAAAAGAGCATAAGTTATAAGAAAGTCTTTTAATTGCTTATTGTTTTAACATTTTTTGAAAAGGTGAATTCCAGCTCTTCATATGCTTTTGTGTTCTAAGCTGTAAGTTCTACTTACATCAAAAGAGTGTCAATGCTAATACATGGTAATAAATCTTTATTCAGGTGTTCCATTTCCTTATCAGTATGTGATAATTCAAGACATGTGTGTATAAATATCTTCAACTATTTAGAGCTAATGAGCATGAACTTCAGGTTTTTTGTGTTTAATATAATTGCAAAATTATCAATTCCTTTTAAAAATGCTGTAAAGCATGCCTAGGGCTGGTGACTGTTACAAAAATAAATCAATTTAAAGCAGTAGTCTTTAGCCCAAGCGTTTGACTTCAGAAATGAAGGGTTTCAAATATTTCAGTTGAGTTGGCATTTGCTTTGTTTCTTATATTTATCAATTTCTAGTGCAAAATGCTCTACAGCTCTATGAGCAGCTTGCCCATGTGGATTAATTCATCTTTCCTGTCACATGTCTAGCTTTGACCAAATACAGTTTGAGTGGCTTTGGTGGGTACTGATACAGGATGACTTTAAAGTGCCTCCCATGGTCTGCGCTTAGATGGTCTCTGCCTAACAGTGCTCAGTCATCCACTTTTGTGTACCACAGGCCACCTCCCTTCTCGCTCCCCTTCTTTCTGATCCAGCTTAACACTATCCTGCCAATTTCTCCACCCCTGTGTGCTTCATGTGTGTGCTTTATGCACCAATATTTACTGGGGCCCACCCAGCTGGAAAACAGCTTTGCAGAAAAGGACCTGGGGGTCCTGGTGGACACCAGGTTGAACATGAACCAGCAACATGCCCTGCGACAAAGAAGGCAAATCCTGGGCTGCATTAGGCAAAGTATTGCCAGCAAGCAGGTCAAGGGAGGTGATTCTTCCTCTCTACTCAGCACTGGTGAGGTCACACCTGGACTACTGGGTCCAGTTCTGGACTCCCCAGTACAGAAGAGACATGGACATACTGGAGAGAGTCCAATGAAGGGTCACAAAGATGAATAAAGGGATGGGGCTGTCTGTCCTATAAGGAAAGGCTGAGAGAGTTGGAACTGATCCACCTAGAGAAGAGAAGGTGCAGGGGGGGATCTCATCAATGATCAATGTGTATGTCACCATGTATATCAATACCTGAAGGGAGGGTGTAAAGAAGACTGACCCAGGCTCTTTACAGTGGTGCCCAGTGACAGGACAAGAGGCAATGGACACAGACTGAAACACAAGAGGTTCCTTCTCACACATCAGGAAATACTGTTTCACTGTGAGGGTGATCAAGCACTGGCACAGGTTGACCAAGGAGGTTGTGGAGTCTCCCTCCTTGGAGATATCCAAAAGCTGTCTGGACATGGTCCTGGGCAACCTGCTCTAGGTGGCCCTGTTATAGCAGAGGTGTAGGACTTCCAGAGGTCCCTGCTAACCTCAGCCATTCTGTGATTCTGTGATATTGTGTTTAATCATTCCACTAGGAAGGAAACTCCACTGAAAATATTTACTGAAACTCACAGGCACACATCTTTAACGTGACACCACCTGAAGTACTTCATCCAGCTCTGAAGCACTTCATCCAGCTCTGGAGCCCTCAGCACAGGAGACATGGACCTGTTGGAGCAGGTCCAGAGGGTGTCCACAAAAATGATCAGAAGGTTGGAGCACCTCTCCTATGAGGACAGGCTGAGGCAGTTGGGGTTGTTCAGCCTGGAGAAAAGAAGGTTCCGGGGAGGCCTTATTTGTGGACTTTCAGTACTTAAAGAGGGCTTATAAGACAGATGGGGATAAACTTTTTCGAAGAGCCTGTTACGATAGGACAAGGTCTAATGGCTTTAAACTAAAAGAGGTAGGTTCAGACTAGATATAAGGAAGAAATTTTTTACAATGAGGGCGGTGAAACACTGGTTGCCCAGAGAGGTGGTAGATGCCCCATGCCTGGAAACATTCAAGGTCAGGTTGGATGGGGCTCTGAGCACCCTGATCTAGTTGAAGATGTCCCTGGTCATTGTAGGGGGTTGGACTAGATGACCTTTAAATGTCCCTTCTAACCCAAACTATTATCTGATTCTATGAAAACTTGCGCAGATACTACCTCTGGGCTTTATGCTTTTTACCTGATGTTTGCCTGTCTTACTATCTCTTCAACAGTTTAACTGTATAAAGCAAGATATGTTAAGGCATGAATTTAAGTTGTGTTAGCTCTGCTGACATTATGCTCCTGTTAGACTAAATTTACATTGTCCCACAGCACAGTAGCATCAGCCTTGCACTGTGCACTGGCAGGAGCTCAAAAGAGCTGTAGTGCAGACTGTTGTCCTAAAGGCAGTGTCACTAGTATCAGCTGGCATAGTCGCTACTTGTGCTCCACTTAATTGAACAGAATGATGTCCTACATATGGAATTTTGCTTCATTTGTATCACCAATGAACTACAGAATAACTATTGCTATGTGATCCCTTGATATTTGGAATCAACATGCAGTAATTAAACTAGTTCAGCCATATCAGTTGAACTAGTTACTGCTTGCTAGTCTAGGAGTGAATGTTGGTTTCAGGCAGCATTTTCCCATCTATAAATCCACAGATCGCCTATCACTTTACAGAAGGAACAGACAGCAACTCTATTCTTATATAGAGCCTAAAAAAAAGGGAGATTTTCAACAGTTAAACTGTAATGCTACTAGATGATCAAGTATCTGTAGTAGCACAAATATTAATAAACTTAATGAACACAAAACTTTAAGCTTTTGAAAGGACAAAACTCCTTACTTACTATGGTGATACTAAATATAAGTTCAAAACTGACATTTCTTTCTGAAGAACTTGTGTATCTCTATATTATAATAATGCTTAAGGTGTGTCAGAAAGTAATGGATAAGCAAAGCAGATTTTTTTCTATATATTTTCAACAGCTTTTCTAGTATGCACACTTTTCCCTCTGTCTTTATGCAAGCATGACAGGAAAAAATAGGTCCCAGGCATGATAAAGAAAAAACAATTGATGAAGCAGAAGAGAAGCAGTACTCAGTCCCTTTACCTCAGTATCCTGTGGCCAGATAAGGGAAAAATGTAAGAATAAGGTTAATTTAGAGTGATAATTCCCCTAACATACTGTTCTGTCACCTTGCACTCTGCTACTGAAATACTTCCAGTGCTGAAAGTTATAACTGCATCTTTGTATTATATATACTTTAACCAAAGTTTCTTCTGTAAACTGTGATAATTAGTTTTTGAACCTACCAGGGTATTTTGACATCTACAGCATACTGTGGGAAATTAGCTCCATACCTAATTATGCCTTCTCTGAAAAACAATTAATTTCTGTGTCAAACTCACTGCATTTTATTTTAATAAGATACGTATAGTATTTCTGCTACGAGAAAATGAGTAACTATTACCGTTACTTCTCCAAGACATTCACCATTTTACACACCTCTAACACATTTCCTACTTAGTCCCTTCTTTTCCTAACCTCTATATAATCTCACTCCAGCTGGCTGATTGCCCTGAATCCTGTCTAGTTCTAGGATGTCTGTTCTGAGACAAGGATGACCAGAACTTCTCACAGTTTACGTCCTGTTATTTATTATTTGTGACTTCAAATTACTTACACGTAGTTCTGACTGACTTCAGATGAGAAAGCAGCAAGTACTCCTGTATTTCTGTAGTGTTGGTGATTACAAAGTTTGATTTATTTTGTGGTTTTTCCTTACACAAAAATAAAAAAGTAAACCTTTAAAGACATTTTCATCAACTTGGTTTTCCAGTGTAGGTGAGTTACACACCAAATCCAGCAAAAAGTAATTCAAGCAGAGGGCGCATAGGGTCTCAGATAGCACCTCTGTGTGTATGTACACACCTGAAAGCTTCAAGAGAGTCTCAGATCACACTACGGTATAGCTGATGCTCTAGGAACCAAGAAGTAGAGGATAACTGCCAGAAAGGCCCAAAAAGTATTGAAATGCCTATCTTGGCAATGGCTGTTTTGATGGTAGTCAAGGTCAACGTTTAAAATACAAGAGGAGATACAATAAAGCAAACATAAGGAGGTGGCATAAGCACCTTCAAATGACCTAACAACTATTACAAGGAAAAGCACCAAGGGAGAACTTATGCCTATATTCAGTAATTTAGTCATTTTAATGCTTCTATGCTATCCTTGAAAAATGAGCTTAACGGAAGTCCTAAGCCCTCCCCAGGCTCAAAAGGCTGTCCCCAGCACTCTGGTTTTACAGTGTTCCTGCACTCTTGTTGATGAATTGTTGCTCAGCTGCCATCACAGTGGGACCTCTCCATTTTGTATTTGGCTTCCTGTCATCCCATTTCTTGTAAATTGAAATCGTGATTGCCGCAGTCATTAACCTTTCAAACCAATGGCTCTGTGGCAGGCCTAGTACAAGTGGTACTTCACAATAAATTGCACAGACTATCAAGCATGCACTCAACATGTGGTCTGTCTTTCTCTTTTGTCCATTGATAGGTCTCTCACAGTTTTAAAAATGTCCCTGAGCTATGGCACATTTCCATTTTAAAAATACTTAGATAATGCTTTTGCTGCACAAAAGATGCTCCTGTGCTAAACCTAAATGTTAATGATCTTTTAATTTTGGTTGATTATTCTCATAAAAAATTCTGTTGCACTCTGTGTTGGGAAACTACTAGACTTTCCCAGAAAAGTGAAAGTATTTTTGATGAACATTGATCTTACCCAGCTGTATACCAGAGAAAGTTTAAATTGAAGTCATGCATGCATAAAAAACTTCCCTGGATACATACTGTAGCTTTAAATAGGCAGCTCCATACTTGTGACATTTATTGGGAAAACAACATTTCTAAGATACCTTTCTTCCCTATTGCTGTTAGCAAATGAGGCAAACAATGACAGTAAGATAATAACTCTGATAATGTTGCAGCTCAAAGATAGGTTCCCCCATCACATCCATGCAAGAATACGTTTGTGCATGACTCAAAATATGCTAATTTATTCAAAGATTTTTCCATTTCAATTATGGATTGATGGAAGCATTGTATTACTGTATGTTGCATTTGTGAGTCTCACAGAAAGTTTAATGAAAGCTCATTTTATAGGTTATAAAGCTCATTTATTGATTGTCTAGAGAATTTGAGTTTTGCATGATAAAATACAACCATTCTCATTGTCCTTTTCTGGAAAAATCCTTCCCCTTGTTTGTTCCTCTGATAGTCTCTTACAGAAAGTGAGGAGAAAGTGCTTGTTTTATGTAATTAAGTACATTTCCAATCTAATGAGGCAAAAATAAGAATGTACGGCTCATGTCATGTGGGTTTTTCTGTTTAAGGTATATCTACATACCCAACTGTAAGAATATTCATAGGATATTTTTGATTTTTTAAGTGACTAGACAACCTCCAGAGTTCTCTTCCAGTGAACAGTTCCATCAGTTAGTGATCTGAACTGCCCACATTCAGATTAGACAAGTAATTTAATAAACAAGATTAGCTAATGGTTTGAAACTAATAGCTGTTTCTGTATTGTGTACACATCCCAATCCCCTCAAAACCTCAATACACTTACAGTGTGAATTTTCACATTCTTAGCTGTAAAGTATCCAGAAATAAATGGAATCTGCATAAATACTGTGGAAATTCAGGTTGTTGTTTGATATGGCTTTGCATCTAGGTAATGTTGGGACATTAAAAAGGAATTTGGGATCCCTGAGACACTTATGCCATCATTAACATTAGCTGACAAGGAAGTCAAATTCAAAGTTTTGATGCTGATCTTCCAACACCAGTTCTAGACCTCATATGATAAGTGCTCATATTATGTACTTTCTAAAATTATCTGTGCTAGGCCCAGTGGTATGGTCTATAAAACTTAAGTTTAGCAGCAGCTGTCAGTGCAGTCAGTTATTCAGAGATAGAGCCTATGAACTGCAATTAAGCAAGCCTTCAGGATGACAAGGAAGCCACTTACCTATATTGATTTGAATTTATGTCCCTATCCAAAGCTTTTGGGTCTAAATACTAGGCACCTTCATGAGCTTCACTGATTTGCTGAGAATAGGTGCCTGAAAGAACAAGGTAGCTTTATCCACATTTGTTTAACAGCATGGTAGTTACAGCATTTTCCCATGTAATGAGAGTTTTAAAAAGTGAAAGAAAAATTATAAATTTGATAAAAGTAATTGTGACTTCAAACGGTACAATTGAGTTGGTGCACTCAATAATAATAATTTTCACTAATAATAATAATTTTCACTGTATAAATCATTTCTCTCCTGCAAATTTTTGTATAATGGTGAAGGTTAGGTATAGATACTGTGCATTTAGATTTTATTTCACCAGCAGTCAGTGCAGTTGGTTTTCCCTCAAGAACTGATGACTGTCTGTAGAAGTCCTTGGGTTACGCAGCATGTAATCCTAGCAAGTGCGGGATCTTTCCAGATGCAGACTTGCTTTCTGACCAAACAGAAAAGAAGAGAGCTTGGAAGAAAAATATAGGTCAGTTAAAGGTTCCCACCTAGCTCTCCTGACTAACATGAAACCATTTGACCCATATCTTTCTGTGACTCTGAATATCAAACAAGGGATGGGTTGCTCTACTGGGTAACAGTGCGTGAAACATGCCCCTTGTGCTGAAAATTTTTAGAGAGGTTCTGACCCCTCTGCACAAACAGTGTATAA
This sequence comes from Himantopus leucocephalus, assembly GCA_003993805.1. Classification (NCBI taxonomy): domain Eukaryota; kingdom Metazoa; phylum Chordata; class Aves; order Charadriiformes; family Recurvirostridae; genus Himantopus; species Himantopus leucocephalus. Next base: position 80,776,698 of record RSEF01000004.1, on the reverse strand, counting down.
ACAGCAATGTTGTGAACACAAAGAAGACGTATATATAAATAAACACCAACAATTTGTCTTTTCAAATAGATGCAGTGATGACACCTGAATGGGCTGTGCCTCATGCATATAAACCTATTAAATTTGTAACACAGAAATGCCAATAACAGAAAAAAATAAAGGAAGTCTTACTTTACTAGAAAATCAGATAGTAATAACTCAAACTGAAAATTAACTTCCCCCCATGTTAGAAAACTCCTGTGAATTTTTTAGCCTTAATAAACTAAACAGTAGACAACTGCATAATGAAACGCTGAGCAAATAAACCTAGAAGCTGAATACCATGTCTGCTGTCAAGAGACAGATTTCTGTAACTCATCTTTTTCTATCTAGAGAGAGTTTCTGAAGACATGTATAACGTGCATAGCTCAAACCTCCATTTTTTGAAATAGAGTTATTATTTACTAGTTGTTCTTCAGATCAATTGTTTTCTCAACTTTAGATGACTGAAGAAACCTTTAAAAAAAAAAAAACCAAACCTTGCCAAGCAGAATTTTGTTATGTTTCAAAAGCACTAGCATACATTTACTAGGGGCTTAGAGGGAACTTTTTCATATTTCAAACAAGGCTATGTGAAAATCTTCTAACAAACTAAGCAATAAATAATGCTTACATTCATTATATATTTCCTTCAGGAGTTAGTCAAGAAACTTGAAACTTTTCAACTATAAGAGTAAAAATAATTTGGAGGTACAGTTTGACAGACCTAGCATATAGTTGTCAGTCGTCACAAATTTACAGACCTTAATGTGTTCAGTGGAGATATTCGTTTCAATTAGTCTCACAGTTGCTGGCAGAGACTGAAATCTTCTTTTTGAAAGTTAATAATGAACTCAGTTCCTACACTTCTATTCATCTCATGACTTACTGCTGTTCATGGAGATACTTCATGTCATGTTCACTAGGGAAAACCTGTCATCTAGCATCCCAAGGACTATCTTCATAATAGTGATTGCTTACTTCTGAATTATCTCTGAAAAATGTAGATGCCGAGTCGCTAATTAAGCAGCATATAAAAAGACCGTGATTTTAAGCACCTGGTATCAATAATAATGCAGAGCACCAAATACCGCGAAAGTTCTTCTTTATACTAAAAAAGTCAGTATTACATTTTGGTGGAATGTGTGCTTGTCTGTCCCTCCCATTTGAACCTGGCAGTACCCTGTCCTGTGCTCTGGTGTGCTCTCAGTGTGCCATCCGTCGGTCATGCCACGCTGACACTTGATGCACAGTAAATACCTTCTGCTCTGCCAGCCAGCTGCTCAGTGGAACTCGTCTGCTGGTCGAGCTGTTTTCTACCACAGAGCTTTCATGTGTGTCAGTCTGTGAGATCTGAGGAATATAAATGTTTATGTACTAGAATATGAGCAGCAAAGTATCTTCTTTGGCTACAGCTCACTGCAGCTACTTTTTGCTGTAATTGGACTAAGCATTACAAAACTTGAGTTATGTGACATTGTTGGATTTTTGTGTCTGGGAAATCGCTAACACTAGAGAAGTAAAATTTGGTGCAATGCACCACTGATGAGGTTGTAATTTAAAAGTGTATTGAGTAGACACTTCTTATTCTCCTTTTTCCCTCCTGCCCCCTTTTCTTCCCAAGGTGAGATTTGTAACTGCTATAAACAGTGGATTTTATAACACACAGCTTAGCATAAAATGTTTTAGTGAGCCAACTCATCATTTGAGAAAACAGTGTTCAAAAAATCCTTCTGCTTCGATTTCTTGCTACCAGTTTTCTTAAAGAGTTTTTTTATATAAAATATGATAATTCTGTATTAAATCCTGCACTGTTATGTCCCTGTTACGCTGCAATTCAGAGACACAAAGCAGACACACATATTTTCAGATGGGTGTCCCAGGCCTGCAAAATGAGAGGATACTTCTCTGTATATGGAGAAGTATCTGGTGGTACTTCTGGATGGTGCAGTTTGACCATTTGGGTCCTGATTACTTCAAAACTTCACAGACAGAATCTTATTTGTGCTGGACTCAGGGATCTTTTCTGGATCCCAGGAATTTCCAAGTAATTTTTGATCTTTATAATTTTTTCCTGTTTAAATTCCTAATCAGTTTAAACAAAATCAGCAACGTGTACATTTTGTCAGAAAGCAGTGAAAACATCAAAAATCCTTTCTTGATTTCAACAGAATTACTTTTTTATTTGAAATTTCTTTAGATCTACATCTGTGCTAAAAATAAACACGAATAAATCTTCAAATAAAACAGCAAATCACAAGTGCCAGAGCATGAAGGTTAAGCCTTTCAGTGTCATGGAATTTTATTGCAAGTCTTGGGGCAACCTGCATTTACCTTTGAGTGAAAGTCTAAAATCCAGTATCTATCAGAGCCAATATTCTTTAGATCAGCTGGACATTTCTGCAGTTGCTCTTCACTCCAATTGTGTGAATGATTCTCATGTTAACTTTCAAGTAAGGGAATTTATTCAACCCAATCAATTCTATTGTGAAATATACTTAAAGGACCTTAGATATGGTGAGTATAAGAGAAGAAAGAGGAGCCAATAACTCAGAGGACAGCACGATTCAGTAAACACAGCATGAAGCTAGAAGTCTAAAGACTCTAGCCTTTAAGCTCTCTGGCTGGCTTATTAACTGCCACACACTTTTAAAAGCCTTAACTGTCACACTAAAAAGCCTTCTGGGTTGCAAGAGAGCATTATACCAGTGCTTCGCTGCCTGCAAGGACTCCACATTGACAACTGCCTAATTTAATGTCTCTAGTCTGACAGCCAAAACCTTTTAGAGTGTCCCTGGCTATCTGAGAGATTGCTTCTCAGCCTTTGATCAAAGCCTCCTCAAACATGCCCAGGGAACAAAGTGGGGAACACTAGTAGGGGGGCTGCTGGCTGTGGGAAACTGAACTTTCCCAGGAGCTGGAGATAGCAAAGTTCATCCTTACAGGAGAGAAAAATGATCACTGAATTCCTTGGCGTTAAGAGTGTATGTTCTGTTGGTAGTATATTTGAGCGAGACCATTTCACAGAATCACAGAATGGTAGGGGTTGGAAGGGACCTCTGGAGGTCATCTAGTCCAACCCCCCTGCCAGAGCAGGGTCACCTACAGCAGGTTGCACAGGACAGCATCCAGGCAGGTTTTGAATGTCTCCAGTGTGGGAGACTCTACAGCCTCTCTGGGCAGCCTGTTCCAGTGCTCTGCCACCCTCAAAGTAAAGTAGTCCCTCCTCGTGTTTAGATGGAACTTCCTATGTTCAAGTTTGTGCCCATTACCTCTTTTCCTATCACTGGGCACCACTCAAGCAAGACTGTTCCAATCCTCCTGGCACCCTCCCTTTAATTATTTACAAGCGTTGATAAGATCTTCCCTCGATCTTCTCTTCTCCAGAGCAAAAATCCCCAAGTCCCTCAGCCTTTCCTCCTAAGAAAGATGTTCCAGTCCCCTAATCATCTTTGTAGCCCTTTGCTGGACCCTCTCCAGCAGTTCCCTGTCCTTCTTGAACCGGGGAGCCCAAAACTGGACACAGTACTCCCTCCATGACTAAGCTCCATATCTGTCAAGTGGAAATAACAGTAACCTCATGTAACACTGATATAAGAAGCACTCTACGTGGTATTTCTAACAATGATTTACTTGCTCCATCTCTGATGCTGTGACCAGCTTTACTGTGACCTCACAAAAAGAAGTGTCAAAGAATAATTTTTACAAGTAAACTCCCAGTAGCTGGATATAGCAATATTTGTCTCTGGCATGCTATCTACCAGCAATTATAGGTATCAGGGCAAGAGACACATGATGGTACTTGTGATTAAAAATGTCAGCACTAAGCTGATCTAGGTGTGCAGGAAACTTATTATACAGGTTACTGAGCTTTGGATCAATATGCAGGAAATCCAGGCCTTATAACTAACTGTCATATTGTCCTGCTGGATAGTCCAGTTTTACTTTTCTCCTAAGTATTTAAGGCAAAAGCTCTTTGTCAGTGTTTCTCCATGTCACCCAATATAATGGGTGATTTATTACTATTAACAAAGTTTTACAACAGGCAATGTTTTTCATCTTCCTCCAGAGCAAGATTAGAAAGAAGTGACACAACAGAAAACAACAGAGAACTTTAATATGAAAGCAGATGCAAAATTAAATTCAGCTTGACACCAGAGAGTAACAGAAAATTTGTTTATCAGTTTTTAATTAGCCCTATAGATTCACCAATTATGGATACTTCTAACGTTTAGCTGCTGGATTTATAATGTGATTCTTCCAGGCTAAAAATCCTATTTCTCTTAAAGTCAGTTGCAAATCTTTGTGTCATGAAGATTTTTTGACCCTCTTCATGTGTTTTTCACTATAAAATACCTTCTCAAGGATCCCAGAGCTCTAGATAGAAACGTGGCAATTATGGTTTTGTTCAGCTTATTTGTCCACCACCACATTAGCTGTCTGTGATGAAAAGAACTGCACATTCCTTCAGTCTGTCAGACAACTGTAATTTAGTGGCAATTGGCTCTAAAATCTTCTAGTCCAGTCCCAGAGGAAGGTATTTCCATGAGGCAACACCAAAATATAGTCTAATTTATTTTTTATTTTACCAGTAGATAAGCATGTACCTGTCCCTGTTATCCTGTGCTGGAAAATCTGATCCTTTTTCTGGTTTCTTCAGAATAATTTTTTCTTTCCTCCTACATTTCTAAGCTACGAAAGAGTATGCATCCCAATCGAGGTATTCCCTCCATTCAATTGGGAGCATGCTGGGCCTCTTCAGAGCTCTCAGTTGTTCACCAGAGGACCTGAAACGTTTTGCTTTGCTAACGAGATGCCTTTCTCCATTTGGTCATTGCCTTCTGCATTCAGAGTTCCTGAGAGCAGCGGCTTTTGGGAAATCCCAGGGCACTCTAGGAAGTTTTCTGCTCCTTTTCCCAATGAAGACCTAATTAGGATCCTAAGATTGAACCCATCCCTTTTCTATTAATGTAACTGTCTCAATACTAAACAGTCCATGAACAGGCTAGAAGCTTAGGCACAGGGATCAATTATTTTTTCTTTTTCTTATCTTTAAGTAGTATAATTCTCCAGATCTGAGTCTCATCATCCCTCAGGCTTGGTGAAATAACCACACTGGATCTGATTTTCAAAAAATCCACTGCACTTCCAATAGTGTTGAAAATAAATAAATCAAGTCATAGAGCATCTGCTTCACTGAACAAGAGACGTAGCACCATCCCCTGTAACGGAGCCCAAGTTATAACAGCCTTATTTTCTTATTCCATTCCCTGAAGCTGCAGTTATGGAACAAAGACAAATTTTATGTGCCATAAACTTAGCAGGTTTTGCAAGAAGTTTTTATGCCCAGCAATTTCATCCTCAATGAATCTCCATAAGAAATGATACCACTATGAGAAATGAAATCTCTTTCTCAGGCCTACCCTGTATGATAGAGAACTCTTTTTCAGATGTGGCTGATTCTCTAGTTATCTTTTTCCCCTCTTGTTATCTGTTTTAACTAGGAGATGTCTTCTGCTGTTTTATTGTTTCTCTATGCTGTTCATGTTTTCATAAAAATATGCCAGCAAATATTGATCAACATTTATTTAGGTTTATCTCAGTATTCAGTTGCAATGATTTGATTTATGCTACAAATTTTAGGTATGCTGCCAAAAGCAATGCATCAAGTAACCACATATGAGACAGGGAAAGCTTCAGAACAGTCTAAAGGAGATTTGTGTAGTTTATTTAGATTTTTTCTGTGCTAAAAAAGGTATCAGTTCATATCCCTAACTAAACTTCAAATTCCATTCTGATGCTTTTGTCATGTCTCTTACTCAATTATAGAAAGAGCGTCTCATTTGTAAATAGCAATGATACATCTTCCCCTGTCTTATGGAACTGTTCACTCATTTTTCTCAAAGGTGTTTAGATTTATGTCCCAAAACATTGCCACAAAGGCCCCTTCCATGATCACCATAAACAGCAGAGCTCTAGTGGCCAAGAATATATTCCGTATCATGGACCCATGATCTGGGGAGCCCTTTGGGCAACAGAATAAAGGAGTTGTTGGTGTGGTGTGCTGGCAGGCTGGATGAGCGCAGATGTGACAGTGAGGTTTTGGAACATGGAGAGGGGAGTCTGTTGCAGACATTGAATGCCAGGGCACCTCCAGGATGATGGACGTTGTCCTCACTGTGTGAACATGGAAGAAGCATTTCTTCCTATGGACCGCATCTCTCACTCACAGCAGCTTCCTACACCTCATTGACTAAATTGCTTCTGATTTTCACCACCATACTTGGTGAATCAAGTCCTATTTATGCTAACATCAGGCTCAGTTTTATAAATATTTATGCAAGTAAGCACTTTTGTTCTTATGTTTGCAGTGCTGGGGCCCCTCTCCTGAGAGAAACTGTTGTTAGTAGTGGAGGAAGTCGAAACCTTTGTTAAAGGATAAATGTATTACTATATAAAATATAAATGATGCGTACAGGGTTTGATTTCCAGTCTCTAACCTGCTCCTCATTGACTTTTATGCTCTTTGCTATTTCTGCGAGCTGACACGATTCTGTAGGAGCTGAAATTCTTTGGTGCCTTTCATCGTAGTTACCACTAACCAAATGTTGATCTGTCTGCCTTTACTATTGCACGTCTTTGAAAGAAACAAATAACCACCACTCTTAGAAATACTGAAATAACATAAGTTAGGACACACTTTCAGGCTGATTGTCTTTCATGCAGACGTGTCCCGGGAATGCAAAACTTACTTTATGATTAAAATGAAAATTTGAGTTGGTGTCAGTACTTAGTATCAACATCCAGTTGACTGACAAACACAAAAAAAAAATCGGATCAGCATTTTAGACAGGATGTAGTTCTTTTTTTTCACCCCTGGCAAACTGAGGTTGCTTCATAAATTACTTGTGCTAAAGTCAGGCTTTCTCATTTTGGATAAGGCTATAAACTATTCGTAATCATGATGGTGCCAGTCTGCTAACCTTTGGCAGAAGGTTGTTAGTACAGTGTCCTCCTCAGTGAATCTTCCACTCTTTAAGGATACAAGGAGCTTCTAGGGAAAGCCAAAGCACCAGCTGAGTTTCTAAATTCTAATTCCCTCGTGTAAGAAAAGCAAAATAAAGGCCTCCATGGTTTTAAAGTAGAGATTTGACCTATACTCTAATATTGGTGTTAGGGACTGGTGACGTCCTTCATTCTGCTCAAGTGAATCACTTGAGTTGGTCTAAGGGAGTGCACCTGAGCGCCCAGCACTTGCCAGCAAGGAGCTATTCCTCCTCCTCTCACCTAGGATTTCAGTCAATTTGAAGGGACTTGATGGGAACATGGGAAAGGCAAGTCACAGAAGCAGTGCTCACCGAAATACAGCTTCTCCCAAGAGGCTGAGTACCTTATCTTTGCCAGTGTTTACAGCAAACTGCACTGCTCAGTATTTGAAGCATGGGTTCTGCTGCATTTAATTTAATTATGACTCCCGCCTATTTGTGAAGTCAGGATTGTAAAATGCCCTCTTGTAGTGACAAGTAAGGGCAGAAACAGTAAGCACCTTTCAGATGCCAGGGACTCATCCATAAAGTGTCAAGCTTTGGGGTGAGCTTTTAAGTTCAAATCTTCAGTCATGTTGTTTACTGTTGTTTTACTGCCAGTGCTAATAATAGGAAACTAAAAATTACACTAGTTAGTGGGCATTGCTAAACAAAGAGCAGCGCTGATTAAAAGCATTGCTGGCACCTCGCCTACTGCATCGTGGAAGCAGCCAAAGTGTTGATTGTTATTTACTGTGTGAAGCCACACATGCTGGATGTGAGCCAGTTCCTTTATTTCTGCTTGTTTTCCTCTGAAACTGCCACAGTAAGTAGGGGGTGGGAAGAGGCTTTTGTTCATTAGAGCAACTTTTAGTGAGAGGCTCAAAATCTTGTACATCTTTGCTGTGCCATTGGGAAGCATTATCGTAACTCTTCTACAGGTAGCTAAATAGAAGGAAGAAGTTTTGTGTTGTACCTGATGAGACAAGGCTTGAAAGGAGTTCTTGCATGTATTTCACCAACAGATGTCAGTGGAAACTGATCCTATCAAATCCACTGACTTCCACAACATTCCTAGAAATGTAGACTGTGGCCACTGTGCTATAAAAAGAGTCTACACCTTCTGTGACAGAAATGATAATGTAACAACCCGAGATGTTGCCCCTGTGAGCCTGTAGCTGAAGTAGTTCTACTGTACTTTAGATCAGGGAGGAAAGATTGAAAGGAAGGATGTCCCTTTAGACCCACTAATCAGGGCACTCCATCTGGGGACACATCCTGTGTTCTAGGTCCTCTGTTAAAACTGCTTATGCTTTACACCTGTAGCCATAAATAGGCATATTCATAGGAAGGCTTTAGAGTAGGGACTGGGACAAAAGACTATCTGAGATAACCATCCCTAACCATTTCAGAAAAAAACACTTTCCTTTTGTATTACTCCCTATTTCTTTCATCCCATACAGCTTCTACAAACAATAGAGAAAATACTTCTTCATCTCCATTACTAGCTCTCATGGCTCACAACTATATTCAAGTATACAAGACTAGAGTATGTTACTTTATGTTCTGATCTATAAGGCTTAATTCTGCAATAACTGAAAATAATAGAAAGCTGTTTTAGGAAGAAATTTCAGCCTTCTTGAAATCATCAAATAAGTCTGATCCGAGGTATACCTTTGGTCAATGTATTTCGTCATTCATCACTGGCTACAGCATCTTTCTATACGATTGTACAGAAGTTATTTTTAAAAATGTAAAAGAAGAACTATTTCAATAAAGAAAAGGTACTGTGAAAGCTTTTTTTTATAGCCCAGTCCTGAGAAAACTAAGATGAGAAAACCAATTAAAAAAAAAAAACCCAAGAACTATCTCATTTTCAATAGACAAGGGGTTAAACTAATAGCTGTCCCTTTTCTGATAACACAAAAAGTAGAAGTGATAATTAAAATTAAAAACACCAGCGGTTTTCAATGTAATTGAATTGAACAGAGGTTATTCATTAGAGAAAATGAGTGAAAATCCATCAAGTTAGAGATAGGTCATTATAAACACACTCATTCATATATATATATAGCATATATTGTTGTACATCGTGGGGATAATATCCCACAGGTGAAAAGAATATTAATGCTGGACTTAGGATTATTTTTTTCATAAAAGTAATTTCAAGCAGTGTAATAAATAAAAATTATAAAAAGCCTCACAGTACCCTGTATTTTGAACTTTTAAAATTTCCACTCTAAGTATCTTCGTATGTCCTACACATATTAATGTACTGGGACTCTCAGCTCTCCTACAAAGTAGGATAGGCTTCACTAATGTACTAATTAATCTTCATTTTACTCCAGGAAGCTTTTTTAGAACAGAAATTATATTAAATTCTTTCAGCTATAACTGTGTTTTAAGTACGCTTTGTCCTATACTTTGTATGTGTTCTACTTTAAATAGATATAGCATAATTATGGAGCATGAATTATGCTCAAACAGGGAAAAATCTCCTGACTGACTCCATTTCTGGTTACTCTGGTATACCCGGATCTACATTAGCTTGGAAATTCTTTGTTTACCAGTACACTATTAATAATTCATTAATTAAAATAAATACAGAAAATAATTTAAAAATGTTAGGAAAGATAGCAAAAGATTTCAATTATTTAAGGGAATATGAAAATTGATTTGAGTAAAAAATTCACGTTTCTGAGTTGTCTGAGGAATTATCTTCTCTCTCTGAGAAAAGTAACTGATGTTCTATTATTGGGTAAGCGGCATGAAGAAGGCAGCTCTATTTGTTGGCGAGAGTAGCTGGTAACCTGGCCACTGTACCTTTATAAAAGGACGTAAAACTGGAGGGGGCTCCCCTGCCTAGCAGAAGGAAAAAAAATGACACATTCTTATTTATACTGAGTGTGTTTAAAGTGTTTCGTCTGAGGTGTTATGATGTGTTCTTCCCTTTTAGTCTCACTTCTGTGGTTTCATCTGCACAGATCAGCCCCAGAACAAACACTTTTCCTTTGAGCCTTGAGTTTGGTTGCCACTACTGATGCCCAAGCATCCAATACACACGTGTTCAAAGCTTTCTTTTACCCATCTCTTCCACTGCAGCCTGCCTCTGCTCATCTTCCTGTTTCTGCACATTTCTTGGTAATTAACAGCAGCTCCTTCAACAGCTTTTCAGAAGAAAGGCAGGTAAGGTCTGGACTTGTTCCATTATATCATAGGCCTGGCCAGACCCCAAAATGATAGGTCTAAAGATAGAATGAAACCAATTGGCATCCTTTGTGAGTAGTCTGAGATGCTGTCCTGCCCATCATCCTCCCCATCCTTTGATAACCTGGCTTTTATAGTAGGCAAACAGCAAAGCTTAAGAGGAACACAGAGGTGGGGGAATAATATAATTGCCTGATCAAAAGAGCCAAAGTAGATATCTCTTCTGTAGTCATTGCAATTATCTCACACATGCACTGATTTCCTAAAAACTTCCTTAAAGCTCCCATCTGATGTGTTGAGGTGTTGAATGATAAATCTATACAAAGGAAATTAAATGATTCTGTCATACATCTAGTTTCAAAAAGAGACATTAAAAAGCAGGAGCCCAAATACTGACAATAAAGCAGTCCAGAAGACACCAGTTCAAAGACGCTGTTCAGAGAAATGACTGTCTATAATAGATTACAAAGACGTGGGGTTTTTTTTCTTTTAATCCATAGGAGAAATAACTTCTGGAAATTTTACCAACACCTAATGGACAATACTTTACTTATAGTTCAATCTCTCTGAATTCATTGCCCTCCTGGGAGGGATCTAACTATGGCAGGAAAACAGCTGCTCTCCTCTCCCCACATCTTCTGTTATTGCTTCTTCTAGACGTATTTAGAGCAAAGGAAAAGAAAAAAAGAAAAGGATCATAAATATGTTTGTCTGGGTTTTTTTTAATCTGTATTAATGAGAAAAGAAAAAGATCTTTTGAACTATCCAACTATTCCCAGGTTAGTTTCCCCAGTCTTAATTTCTAGTGCTTTGTTCAGCCACATTTCAAATATTTCGAGAGGGGGTTTCTCTAATTTAGTTTTTTGAGGCTGCTTCACAGGCTAGTGCATCACATCTCTTTTAAGCATATCTTTTGAGATATTTTTCAGGCTGCATTTGCTTTTCCTTTAATGACATCAAAACCTTCTTTCCCCCAGAAACCTCATTTTGTTTGTACCATCTACTTTGAAGTCCCAATAAAATAATTTCACTTTCATTAGCTGCTGCAGGTTTTTTCCCTGCTCTTGGTGTTTCTCCTATGTTGGCCAATAATGTGATCTGAACTCTAGCAATGCCACCCAGCCCCTTTTCATGAAGATCACTTCTGATATGTGTTTTGCTTTTTTACAGAAAATATCAGTATCAAAAATAAACCTTGTATTCTAAGAGTACTTTCAGGACATAAAGTTAGTCACAATCACTTCAAAATAAATAAGCAATGAGATTTATTTCTGGTGTATATATCAAGGACAAGATAGATTTGTGTTTACTACAGAGAAATGAGTTACAAAATGATGAATTTGTTTGTTTAAATTACAATAAACTGCAAACTTACTTATTCTCAGCACGCAACTTTAAGGTCAGTCAAAACTTAAGCTTAGCCCTATTGGTATTTGGTAAATATATCTTTAATGGTAAAGGTATTCCCAAGTAAAATCAATATAATACTGAACTAATGTTCTATGTATTAAATTATATAAATTTATCAAATAAAATAAATAAAATAATTACATTTATAAAGGGAAAAACTCAGGCCAGATTCAACAGCCTGAGAGAGAAGAGGCTGTTGCCATGGCCCCAGATTCAACCAGCAGCGAGACTGAAGATGTGTTCCCGGTAGGCACATGCACATAGAACACATGTGTACATCACATATATAGCTATACACATGGCCAGCCACACAGGTCACAGACAGACACACAGAGCAGTCACATGAACACAGGCAGCACCAATGGCTTCATCCTAATCCCCTCTGTGGCTGAGCAGGGTAGAGGTCCACTAGTGAGAATACATATATATATGTACACACACACACACATATGTACAGTGTGGATCCCTCCAGCAGCTGGGCTCAGACACCAGGCTCAGATGCCCAGTAGCTGCTCCTGGATCCCAGTTTCCTCAGTTGCTGACAACTGGGCATGAGTGCCTCCAAGGCTGCAGCCCCACTCCAGTTGCTGGGGCAGACCATCTCATGCACACACACACACGCACACACATGCACACATAAAGCTGGCCAGGAGTCCCCTGGTCCCCAGCAGCCAACCCCCCCATCGTGTTACCCTTAGAGACTCCCAGGTCATGTCACCTGCTCACCAGCTCATCCGACTTGATCTTTGCTAGTGCTCACACACTCGCTCACACCCCTGCATGCGCTCCAG
>RSEF01000004.1:80747385-80763247 GCA_003993805.1 Himantopus leucocephalus | reverse complement strand
AAGTAACTGATAAAGGGAGAGAGGTGGGTTTAATGCTGCTGAGCATTAGAATACTTATAAAAATAAGAAAGTAAAGCTCAAAGAAAAATCATTTGTATAAGCTCCAGCAGTGCACATTATTAAAAGCTCTTCATATACTGTGCACTGTACAGCTACTGAATTCTCTCGCTTAATTTGCACTCAGATTACCACAGCAGTGGGCCTCAAAATAAGAAGGTAGAAGATACATAGGAATCTATTGCTTTAAAACAATCCAGTGATACAGCCAGATGGTAACAGGAAATCTAGGAACCAAGTGGCAAACTGAGACACAGAAGTCTCTTCATTTGTGATCTTAAGTGGCTTTTCTGGTTTCTCAGAAGCCACCTGCAGCAGTTCTCCCACTGTCTTTAAATAGTTTTGAAAAACAGAATCTTTGGCTCTAAGGGAGCTCTGGAAACTAAATGTCTTTCCTTTCAGAGTTTAAAAGAATTTTTTTTCCTTTCGTTTGCATAGCATAACACTAGACACCTCTTCCGTCTTTTCTAAGAAAATAAGTAGCTTTTTTTCTTCTTCATCTAGACCATAGTTTTACCTTTTTTCCATATATACATATAAAAGAATAGGGATATTTTATTCTACATACATGGCAGCACAAAACAACCATTTCTGTGGCAGTAAATTCCACAGAGTTTTGATTTTACTTGCACAGGGAATAAAAACACATTTCTTTATCCCAGGTATGGATTCAAATATCTATGTATTCAACAATATTTTTCCAATAATGTTAGGAAAAAATACCAATAATATTGTAAAAATATCCAATATTTGCATATTTTCTATGCCTAATTTAATTATAATATGTTACCTATCTATAAAAAGAAACTGGATACAGCTCTGAATACAAGTACTTGTGCCATTTAAAAAGAGTATATCTAGGGCTTCATATCTAATTTGCTGCCAATTTTTGATCAACGCTTCTTAGAATAAAAAAGAGCAACATTTGTGCAGTAACTACATACTCATTTATTAGCTTGTTAATTGCCCAGATTATCAGAAAGTATTTGATTTTTTTTAATATTTTGATCGTAAGACTACCAAACTTTTTGTACGTCCATTTTAATTTCTGGGTTAACTAAATATATCATTGGAAACAGATGCACAAATGCACCATTGCATCTTCTGATGTCAGCAGTTCTGCTAAATTTAACAGCCATAAAATATGCAACACCAGATTTTTTAATACGCGAAAACTATGTATTACCATTTTTAACCAATCCTGAACTTCATTCAAAAACTCACCTGATATTTTAAATAATAAGCAGGATAAAAATACACAAAAGTATTAAATAAATTTCTAAGGCCCCCAAATCCACTAAAATCTCCATTAATACATTTCTGATAAGGTGTTCAGGAAGGCATTTTCGTCTACTGAAAGGAAGATAAGTCAGTAAATGCTGCTGCTCTCCAAAAATCATTACTAAAAGACAGCATCAGGGTTATCACACCTTTCTAAACAATGGACATGTCCCAGAAGTGCCCAGATCCTTGCCAAAGCCACTTAATACACAGAAAAAATTCAACAAAAGAGCTATTTCACTCTTTGCAAGACATCAGGTACTACCCAGCTATCACTTGGCTAGAAAAATCTCGTAGAAGAAACTTCTCTTGAATTCAGCATTTTTGCTTCCTTGAGGCATCCATCTGACGGAAGCCAGGACAGGCAGGCGCTCATGATAATTACGTAATCACCTTTTTTTTAAAATTGGAAGATATAGATCGTTACCAGTGCTCTCAGTGATATGAAACAGCACTGTAAAATTTTCTTGCTTGTCTGAGGAGGATCTGAGCTGTGGTAAAGATGCTTTGCAATAGTCCCCTCCCCAACCTTGGCATGAGGCTTGGGAATGGGAGAGGGAGCCTTGCAAGAAGCAAGTGACTGCATGTAGCAGCACAATCCAGCGGAAGAGCATTGCCATGCAAATCACCAGGGCCCTTGAGGGGTGCACAGCAGTTGGAATTAAAGACTGCAGGTACGGCTGAATACCCACTAAAGCTTTCGGTCCCCTGGGCTGCAGCTTTTAGCTTCTCCCCACAGGCTCTCAGCCATAAATTTTGTGTAAACTTTAAAGTGTCTGCTTGACTGAAAAATAGGTTCAGATGAATTCTGCTGTGAACAGTGACTTTCTTATTAGTATATTTAGCATCACTTCAAAAAACTCTATATTGTCATGGCTTTGGTTAACACATTCACAGTTCTCTTAAGCTGTGGTGTTTCCCAGTAAAGTGTATGAACTGGGCAGAATATTTTTTCTTTGTTGTGTCCAAAAAGCATCCAAAGCAGAGGGAAAACATCAGATAATTTTAGTATTTGAGCCAAACTGGTGTATTGAAGTTTAATCACAAAATTATGTCAATTATGGGATTTTCGTTCTTCTGTGAAATTTCAGCATAGTCCTTTCTTGCTGTAAAGCACATATTTAATATTCTTCTCCTGAGTCTTCAAAAGAATCGGACCAAGCAATGACAGTAGTTGTAGAAACAGGTTGACATTATGGTAATTTTCTATCTCCAAAAAACGTCAAAAGCAAACCCCAGTTCCTTTACACAGAAGGCTGAACTTGCCATGACTCTAAAAATAATACTGGGCCCAATACAGATAAAACCATGTGTTGTGAACGAATGGTTTTCAAATGGCCACAAGAGTTTCCTAAGAGGCAAATTGAGAAAGCAAGTAAAAGATTTTTTCATTCCCTTAAAAATAACCGGATGGGACTAGAGTCAAGTAAACTTGTCATAAAGCTATGATATGACCAGTAAAAAATTGGTAATTTGTTTCTTCCTTATGTTAAGTCTTTACCCAGTCTGAAAACCTGTAATATTCATGGCAAAGAACAGACATTTCTCTGCCACATTTGCCAAAACAATACATATACTTGTATGAGGGACTGCTGAATGTCTCTATCCTAAAACAAAACACGCAAATTCTTCTGTTGCTCTTGCCAGGATGATGTTTACTTTAGCTGAAATTCATCTTACAAAATAGTTAATAATCTCAGAATTTACTCTCAATCTTGTTTTTATAGAGGGAAAACTCACAGGAGAATTTAGGACGCTGTAGTGCACTTTGAACAGTACAATTTTATTTTAGAACAACTGCTACTCGCTGCAGAACCCTTGAAATTTGATGTCAGCGAAAAAGAGTCATTATACTTGAAGATTTCCACAGAGAGAAGGAAAGGATTCAGAATACTACTCTCCCTACCAATGCCTACAGATTTTTTTTTCCTTTTTGCCGTTTAAGTAAACTATTGACATTAAGAATAGGAAGAAAAAAGTCTCTAAAAATTGAATTAATCATCAAGGGAAGTTAAGCACCGCAATGCCATTGAAAGTGAGTCAACCTTACCTAAGTTATCCCATTAAAGGTTGCTGAACTGCATCCAGCTTTAGTAAGTCTAACTTTGCACGTCCTCAAGTGTGCAGAACTCTTATCAGAATCCATAAGAGCTCTATCAATAGAGAATTTGTAAAGGGAGGACCTACCATCAATATTTGATTGGTTTTGTTGAAGGTTGAATTCTAATTTGAACAGAACAGCAACGCATCTCAGTTATTCCATCTAACATGCTGAACAGCAATGTTTATTACTTATATAGTGCCCTAAACTTTGCTAGCCTATAGAAAGAAAGTTCTTATGCTAAACAAGCAGAAGGATGAACCAGGCAGACAGGTAACTGGCAGCTTGGTTTAAATACCCCATTACACATAGATTGTGTAGCATCAGACCTATCCTCTTGCTGCTTCGTTTCTCCTTTCCTGTCAAGGGGAGTTACGTGCACAGCACAAATAAACTGCTGCATCAAGATCTTAAAGACTAAGTCACACAGATATCCCATCTATATCATAGATATCATAGATATCCCATCCAAAGATGGGAAGCTAGACAGGCGCTCTGCCTTTTTTTTCTTCTCCACCATTCAATTATTTTTTTTCTATTTTCCCTTTTAAATACAGATCTAGTAAGGCCTCATGCAATGTGTCTTCATATCAGCCATATTTAAGTGTACAAAAAGGGAAAGAAAAGACATGAAAATTATCCCTTGTTTCAAAAATTTAAAATATAAAATGTGCTTTAAGCAAGTGTTTGTAGCACTCAGTTCAACATTTCTCTATGTATCTAGATCAAAAGATAGAAGAGCTATTATAAAATAATCACATAAAACCACAAGAAGTGGCTCTTCAGTAAAAACAATTTAAAATATAAGTGCTTCCACTATTACTAGTTATCAGAATCCTTTCCCAGCTGAACTGCAAATTAATCACAGGATGGTATCCAAGCCTGCTATCATCCACATTAAAGTAATTACTGGCTCATTAGCAAAAAAAACTTCAATTTTAATAAATAAGACATTTTAAAAAAAGAAAGTAAAAAGTATGCTATCAACTTGCAGTAAAAATTGTGTCTCAACCTGAAAAGCTAAACTTGGTTGCAAGACAGAAGAAACAATATAAAAACAATAAATTACTTCAATAGCTCTCTACTCAAAATCACTGTCAGTTCACTACTTCCAGAGCTTTATAACTGCATTTAAGTGGTTTTAGTTCCTAAAGGTGATGCTCACATACAACACTTAGCACTAGCTTTAATTAAGGTTTCATGTATCCCCAGATTGCCCCAAGCTAGTATTAACAGTCATCTGATTTAATGAATGCAGAAACCATGGTCTTGAACAGGCTCTACATTAATTTAGTAAAAGGTAGCAAAGTAATATAACCAGACTTTTCTGAATGTTGTTTTTCTTGCAGTCTAGAGAAAGGATTCCCATCTTCAGTAGTGAAGATCATGTCTTGGAGCTTGAAGGAGCCAAGCAAGGTTGTGGGCTCTCTCCTGATCAAAAATACCTTTAATTCCTGATTATTTTCAAGCATAAATTCAGATTTTATGACTTATCTCTTCTGTGAATGACTCTACATGTTTGAATAAAGATGTTAATAGCAAAGGAGTTCCAAAGGTCCACATCTCCACTTTGAGATGTGTCAGTAGGGTTTTCCAGAAAAAAATAATTATACTCAACCTGGGTCTCTGTAATTCCATGTGCACTGTTCTGTGCAGTTATGACTTCACGAATTTGAATATGACACCTATCCCAGGCAAATGTATTACTCCCTACAAAATCCTAACAGCACTTCATCCATCTCTGGCCAGAAATTTTTTGGGACTTCATTAAGCAGCACCACAGAGGTCTCTATTGCAAATACAGCGTGTTCCAACAAGCTGCCGCTTGTCAGCTTGGGGAGGAGCTGTTTTTCTGATAGTCTGTTGTCCATGGGAGATTCGGCCAGTAAGCGTCGGTTTCATTTACCAGTGTGGAAGGGTATGAACTTTCATAATATAGTTACACAGTTCTCATGATCAAAATAAGAATTCAGTGAAAAGACCGAAGCGTTCTGAGCATAGTTCTTATCTACAAAAAATGAACAGATACTTATGGTGGTCAATTTAGTTTGTCTTTTTTAACGAAAAAGTACTATCCAATTAGCAGATCTAGTATAGGCAGGTGGCATATGCTAAAAATCTTAGCATAGTAGGTGCAATATTTCCCGAATCTCCTTTTTGTGGTTTTAATTCGTATAATATTTGGTGGTTTATTTGAGGCACAGCTGTAGCCATGTTTTATTATAAGGAAATCCTAGTTTTCATTTCTGAAAATTAAGGATCTTGTTCCTATTTGTTCTTTGAAAAAATAGGGTTTTTTTTTACTAACCAAGCTGATGATAAATAAATTGAAGTGACTGGATGTGGATCTCCACTCTACTAAAGTAACTGGCATAGTATTGACAAGTTCTAACAGAATATTTTTTCAGCACGAAAAGATACTTTGACCAAACGTGCCTCTGAAGTCTTTAGTATAGGGCATACAGGTCTGAAGACATTAAAGTCTGTCCTGCCCTCAAAACTGTTAAGAGAGGTAATGCGTCCCCATCAGGACCATCTCAGAGTACTAAACTCTTTTTAAACTCTTGCGAGTTTGTAAAATCTAATGGATAGTATTCTTATATGTGCTTTCAACACAAAATATAATCTGATAATCAAAATTTGAAATTTAAACTCTTTGGAAAGAATTAAGAGGTTGGGTTTTTGTGGGCTGGGGATTTTTTCCCTGATTTTTAGCAATGTAACAAATGCTTGCAAACAAGGCTAAGTTGATACTATGTTTTAAGAATGAAAAGTCTCTATGCAATACCAGTTTTGGTTACAAGAAAACAGAGTTCTGAAAAGTACAAACATTTCAGTTCATGCTCTTCCCTCAAACATTTTAATGTGTTTTTTATTAACACAATGGGTTTTAGTAAGAAAAATTAAGAACTAAAGTTCCCTTTTTCATCAGTATAAAAAAAAAAAGAAGGAACAAACCGATAATCGTGATATCAGTATCCCACCTATATTAAATAAGGCCCTAATAGAGACAGAACTTCAGGTTAAGTGAAAATTTCCAAATTTATTTTCAAATAAAGATAAAGAGAAAAATGCACTACTATAATTCTAAAGTAGTAGTTCTGGCTTATATTATGATACCATCAACAAATATTTTTTTTGTAAAAAATAGGCTAATATTGACCTGAGCTCAGCTGTGCAGCTCCCTGTGTTCTAGTAACTGCAAAATTCTTCAGCTTGACCGGAGACATCTTCTCTATGCAAGTTAATACACTATCTTATAGCATCTGTTCTGACTGCATTTCTTAAGTGGGTCCTTATGTAATACCTAGATGCTGCTGCTGTGGGCTGTAACACATGAAGAAACTTTCACAGTCACTTAATCAAAGTGAAAAATGTAAGAGAGCTCCAGACCCCTAATGTGGTTTACATTTTCCTTGGGAAAAGATGACAGCTTAGTATGCATCCCACACTTAGGTTCTGAAAACTTCTGTAAAACCCAGTATGAACAGATCTGTTTATTTTACCCCACCTGACCTACTCAGTTCATTTAGGGGTACAAGACAATCAAGTAAGCACCATACACACAGACACAGTGGAACAGAAAACAAAAATAATTTAATTTTCTTCCATCCTATACATGCATCTGCATACAGATCCAAAACTTCCACACTGTGGCTGGCTCAAACCTCCAGCTATTGATGGTCACCTAAGCTACTGAAGGCTCTTCACAAAAACATGAGACGAACAAGGTTGAACAGACAGACCAAGAGCTCTACAGAAATGGCAAAAAGGACAGATTCCATTCTACAAGGGTTCTACATACAAAACTAACAAGAGTCCTAACAGATAAGGAAATTATACTGACACAAGAGTTTATTCTCAAAATTAGTTTCAGATAGATCATGGCAATATTATGTAATGCTTGAGTGCCTATGTCTTTAAGTACGTATTAAAGAAAACTGTTCTTTTTGGCGTGTCTATGCATTGCTGTAATTGAGAACTGAATTACTTAACACTGAACACCTAAAACAACTCATTTCTAATCCATGAACTGTTAGTTATGTAGTGCATCTTACACTGCAGAACCACTCTTCCAATTTAATACATAACTACAGTCTTCCCTGCCATTTGCTTAAAAATATTCATCCAGTTTTCTCCTCAGCGAGGACCATCCCTGGAATAACTTTTAAATACAAAATTGTGCCAAAATTATGCACAGAAATGTAAACAAAGATGAAAAATTTTGGGGCCACAAAACCTCAAATATCCCTAGAAATTTAATTAGAATTAATAAATTATAAGGGCACTTTAACAAAATGTTGTCCACTTCAGTTACAGCATCACAGAATGGCTGAGGTGGGAGGGACCTCCAGAGGTCATCTAGTCCAAGCCATCCCCCTTGTTCAAGCAGGGCCACCTAGAGCAGGTTGCCAAGGACCCTGTCATGGTGGCTTTTAAATATCTCCAAGGAGGCAGACTGCACAGCCTCTCCGGGCAACCTGTTCCAGTGCTTGGTCACCCTCACACTAAAAAAGTGTTTCCTGATGTTCAAATGCAACCTCCTGTGTTTCAGTCTGTGACCGTTGCCTCTGGTCCTGTCACTGGGCACCACTGAAAAGAGCCTGGCTCCGTCCCCTCAGCACTCTCCCTTCAGGTATTGATCAACATCGATGAGATCCCTCCCAAGGCTTCTCTTCTCCAGGACAAACAGTCCCAGCTGTCTCAGCCCTTCCATGTAGTAGAGATGCTCCAGTCCATTCATCATCCTCATGGATGTTCACTGGACTCTCTCCAGTATGTCCATGTCTCCTTTGTACTGGGGAGCCCAGAAGTGGACACAGCACTCCCTCCAGGTGTGGCCTCACCAGTGCTGAGTAGAAACTTTCAGTCACTGTCAAGCTCTAAGAAATTACCATTAATAATTGCCATTTTTAGCTGTCATCATGAAAGAGATTTTTGCTTATGCAATTCTGAAACAAACCTGTGCGATTTTGTTGTTAACTGAATATAGGAGACAAGGAATGAAGTCTTCATGTATTCAAGATTTTAAAACATTTTTCATAGTAGGCTGAGATGGCACTAACATGAGCTAAGAATAAATCTGGTAGCTGCGTCATCTCTGAAATAATTGGATTTAGAAGCAATTTAGCAATGTTTAAAAGAAGTATAATCACTCTGAACATCAATTTGATTCCTTAACATAGAAAGACATTGCAAGGTGTAATTTTTGAGCTTGAAAATAAGACAAAGATGAAATTAAGTTAATTTGGCTTTGTGGTCATTTCTATAGCAAGCAGGGGTAATATTAGACTTCATAGTCACGGTGTGCAAGGAAAACCCTACCCAATTGCTATGATCAAACCCTAAGTGTACTTATAAACATTCTTGAAATATTCAGTGAGCTGTGCTCTGGCACAGTATTTTAAAAGTACCAATTCTACTGCCATAACAAACTAATGTAATTTTTAAAATTATCCAACCTTCACATAGATTTATACTCTTTGCAGTGCTATTGACTTAATTTTCTCTCTGGGTTTTAACTGACTTTGTGTATTCTCTCTGGACAAGTAATTGCGTCCTGAAACACGGAAATTACAAAAAGTTACCAGGGTGTGTCTGCATCATGCTGCGGAACGCAGTCTGCGATACAGCCAATCTACGATGGTGTATTTACTAAGTCCAACACTGAAATTCTAGCACACGTGTATTCTACTTTTAAAACCTGTGATGTTTATTTTTGAAACAGCTATACATTTTCCTATTCAAGAAGGCATTTAGCTGATGGGAGTTCTGTACTGTGTTCTACACATGTGCTGTTCCACAGTCACAACTAAACAAACAGCCTGAATACACACAATGAGAATTAATTTCAAATTGTCAACCAGGCAAGTGATAGCAGCTATCAAATAGTGAGGAACAGCTTCTGCTCAATGAAGCTGATGTTTGGTGATGGTGATTAGATGTTAGGAAAATCTCTGACAGAGAATTTGGTTCTAACAAGACACAATTTTGGTGAAATTAATATCTGCTCAGAATATTTTACTGTATTTTAGTAAATCCTAAAATACATAAGCCTAATCTTTAACAAACATCCCTAAAATATTAGAACAGTCCCTAAGCATGCCTCTATAAATTCCCTAAGCTAGGAAGGATCAGATTTGTATTCTGCAAAAGAGATGAAACTGTAGTTCAACAAACACCCAATTTGTGGGCCTCTGGAGAATGGGAAAGCTCCCACAGTGCTGTCTGACATGTAGACATATTAGCATTTCCCATTCAGATTAGGAATGTGCTTTCAGAAGAACTCACCTAATACTCCCCAGTTACCATGTTTTGGTTCACATCACAGAGTGCACTTGGAATGCACAAATTTGATTCTTCTAGAAGAAACTAAGTGGGAAGATGTGCTCCAGAAGTTCAGTTGATGCACTCCAACTATTAGCAGGCATTTAGTCAACTGAACTAGACTAGAGCTAGTCTGAAGTAAAACCCTGTAAAATTCTTATTCATTGTTACTCAGTAACCCCATTTCACAGCGCAAGTCTGAGCTACTATTTCCCAAATTTAGGCATAGCCTAAATGCCTAGACTGAGAAAATGATGATCATCTTCCTAAGACTTCTCAATTTCATTTCTCCACCACTTACAAATTATTCTTCAAGACTTCAGAACGTGTTCAGTGATTTTATTTTAAGATGGTGAGAATTCTGATTAAAAAGCTTTGTGATCTTACCATCCAATGAACAATGTAGTTCTCCTCCTCACAATACTATCAGAGGTACACGATTACTGGCTTAATAGCTTAATAAAAGACTAATGACTAGACTAATAAAAAGCTATACAGGAACAGGCACAACAAATAGAATTCATTGCAAGCTTTATTTCCACCTAAGGTCAAGTGTCCAAAAAATTGTTCTGAAGGAAAAGGGCAATGCTAGGCTGATATACCTGCAGAACATTTAGAATACAAATCAAAGGGAGAAAAGACACACAACGTATAAAATACATCAGTTGTGATGAAGGTTAAGAAAGTAATTGTCAATCCAAACACTGTGAAGTTGCCAAACTATACGGAAAAGAAGATGATGTCATACAAACATATAACAACCTAGTGTAACATTTTCCCAGCAAGGCCAACACAAGGAACGTCAAGTGGTGTAAAGTCAGAGCGCCAGCTCTGTGCCTCTAGAGGACTGCCTGATAAAAGCCTCTGCCTGGGCTCGTTAAAATAGCTTTATCACATCTTACAACTGAATTCAAACACACAGTTTAATTTATGAACATCCACAGATGAGCTATCACAGAACTCTCCTGAAACTACAAGCTTAAAGAACAATATCCCTAAACTATCAAACTATAAAAATGAGTTTGAAAAAGATATATAATAAATCCTCTATGGTCATTTGTATGCAAGTGCCATTCTAATGGTGGTTTTAATCAGGCGCTGGACTAATGTTAAATACTTTTGGAGTATGAACACCAAAAATTACAAATAGAAAGGCTTAAGCTGGTACAAAAGTTAAAATATATGACATCTTTCTTGATTAAAGCCTCCTAGATACATCAGCCTTGAAAAATGAGAGAGCAATGAGCACACCCTATTTTATCATTATAATAACATTTGGTAAAGACACTCATATAAAGCAGAGGCACATCTTTTCAAGTGTGAGATGGTACAGCACTGATAAAAATAATCTGAATAAGAAGTGTTTGAAACTTCAAAAGCTTCGCTATTGCCTGTGACATTGACTTTTCATGTTAAAAAACTGTTTAAAGTAACTGTCTTCAGTTTTTATTTATGAAAGAGAGAACTAAGATGTTCATGCTACATATCAAATGTTCAAGAGCTAAAATATCCTTAGAAAAGATACAGTTCATAAAAAGGTCACTGACAAAGTTTCCTCCTCATTTCTGCAATTCCTTTCTGAAAATACAAATCCAATAGCCGGAAAGCTGTGCAAGTTGAAACTGCACTTATCTATTTTATTTATTTGGAATATCTGTTCAGATCATAAAAAAGACAAGTTCTGGAGGCCCTTGAGGATCCCTGCAGTCTTTCATCAAGCTTTCCATAGAAATGAGGTAAAGTTGATGGTTGTTATTTCTTTTAAGACAATGACTCCTACCCCATCCCAAATTCTTGAGTTTCTGCTTCGTACAAAGGCAAAAGATTTGCTGCCACTGCAAGGATGTAACTTACTCTACCATGATTGCTCCTCAGACCCAGCAGGAACTGGGAGCTGCTGATCTCACCTCCGTGGAAGCAATAACTCCTACAGACGTCTTGTAGGATGGGAAGAATTACCATCAACAGGGGCAAACTGGAATCTCTCCTACGTGCAAGGCAGAAACTCCTGGAGCTAAGTTGAAATTTGCACCCTACTTCTATTTTTCCATTTCCAATTGGAAATTACTGTTCTCAGTAAGCTTCCACCAGGTTTGGAAGTTAGAAGATAAAAAACCACGCTCAAAGACTAGTTATCATTTTTAAAGTAGAAGACATCAAGTAGAGTTCCAGGGAAATAATCCATCTTGTAGAAACAGAATGGAGAAAAACTATCTAGGTAACACCTGTGTGTCTGGGAAGTCTGACACTCCTCAACACGTTAAATCACAGGCTGAAGGTAGGTGGAAGGCTGCTGTGAAATGGGCAGCAGTTCATAATTGAAAGTGTAAACACGACAAAAGTCTGTAAGTATACTAAATAATGTTTTTGTCCTATTCAGTACCGTAAAATCTTCTCTATGTATTTCATCCATTTTGTGTACCAGGCTTTAAATGTAAGAAGATTTACGTTAGAACTAGGAAAAAGTTTGTACCAGGAAAGATAAATTCTGGAGTAGATTACTTACTGATGTTATGAAGCACCCAGTACTGGTGGATTTTAAGTACATTAGACAAAAAGCTGTCTGAACTACCACATAAATATTTGATCCTGCCTTGGGCCATCAGGATAAATAATAAGACTTCTCAGCTTCTCTTCCAAACTATTTCTCTGTGATTCCATGTTTTTTTATTGCTTTTATCTGAAAAGTACAAATGAAATCCAATGTAATAGAAATTTTGAGCTGGATTTTGCATCAGCCTTCTGCTCTGAGTAGGCTGCATGGATTACATACAGCTGTATGTAATCAGCCTGGCTAGTCACTGTCTGCCTAGCATTCAGAGACAAATGTAAACCTAGAAACTTGACTGAATATATGCCTATTTGTTTTATCCTCAGCCAGAAAATCCACAACTTCGTTGGCGGTGTTGGGTTTTTTTTTCTTAAAATATAAGTTTCTCAAATCATGATATTACACAAAAATCTCAGCATTCCTTGGAGAAGTTTTGTTTCCTGGAAATCAAATAATTAACTGACCCTTAAAAAGAAAAAGTTACAGTTTTGGTGGTTTGAATTGGAAGCACTCTCCAGGATTCTGAGCAAGGAAACAGACTCTCTTTTGATATCTCTTTTTGTTTTTCATATTCTTTCACATTATATCAGCGTTACAAGATTACATTAGCATTACAAGGTGTACTGTCAATGTAGTTGGGTATCCTCTAAAGCCACAGCTTATATTTTTGGTTTACGAAATTATGGACTATACAGTAAAAGAGAAAAGCTTTATTTCTTCCCTTCTCTGTAAGAGGTTCAGAATCTGAAGGACTGAAGGCAACTGTCCAAATACTTATGACCAAATATATTTCTTAAGTATAACAGGATGATTCTCAGTTGTAAATACTACACTATATTGCAACTGTTGTAAGGTCAGGCCTTCTAATCATAATGAAGCTGGCACTGATGGATCAAGAAGATCTATATTAATTGCTTCAGTGCAAGGTGCATTTAATCAATACGCACTCTTCTCGGAACACAAACCATCATTTTAGTGTTACTGCAACAAGAAACCAGTATCGGTTTATCTAATTAACTGTATGTTTATTATCAAATAGACATTTATTCTAACACTATCCCTGCAAAATGGACAAGATACCATCTACACGACCAGCATTGTCAGTTGCCACTTACCAAATAGCAGTTTGATAATGCCATCAACTTTTTCTTGTTTGTTTTCAGTGAGGAATTAGTATTTTAACTAACAGCATTTCTGTATGTGTTCTTTGTGATGCAGCATACGTGAAAGCACACCGTTAATATTTTGGGTTCTTGAAAGGAAAACCACACACAAAAAAAGCCTACTTTCTTCTGAATTCTTTAATTGAAAATGTCCTAATGGATTGTCAGTCTAGTAGTAATTTAAAGTGCTGTTGATTAAAGTGACTTGATAAAACACTACTTAATAAGATGTTAGAAATTTACTGCCACCTTTCAGATAGCTTTACATGCCATTCTGAATAGGTCAAAGCATTCTTGCTTTTGCATTTCTAAGTATAGGCAATTGGTTTTGAACCCTGGTCAAGTAAAACATACAGTTAAACTAGCATAGAGTTGTTATTTTTTTTTAATACAACATGGGGTTTCAGCTGAACACCCCACATATCTTCAGGCAGGAAAAAAAGTTACTGATTCTCAAGAAGTCTGGGATGATTCAAAGACTTTAGAAATAAGAAGTGATCTTCATAAGTCTATATTGAAACAGAGAATTGCTTTATTCTATTTTAGTAGCAGAAAATGAGCTGAATGCAAACAAAAGCTGCAACTGAAGCAAAGATTTTTAAAAGCCTAAATAATTTCTAAATGCTGTACAGCCCTGCAAGCTAAGTAATTAAGCAAGGTATTCGAGTATGAATCTCTGTAATTTTAAGTCCTGCTAGATCATATGTTTAATAAAGATTTAAAGTACTAGGGGGAAACTTGACAGCAGGTGTGCCACGTAAAGAGCATTGTCACTGTATACCCTCAGTCATGTCTGTTCCCTCCTCACCTTAACCTCAATGTACTATTTTTTTTCCAGGCTACTGGAATTCAGTTTTATAAAACATGCATTAGGAACCCACCACTTCCACTGAAGGCATCACAGACTCTCCTCTCCTTTGATCAACCAACCTAGAAAGAAGTGAATAACCTCAAAATAACATCGCTCTGAGGTAAAAAATTACGCAACAAAGGTGAGAAAGTGCTCATTTAGCTGAGGTGTTTACAAATGGCAACTACAGGCAGAAGTGGGGAGCCACTGCTTGAAAGAGTTGGAGGTTTCAACCTCCTGCTGCAAAGAGGATCTTCATTACCATGTAACGGAACGCAGAAAGCGCAAAACCTACCACCTATTCACCAAACCCATCCTGCTATTTGTCCTCCTCTTTCCCCTGTTTCCCAGGTAGGCCTATAGAGAGAGAGAGAGAGACTGAAAGCAATGGCTTTGAAGTAAACAGTGAAGTGGATTGATAGGTCCTAGCCACAGAGACAGTTCCCTCATTTTCCCAATTCTGGACAGTAGGCTGGGAAGGTGATTGTCCAATATGGCATATTCCAAAAAGGAAAACAGGAAAACTCCACCTCATCACCAACACAAAGACTGAAGAATGACACAGTATATAACGGAGACCTAATTACTGAAACAGTAGCATGAAATTCTCTGTATCTTAATCATACTCTCACAACTTGCAGGTATATCTACTTTGTTTTATTATATTTTTTTCTTAGGCATCTTAGACGTGGTAGACAGCAGACCCTGGCTGTGCAGAAATCAGGGCAGCACCTAAGAGTTAGTGCATGTATGTATTCAATTACAGCATCTTTTTAAAAATAACAATGAACTTTATTGTGTACTTGTTTCAGTTTCCAGCAGGTGGATGCTGCCAGCACAAAGTACTCCGGAGAAACAGTCTAGATTTATCTTTCTCTATAGACAGCATTACAACATGTGATACCTTTTATAATGCTGCATCTCAGNCTCAGAATACAACAAAATAACCTCAAATGTACATAAATCATAAGGATACATAGAACTGAAAGAGTGAACCATTAGATATGTAGAGTACCATCCACTTACTGAGCAGCGGAATATAAGTCAGCAGCCAGAACGATTAAGGACATCTGGGTATCACCTAGTTAAAACCACCTCATTGTCAAAACTCAAGACTGATGGTGATCTAAGGGAACACCTGTCATATTGTTACCAGCACACAATGAAGCAAAATATGATCCTATGGCTGGATCTGGTTGATATAAATCTTTTATATTACTTCAAAAGAGCATTCTTTAAGGATTTTCTCCTGCTTATTTTAAGATAAACAGGATTCATTTATCTCCAGCTACGGGTAATAGACCAGCAGATCCCAGAGTCCACTTGCTCAGATACCAGTGAAGCCACACACACAGGAATGTATTTCTTGATCTTCTTCCTCCTCTTTCTTTTAACTGTTCAGGCAGGGACTGCCATCCCACCGCCTACTTTTCATTCTCCCAACACCCATTCACACTGGGAAACCACATGCAGACATAGAGCATGTCTCTCCCAGCACCGCTGCTAACTGTGTGCGTGCGGGGGCTTTCCCC
>RSEF01000004.1:80733635-80746385 GCA_003993805.1 Himantopus leucocephalus | reverse complement strand
TAAAGGTCACTTCCAACCTCAACAATTCTATGATTCTATGATTCTGTGATAACAACTTGCCCCATTTTGTGGTCATGGATGCTGAAGTGCAAAGGATGTTAAATAGTCTGGCAAATGCCACCTTCAAGTGGAAAGCACAGATGTGGTTATCTAAGTCTGTGTGTTCCCTAGCAGTTTCTTCCAGAGTGTGCTGCCCTGTTGTTGCTCACACCTGTCCCAGCTATGTATACAGGTATTAAACCATGTATGTGTTCACACCCAGACTATGCATTGTCATTCCATAGTATCAAAAAATTTGGAAATAAGGCTGAGGAGTATACCCCTCTGATAGACAGCCACAGTTACGATGCAAACTATTGGATTCATTGAAGAGGTATTAAAATAAAACAGTCATCACACATGACTGTGTGATACAGGAGGCTTCTGCCTGGCCTTGAAATCTTTGAGTTTGTGGCTACGTGGCAGAAAGTCAGCAAAATCATGTGTAGATTTACTTTATAAAATCAGGTAAGTACCTGTTCAGGAAAAATTTATTAAAATATCCTGTAAGCATGCATCCTATTCACAATGACCTTTACAGCCATTTGATTTTAACATTCTTACTGTCCACATTTTCTGCACTAAGCTTACTAAACATATTTTTAATTCCATTAAAATCCTCAGCTTCAAGTTCTGCATAAAATATCAATATTATTGATTCATCCTTTTTCTCTCCTCAGGGGATGGTTTAATTTCACATCAATTTGTATAATGAAAAAAGGAGTGAATCTGCCAGAAATGAATGCTAAGAGAAAATGCTAAAAATCAATTAAAATGCCTTATCAGCTACAAAGATAGTCATATCCTCTTACTAATGAAGGAAGATATATTGCAACATAGAAAATCAGAGCTGAATTGATGCCTATTTCCACTAGAAGATTTTGTACTTCATTTGGCTACAATGGTTTTATGCTGATGTATTAGAATTTAATTTGCCCATTATCAACATTAAATTTGTGGAAGATTAAGTACACAATTAAGTCCAACAGAAAGAAAATTTAATTATCAAATTAAATAATCAAAAATATTTTTATCCCTTTCTATTTTGTTAGGTATTTATTTTTGTTTCATCAGCATGAACCATTTGTACAGTATGACTTCTACTCACAGCCAGTACAACCAAATGTAAAAACAAGTGCATGTATTTTAGGTACTCAATAAGTCCATTTTAGCAATAAGAGATACTTTTTTCTCAGAATGAAATCTTGCTCTTGATTAATCATTGAAAGAGTTACCATTGAATTCAGTGGTGACAGGATTTTACCCCATGAGGTATGCACAAAAATATATTCATCTTGTAGAACTCTAGAGATGTTGGCTGGAAGAAACTTCGAGCCCAAATTTCCATCTGCAGTAGGACCACTTGTCTAGCCAAATCTTGAAGACTTCCAAGGTTGAAGTTTTTACAGTCTCCCAGGGTAGCTGTTAGACTGCTGATGGATCAAAGTGATGCTGTTTAAAGTCTGACCTTCAAAACGCTTAACGCTGGGAATTTACATGAAGAGCATCAGGTGCTTAGCTCTTCTCAAAAACACATCTTGTCTTCAGAGAGTTAAGTTCTAATTTTTTCAGTTGCAGTCTCTCTGTTTGTTTAACATATGGTTTACTTTTATGATTGGCACATGTTTTGTGATCATGAAGGTCATGTCAACCTTCTGGCTAACATGGCCCAGTTCCAGGACACACTGTATTGCCAAATACCAACAACATAAATTAAATTAGTCTTTTCTTAGGATCCAGAAAGGGAATCGAAGTGTTGGGTAATACGACTTCACCAAGCTCTGNATTTGAAATGATATTCTGTTAGCTGGGACCTGTGACAGAATTTTGTTATTAGGAATGAGATTCCGTATGGAAAGTTTTCAGTATAATTCAAAAAGTTAATTTTCATCCCTTATATAATGTGATGTGTTCTTAAGCTTAAGTGGTAGTTTAAATGCAGTAAGGAGGAAAGGATCCCGAAGTATATGTGATGTTCTGATTGTTTGTTATGTTTTATCTATGTAAGGCCATGAACATTAATATTCCAGAACAATATGAGATTTTATTAAGTCAATAAACAAAGCCTTTGAGAACTTACTTTTACTAACTTCTAAAAATAAATGTCGAACCTTTTATTCCCTTTTACTACAGCCTTTTTGAACACTAACCCTCCAAACCTTTATTCTTTTAAATATAAACCTGCTAGTGTATCAAAGCGGAGACCAATAGTGCACAAAAAGATAAGCTTTTACAGTGGCAATTCCAGAACTCTATTAAGTAAAATTATTAAGGATTTTAAAATAAATGGGCAATTTATCTTAAGCGAGGAGGGTTGTGCCAATTTCATTAAGCAAGAATTTTACTTGGTAGTCCATCCTTATAGGTGCCATAAAATGCTGCATTTTCAGAAGTGTTTTAAATCTTTGAAGATGCAGATCATTTACCTGTAATATTTTCAAAATCACTGTAACAGTTTTGACGTATGGTGTTTTTAAAAATCACAGCAGAAGCTGCCTACAACTGTTGAATATCTAATTCCAACTAATGTCTACCTAATGTCTACCTAACATACTACAGTCGTGAACTATCACTGAGCTATCTCTGAATAACAAACACATATGCATGGCTTTTGTCCCTTACTATGTCTTTGTACCTTCCATTCATTCCCCTAGAT
Organism: Himantopus leucocephalus; assembly: GCA_003993805.1. NCBI lineage: Eukaryota > Metazoa > Chordata > Aves > Charadriiformes > Recurvirostridae > Himantopus > Himantopus leucocephalus. The sequence continues at coordinate 80,743,690 of RSEF01000004.1, read as the reverse complement.
GATCTACAAGCCAAACATCATCCTAATTCTGAAGTTTAGCAGTAAATCATGAATACAAATGTGTATCAATGTAAGAAAGACAAATATGGATTTTAATGGTAGATTTCTCTCTTTTTTTTTCTTTCTTTCTTTTCAAATTGGTATAGCTTTTTAGAGTTTAAAATTGGAAGAAACTTTTACAAATATTTTTACTGACTTCTGTATAACATAGTTCATAGGACTTTCCTGTTTAATCCAAAGGTATCCCAAGGGAAGAAAGTCATTTTCTGTTGAATGGTTGTGGCTTGGGTTTCCTCTTTGTTAAAAAGGAAATAGTTTGTTCAAATCTGTCCTGGAGGTAATATTCAGAAATATTGCTAGTATAAAATACAGACAGCACTAAATTGGATTTATGGCCCTTAAAATTTGGCTGTGAACGCATGCAAGTTGAAGCTAAAGGATAGCCTAGAATAAAAAAAAGAAATGGTAGAATTGCTTTTTATGATAAGAGTATCTTCCTGCTTCTTATGTCATGGATGTAAATGTGATCCTGCTTCTCTTGATCATCTATAATTAGATAATAAAATTGTCATTGGTATCTGTATTCAGGGTGTTTGAACTCATAACCAGGGCTGAAAAATCTATTTTGATCTCTGCATCTCTAAAGTCTGATGGTCAGTTAGAGACCGTGTGTGATTATACCTTCTTCTGTCATATCTGTGCCCAAGGTTGGAATTATTTTGGTGATAATCTGAATGTGTCAGATATATCCTTAACAAAGCAGTTCAAATGAGTTCACCAGGACGTTTTTATGGGACAGGCCCGTGTCAATCCTTATAAGACCCTATTTTGTAAAAACGGCTTATTGAACTAGATCACATTCTTTGATTTTTCTTTAGGCTTCACATTTTACAAACAAGACAACCCAAGTTAGAGAGCAATATATTTGCAAAATACTATATACTATACATTACTCTTTTTTTAATGCCTTTGATATAAAGCTAAGACTTTAAGCTCTTGAGTTTTTTCAAGCTTTTTGTCTAGTTTTGCTTCCAGAGCTTCCACTGATGGCAGGATAGACCTGATTTGTAAGCTATGAACCTGTATTTGCCAATGTGACAGCTTGAAACTACTGAAAAGCAGAATCATTGGGTTTAAAAATATGTGGAAAGAAGTCATTATGAAATAAGTTTCTAAAACCTCCAGAAAATATATTTAGGGTACAGAAGTATGAAAGTATAATTGCCATTTTTTATATAAAATACGTATGTTTCCAAACAGTTAGAAACTGCAAATTAATATAAGGGAGATTAAGCATAGAGCTGAGTTAGTTGTAAATTTACGTGATTAGAAACAACAGCAAACAAGTAAGATTGATAAGATGTTTCTAACAGAAGCTGTTGATTCAGCAAAGACTAAATGTCTTGGGGAAGCAGTCTAAATTTACCAAAACTCCATTAATTTTCTGGCAGAGATTTTGCTGATGTATCCGGTAGCATCTCAGAAACCAACCTGGCAGACAAAGGAAGAGCTCAGGGTTTCCAGGCTCCTTGACACCAAGACAGTTCGCCATGTGGACAGTACCAGAGCCAGAGTACCTCTTTCTTAGCATTTTAGCATTTTAGATAGAACAGAGTAAAGTTTGCTGGTGCTGTTCTACGTATTACATATTTAGCCAGAAGTGAAGCTCAGGGATTCAAGGGGCAAAATCCTCTTGTGTATACTGAGTATCTGAGTCCAAGTTGATGTGAGTATTGACTGTTGCCTAAATAAAGATCAATGACAGAAATTGATGGAAAAAAGGTGAAAGCAGTAAATACAGTTTTAGTCAAAGTTATTAAATACTAGAGCCACAATGAAGCAAAGTCTTTGTATGTGAACACATTTTTGGATTATATTCAGTATGTTCAATTTTAGGAATAGGTTTGGCTCTTTTCATATCCAAAACACCATTAGGCCTAAAAGCAAGCTGAAATTAAATTTATCCTGTGTTGGCTTAGTCCTAATTTCCATCAACATGCTTGAAAAATACGACACTAGTTTTAATGACAGATAAACAAGAGTTATTTGTGTGATCCAAGTAGCCTTTGTTTATGCTATTTGATGGTTTACAAGTATTTTATCAACTGGTGCTTTCACACCTTTTTGTTAAAAACAATGTAACTAACTATATATATTATATTTATATTATAATATAACTAAAATATTATGTCATAAATGTTTAGGTTTTATAATGAGGGTTTTAACTGCTGACAAATCCAAGTGATAATACAGAGGGCTACCCATAGATACCCACAGGATACCCACATGGCTAAGAGACAGAGTCTCAGAAAACAATAGAAAATGGGACTTCTGTTCGGCGTGAAGAATAACAAAAATCAACAAATTCAACTTACTTAGCAGCTACTTGCTTACAGTTAGCCAAAATTCCTCTAAAACCCCATGTTCTGCATGATGATGCAGAGAACGTTGCAGAGAAATATATCTATCCAGTCAAGATCCAGATGTTGCAACCTCCAAGTGTGCTAGCCTACTTTCTTTGGAAAAGCAAAGAATGAGTTACTTTTTAAATCTAGGTTTGTACAGTAAACTAATACAGGAAGCACATATTAAGGAAGTAGGAAGCTCATGTTTCCATCTTCTGCCTGAGGAGATTGAAAACCACATCTCCTGAGTCCTGGAAGAACACCCAGACTCTCAAACTACAGGGTTTTTCTGTGCTTTTTACTGAAACTGTGCCAAAGGCAGGAAAACAAAAGATTCATTAAGCACAGATGAGAACCTTCTTGTACCATTAAACTGCAGCATTTTTCACCTTGAAGAATAGATCCTCCAGTTCTGGATTCTGAATGAAAAACAATTTGTGTAATTTAAAGCAAACAGCTCTAACCACTAAACTATTAAATAAAGGGCATTTTGAGGATTAGATGGCAGGTCAGTGGGGTTTTTTTATCACTTCAAGATCAAATTAAGGCAAAGTACAAAGTCTCCCTGCATGGCTTCTAACAGATGTGGCCACCAGCAGATACCTTTGAGAGTCTTTCATAATACAAATCAGTAAAATGACTAACAATTCAGAGATGGTCCTTATATTTTCTGATGACACAACAATCTTTTAGTATATGAGACCTATGGAGCTAGTTCCTTAGCAGGCATATATTAATTTAAATCTGAATTGATGGTTTTCTTATTTCACATTTTTGTAATGCAAACTGCAGTGGTGTCACCATTTACTAGCATCCTTAATGGATGTACCTAATTAAAATACAATATACTTAATAGATATTTGAATATAGACATAAGAAGTTATAAATACTGTCTAGTTTCTGCTTTACTAAAATATGGCATGTTTTGGGCATCACTTCCTTTCAATTTTAATTTTAATTAACTAATACTTAGGAAGTATTCTTCTGAAGGCGATGAGGGATGGAAGCTTGAGGCTTCTAACTAAATTAAATTAGAAGGGTTCCTTTTCAGCATTCAGATTTCACTCCAAGATGAGTTGTTCTACAATAGCATAACTTACAGACCTCTATTTCTTGCATCTGGCCAGTTTCTCTTGGTTTTGCCTTTCACTCTCAGAAAGTAAGATGTTTTTCATTACTTTCAAATTATTTTGATTTGTGACTGATGCAAAGGAAGTCCTAACTTTGCATCCAGTCTGCAATTCCTACGTTTAATATGTTTTTTCATTACCATTTATTGTGATCATTTGTTTTAATACTTTCTTTTCTCTCCAGATTAATGTTCAGTGCACAGCAAAATTCTGTCTTGCAAACCTCTTAATTATCAATTATAAGTAAATAATTCATTCATGCTTTAAAACCAAGCATTTAATGCTTTAAAAGAAAGAAAGGAAAAAACAACACACACACACACCCTCCCCCACCCCTCAAGAACAGACAGATCCTAACTGCAAAAAGCTCAGTTTTAGCAGCAGCTGGTTTTTGGGTGTCTGACAGAGTGAAAGTTATGAGTTAGATATCTAGAGACAGTAAAAGATTAAATCAAATGTGCTCTCTTCCAGCAGTAGCGATGTTTAAAATGCCAACATACCTACCCTGAGCACTTTTGTTTGATTTAGATCCTTAAACTGCTGTCTTTTGGAGGTTTTCTGCTCAGAACAGTGGCTAATGCTCTCGTCTCCTTAATCCCTCCTGAAGTGCCTACAGCTCCTCTGTATTGTATAAGGAATTTGCATGCCGCATAGGACCATGAATTTTATTAAGATCTCTCCAAAACACAGGGGAAGTTTTGGATGCAACAAACATGATTCACAATGGACATTGAGCTGCATGAGAAGTCACCTAAGCTAGCCAGTAGGAAAAACTGGAAATGAAGACATCCACTAGTGTAGTCACTGAAACCAGTATCCCCTACTTCCAGATGGATATGCTAACATTTACTTTCTCCCCTCCTTCTTGTCCAATATTTGGTTCTGCATAACTATCCAATTTAGTTGCTATAGCATTCTTGTGAAACTTGGATTCTTGTTACCACAGAGAGAAAAAAAAAAATGAGCATTTATGTTCCCACATTTTCTCCCTATCCTGTTGGTAGGAGGGTAGAGTCAGGGCTGAAGGACTGGGGAGAAGATACATCTTTTCTAGAGTTGGGCATACTTTGAAAATATATAACAAAAGATGCTCTGCAAGCAAAACCGTGGTGAATGCAAGGCAATCCTGGCACAGTTAGGTGCAAGCAATGTGTTTGGTTTTTACCAAAATTTCCATACTGCAGCAAAATCTCTATCAGTAGTTTAGGTGCTATGGGAATTAATTTAGTCAAATGTAAGAGTCAAGAGACTTTAGATATCAATATACTGTCATTTCACAGTATGTAAGTATTACACACTGATATTTGGCTGTGTCTCCACAGCATTTCCCAATGAACAATTGAAATACTGTGTTGGTAACGACATGACAGTATTTAAAAGGCAAAAAATATGTATACGTGTGAACCCAATGATGTACTGATTGAAAACAGTGAGTATGTGGAAACTGATACCTTGGGTTACGAAGATCTAAGTTTGGAGACAAGCATGTGTATAGTTCAGTGCAGGTTTGAGGTCCCAGAAAACTCATAAAACATTTAATAGATAATTAAATTTCATGCCTTAACATTTGCATTCTCTTTATGTAGTCCCAGCTACAGAAAGAAACTGTTACAGGGCAAAATTATCATTTACACTGAGATACCATGGAAGTATAAGAAGTTTCTTCAACGTACTAACATTTTCATTCCATTTGTAGAACTGATAGTTATAAAACAGTATGAATAGCATTTAATGGACGCATACTCAAAAAAGAAAAAAATAGTTAATAAATATTTTACTCTAAGCAAAATAAGAAAATAAGATTACAGTAGCTTTCATGACATTTATTAATCTTAATCAAGAAAAACATTTTGTCAGTATAGTTTGTTTACCTCTTAATGTTTGTGACAAGTATAAAATATTCTGCAAGAGGCTAGATGATGGTCTAGTTGGTATAAATCAACCAGACACCACTGAATTAATTCATATAGCCATACCGTGATATGTGTCTACCAAGGTTCTCCCTCCTTGACAGTGATTTTCTCATATCCAAGGTTCCCACTTTTGCAAAAATTCACTTGCAATAAGAGGGATCCAAAGTACAGCACAAACATCTCAGTTGGGTCTGTGGGGTTTTGTAGTGTGTGAGCTATTTCTAGTTTGAGCTCTCAGTTAAATTTTTCTTTTTGTCTCACATCGCTGATAAGGCGCCAGTGATATATGGGTCAGTTGGTATCTGTTGAGCATTGCCAATCTATTACGAACAGGTAAAATTATGACTTTGGTACAGTGACAATTGATTGTAAATTTTAGCTCGATAAAGTTAATATCTCAGACAGAAAGAGCCAGTATCTATCATTCTATTCTATTCTAAAACGAAAGCCATAATTCCCATTAATATAAAACATTGTCCAGGTCAGCAAGGATCCCAGCAGAAGGTCCAACAAACAGTTCACTCACTCTGCTATTTGGCAGATTCCCAACACATATTCATTGTTTGATATGTGTGACAAAGGCAGAGATTTCTGGTCCTCCTTCTTACAGCCCAAGGCAGAAGAGGCCTTCGAATGGCCCCATCCCCTAAAAAGACAAAACTCCCCACCTTTCTTTGCTAATGGAGCCTTTTCTATTTTGTCTGTGTTTCAAGAGATGACTTACTGTAACCAAGCAAAACTGGTAGTGTTTGTCAGTCCCATTAACTCTCATACTGTCTGTCAGTGTGAGACTTGAACATTTTCTTTCCCCCACCTCTTCCCCCAACTACAGCCATACAGCACATTCCCAGTGAAGAAAAGTGGCTTGCCTCCCAGTATGAGCTGCGTCCAGCACATAGAGCCTGAGAGCAGGCATGACAGGCAATGCTAAGCCGCAGGCAGCACCGTACATCACCCTTGGTCTGCATGTTCCCATGGGACCCTGGGAGAAACACACTTCTAGTCATTGCAGTCCTGCTATTATCTGTTGGCAAGGACACTCATCACCTAACCTCAGCAACCCCGGCAACCTCCCTCTCGCATGATCTAGCTCCCTGTCCGGATGCATTGAAATGCCTACTGACAGTCAGTTGTGCAGGAGCTATAATGGCCTGGGGAGTGGCTTTTGGATGAGTATGCTCCGGGAGGAACATCTTAGGCTTCTATCCAGATGTGTCCTGGCTTCCCCTTTAGCAACCAAACCCAGATACACCTATTATTCTTCACATCATTTCCAAAGATATCAGTTCCAAAGAGTTTGTGATCTTAACTCTTGTCAGATTTTGTTAGACTTGGTCTTCCTGTGAAATATGCCACCAGTCTCTTTAACAAGATAATTAAACTGGATGGGAAAAAAATGCTTAATGTTGTAGCTACTGCAGAAACAGTCCTATCGCCCTGCTACTCAAATTTTACATTTTAAAAACCCTGACATGTCTGTAAATCAATGAGCTGGTTTTATTTGTCTACCTGTTGGTAAGCAGGTGAGACTTTGAACATATTTATAAATGCTCATATCTCCTGTATTAAGAATAGCAAGTTCAATGCAAAGCACACCTGAGCCCACTGAATTTTGTCAGATATTTATGTCATCTCATTATCCACCTTTTCAGACTCCTTCACCTCAGTTTCAGTTTCTCAATGAAAAACAGTCATTTCTCCTGCTGATTTGATTTAGTATCTTACTGAATTTCAGACTTGTTTACGTGTGAGATAAATTCCCTGTTCTGCTACATCTCCTCACTACTTTTTCAAGTATTATTGTCAAAAAGCACTATGCCACTTTTGCTGTCCATACAGCTGATTATTTTAACAAGTGATGAAGCTGAACTAGGGCATAAAGTTGATGCTTCCTTGTATTTTAAATACATGGAGATATAGTGGAAATTTAGATCAAAACCATCCAAAATTAGACATAAATTTGTGTAATGGTTACTTAATTTTATGTTATTCTTTCCCTTAGATATAAGCCTAAGCAAAGTCAAAATAATGCACAGTCAGAAAAGTTATTACTGGGGAATCAGTGTAATTCAGATCATATTCTAAGTTCATTTTCAAGAGTATAGTTGGTGTATAGTGATGATCTTATCCAAGCAGCCTCTCCACCATGAAGTTGTTCATTCTGGGGAAGATTTAAGCCTGGGAGAATATCCTGAAATAGACAACAGCTTCCCCATGGCATAGCCCAAACTATTTGAGGTATTCAGTAGAGCAGGAAAGGGCTTAATTGCTACAGCTGCTAGCTGCTGCTAGAAGGTAACTTGGATACAAGGCAGGGTGTGTAGTTGCACGTATCCTTGGTACAGGGGCTCCATGGCAATTTGCAGCAAAATCTGTGTCTCATGAGTTCTTTGGGGAAAGCTTGGTACAGGATAAAGGCAATCTGAAAGTAGGGCCTGTCCTCTCCATTTAAAGATCTGGTTTTCAGTGTCAGCTTCTGTTTTGTCTTGGTTGGTGGCACATGCATACATATTCTTATCAAACACTGATGTGCGCACACATAAACATACACACAGGTTCCTGTAGCAGAACTTTCTAAAAGGTAATGTTAAAACTGCAGCAGATCTAACTATAAAGGGTTGTAGGAGAGCAATCTCATTTATTGATCTGGGTTAACTCACTGCCCAAAGCATTATTTTTATTATTTCTTTAAAAGCCTGGGCTAGCTCCAAGCTCTGTGTCCCACAAGCTTTGAGGCTTTCCTCTGTCTTACCTCAGCTTCCTTCTATACAAGGGGAATCTGCCAGCATCCAGCTACAGTATGTTGTAAGCAGTTCTCAATTCCTCCTTCCGCAGGGTTCCTGCAGTTCACAGCTTCTCTACATCCTGCTCTGAACGCCATTCCAGCCAGCCCACACTGCACCCAGCATGTCATAAGCTGTTGTAGCAGTCCTCCTGTTTCTCTGCTGTAAAACTTCTTCAACTTTTCAGCTTTCTGACAGTTTGCCCTTGCTCTGATTCCTGCCTTCTCAGAGTAGGGTGTCACAGCCTGCCAAAGACGATGTGCCAAGAAAGGGGAACACATCTGTTTGTACATCCTAGCTAGGTCAGCAGAAAGAGAATTGATTTACTAAAATTTATCTTTGGAGATGCTTCCTTTCCTTCATCCAATCTAATCAAATAAACCAATGAACTAATCCCTAAACTGGCTCTTTTACCTCCTGTACTTAAACCCATAACACATCTTCTCAATTCTTCCTGATATGTGTTAAATTCACGCTAACTAAAAAAAATCAAAGGCACTTTGGAATTGCATTAATTTTAATTCTAAATGGTTAACAAAATACAGCTGGATTTTCAGGAGCTAAATTGGATCTCTAGTTAGGAATAAGACTTAGCTAATCTACAGTCAGGAGCAAGACTCAGTGTTTGGAATAGACGACTTCTCCCAAGCAGACTTTTGTTACCACCAACAGACCAGGTCCTAATACTCTAGAAAATGCCACCCTTTGCCTTTGTAAAGTGTTAAAGACTTGGTGGTTTCTTTATATGGAGCTTGTATCAGCTGAACAAGAGGCAGCTGGGGTTTGTATGGTAATAAGAGTTAGAATTCATTGCCAGGGGTAGGAAAATGAACACAATAAATTATAAAGCCAAATAAAATTGTCGAGATGCATTTTTGAAAACTCAGTGATTTTTCAAAAAGATTTTCTGTACCTTTCACAATGATTAGATGCGACTAAACAACTGGAAGAAAATGAAAGTGCTAATTGTGAGTGTCTGGGCAGCTACACAAATAAACAATAAATTTGTGTTCACTGAATAGGAAAGAAATTCAAAGACTGTCTTGATGGGAGAATGAAGTCTCACTGCAGAGTTAAAAAAAATGCAGGTTAGGGAGCATGTTCCAAGAATTAGAGGAGAAAACTTGCTTAAGCACCAGTAGAGCAGAACCCCAGAAAACCATTGCCAAACTTTATGTTTGTGACTATTTTAGCTAGTTTTTATTTTGATTGCTTACTACCTTTTTAAGCACTATCTACAGTCATGCAAAAGTGATCACTGTGTGGACAGAACTTTTACAGCCTGTCATATCTCATTTTGTTTTGAGTGGTCCCATTGAGTCAGAAGACACACAGTGTTGCTATCACTTTATTTCTCCTGCATCCGTGCTCTTACAGCTTCTCCGCAAGGCCGGTAACCCTGATTCTAGACATGTTCAGCCCCAGAGGCCTCTAAGAGGAGGTAAGCAGGGAATATGCAAGCAATTGGTTCCTGGGTACACAAAAAATGCGGATTCAAAGGATACATTCCCTGCTTCTCGTACACTGCCTGCCTCACAGGATTGGATTGCTTCTGCTGAAGCATATTGCATGGCTTCGCACGGAGCAGTGAACCGGGATTTAACTTGAACTGACTACACACCATTTTATAGCACAGAAGTTAATCTGATACAGTACAAAGATTGTTGCCCGTACTATTTTTTTAATTAATGACTACTGTGTCTTAATTGATCTGATACCCAGTATCTTGACTATTGACAGCAAATGGCATCTCTTCAAATACAGCTCCAGGATAGCGAAGAATCATGTAAAATTTCTTAGGAATTATTTTCCACTGAGCTATCA
>RSEF01000004.1:80710911-80732635 GCA_003993805.1 Himantopus leucocephalus | reverse complement strand
ACTGTTTTGGATTTTATTTCAAGGTGCCTTTCACTTCCCCTGGAGACCTCACAAGGGCCAGACGCTCAGGTTCAAGCACTGTAGTGCTGCCTCTGTGGTGTGAACATTACCACTTCTGGCTGTAGAATCTCTGCGGTGCAGAGGAGGAACGGGGCTAGGTGGTGCGGCNAGCCTTTACTAGTAAGGGGGAGGACAGAATTGAGGTTTTTTTCTTTTATATTTTTACACAGTAAGAGGGGAGAAGCGTGTGCCTGTGCTGGGAGTGTGAAAAAGGGGAAATAGTTTAAGGAATATGATTGAGCTGGGGTAGCTCTGAGAGCACACGTGGGAACAAGACTAGCACAGATACCAGTAACAGCAGTCTGAGCTCCCTAATTCAGCTCAACGCCCCCCTGCCTTTTCCTGTCACAGAGCAGAAAAAGTCAGTTTCGGGAAACTCCAGTCAAGAGCAGATTTGGTGTTAAAGAAGCAAAATACAACTCCTTAATTTATAATAAGGCGATTAACAATAAAGGTAGATCTTATCTAAAGAATATTGGCCTCTTTGTTGGTTAGTACAGGAACGTATTGAATTGAGGAAAAGGCACTGAAGCAGCATTAGCCTAGTACATAGCCCATTCTTACAGAATTGTTAATGTTGGACATTTGTTAGACAAACACAATTCACTCCCAGATAAATGGAGTATTTTATTGGCTGGGTTATGTCTCTGATAGTTTAGAATAGAAAAATCTGTCAGAGCTTTATTTTTCTTTGATTTTTACCTTGGCAAGAATCCACAACGAAAGCGTTAACAGGCAAGGTATGTCCTAGCTTGTAAGTTAGATATAAACAAAAAAAGTCATCAGATTTATCTAGCTTTCGAAGGACATGCTGTATAATGAACACATTTGAAATGAAACCCATTATTGCTTCAGAAACAGAGATGATTACATCCCCTGACTGTTCCAAGCATTACAAAGTACACAGGACAATCACATGTAATTGGTATAAATTGAACCCCCTGAACTGCCTGGAGCCTAAATTGAGAAAATGGAGAACAAGACCAAAGACCTATAAAATGTTAATGTTTTCTTGAATAGGATGCTGAATTTATATTGTATGCTTCAGTTTTAATTCCAAAACTTATTAAAGCTTTCTCTCCTGCTGGCTCATACATAGCTATCCCAGCTCCAAACACGTACAACATGACTTAAGATTTGATTTTGAAATTCAGTGGTCTATTCATACAGGATGAAATGTATGTAGTATTTATGTGGGTAGTGTTTATAGCTAGGTGTTAATACTAATACGGTAAGGGTGGAGCATAGATATAATTAATAGATTTAAAATCACCTGTACTGAAGAGAAACACATTATTTTGCTGTCAGACAGCAATGGAACTTCATCTATATTTCAAAGCATCACTTTCCTGCCACATTGTATTTTCCTACAAGAGGAATGAGCCATTGTTATTAATAATGTGGTCTAATAAGAGAAATAGTAGAAAACCTTTGTTCAGTAATTGTTTCTACTGTTACAGTTTAAATTTCATTAGTTGTTCCATCTAAAGATTTAAAGTAGTACTTTCCCCATTATTCTTAATTGCCGTTTCTCCAGCTGGATGTATAAAACACACAAATCTTACGGGGTGGTGGCCAGACATAGGATTCGGGGGGTGGGGGGGGCGTGAGGAAGGAAATAGGATATAAGGAGGCAGGTCCTAAAGGTGTTTCAGCTGGTGTAATTAAGGGATGACAGCTTCAGGGTCCATGTGATTCTCACTCAGTTCTAACATGGCTAGGAAAGGTGTCTTTCCCATTTAATGCATTTTCTGGAATATCAAAAGGAAAATGGAACACTCTATCGTGTCCAAATTGGGAAACTCTTTCAAACTGTTGCTTCACAATGTTTTTAGATGTCATTCACTGTTACTGTACTTTGAGAGGTGTGCTAAACTGTATGTAACGAGCTTGGTATGAAAGAAGAATGTTTCACCATGTATGAAAGACAGAATAGTTACGAGGCATCTTTTAGAGCTTTTGACATCCATCAAGTCAATTTGCAGGTTTAGTTGCATTCCTCACACAGGAATTCCACAAGCCTGAATAACACAGTCAGTTGCTTTTGCAAAATTTGAGTTCTAGACAGGAAAAGCATTAAGTAAGTCACATGCTCTCTACAATACAATAAGATTAGTGTACATTGTCACTTCCTGCATTAAATGGTCACAGAAATCCATTACTGAGAGGACAATGATTTCTGTTCTCAGCAACAAGGAGCTTGATTAACAGAGCACACGCTGTAATTTAAAAAAAGTCTCAAAGGAGAGTCAAGAGATTTCTGTACTGGAACCCGATTAAACATTATATCATTTTTATGGATTCCAAATACTATTTAGAGATCTCGGATGGGAAAATCAGTTTCAGTTGGAAAGAGATGAGATTGTTTTATGACATTATCTTTTGTTAGCCATTAAAGTTTATTAAAGATACCATAAGCTACATTATTCCTCCTCTATTTGCAATTTATAGTGGATGTGCCAGCACAATACACTAGAGCAGGAAATGTTATTTAAAGTAAGTGAGCTATAAATGGATAAAGTCCATGCAGAAATGAGTACTAATCCTGCTTGCTGCTTAACATGTCTCTCTTAACACTTCTATAGAGGCAGTAATCAGTAATGTAGTTCCAAAAATGAACTTAGTTCCTTGAAGATAACTTAAGAAACTTTTACTACTTCTACCAATTAATCTGTGAGCAATGCAGTTTCAGTTTCTGCAATCGCTGTAGTACTGCACATAGCACAAAACCAAAACTCCCAAACCTTTCTCAGTACAGATATTCCCATGCCTTGTAAGTATCCATATAGATTAGACATTTTCCCATGTTATCTTAGCTACGTCTTCCTACAGGATTCCCCAGATATGAATCTGCTGTACTGGAATAAAAAAGACTCTGTTCCTTCCCTTCAAAAGGTGACCTTGGTCACAAAGGAGCCCTTTTGTGCAGTCAGTGACTGTATAAAACAGTTAAGATGTGGCAAAACTCTTTAATTCCCTCATGTCCATAGCAAGGCAAAACATACATTCCTGATTTCCTGATGTACTCCATTAATGGGTGCCCCAACTCCCGTTTGCTGAAGCTATTAAACTTTGAAATGCAAAACTAAAGTAAAAAATAAAAATAAAAATGAAAAAAAAATACCCTGGTTCAGAGCAATGTAACTATGGCTTTCTCATGGCTAAGGTGTTTTCACTTGGAAAGGGGCCTTAGGTTTCAGTTTCTCATTCAGCAAACAATAAAAACAGTGGCTAATTTTGTTGGTTTTTTTTTTTACTTTACATTCTGATTGTTGCAAAACTTATCCTCAAATAATTTGTTCGCTTCATGCATGCATAGCATGTAGTCAGCTCAGAGCTGTATTCTGTGAGATAAGCATTTAAGGTATGACGATGCAAGTCTTGATTACAGTAAGTTCTTTTTAATATATGTGGCATTTGGTTTGTTGGGGTTTTTTATTTGTTTTGGTTTTGGGGGGTTCAATTTTTTTTTTTTTAAATTGGGGCTTAAATACCCCAGTCTTCAATATCCAAACACCCAAACTGATCGTTTAAGATTAGGTATGTTAACACCATTTAAAGTAATTTCTGCCTCGCAATATGGTTTTGCACTATACTGGTAAGCCTTTTGCTTTTGCAAAGATGAAGATGGACCTTGTTCCTTTTGGCCCTTAATAACTACCAGATGGGTCTTCACCAGATTGTCTCCATCAGCTAGATTAATCTGATAGGGATCTGGTACTTCTTTGGTTCATTTTATTTCCTTACAAAGCATACACATCATGTCTTCACTCCCAGATCAACACTGGTTTCTCCCCATGGAGCTTTCTGAACAGATAGGAAGCTCAGCCTTCCCCTGAACACTGTCCAAAACCCACGTGGAACACTTCACTTCTTCACACAGATATTGCCATCAGTGCTTTATCCAGCCCTGCTTTCTCAATTGCCTCCTGTGATACCTGTCACCGTCAAACAGTTCCGTATGTGAAGACCGCTATTCTTGAAGAGTATTCCTTTTACTTTCCTCAGTTTAGTTCTCACTAAGCTCTCTCTACACAGCTTAGGCTGGGATCTCAATTGCTTATTTTGGCTATTGTGAAATAGAGAAGAATTTTCCCCTCTTCAGAAGGCAATTAGCTCAGCATATACATTGCACACGAGGAAAAACTTCATTAATAGAGACTGTCATCTGGGAAAAGTAATTGATTTGAGCCACTAAGGGTAGAGACACAAGGTTCAGAGGGCAGAGACAAAACTTAAGCTGTTTTTGACACTAGCTGTTTCCTATTAATTTCCCAGCTTGCTACTTCCAGAAGAGAACAGGGTAGATAAGAGGATATATGGTGTTAAAATTATTTAAGCAAGTTTTGCAATAGGATTTGTCAGTCTTATAAGGGCAGCAATTCTCTTTTTCATTAAGTAGCAGAAACAAAAGCATAAAAAAATAAAGGAAGCCAATTTTACTTGCTGTGATGCTGACATTTGCTTTAACTCCAGTAATTTAATACTAATAATTTTCTCTTAAAAAGGTCAGAATTAAAAGGTCATTATAAGCTGATGCAAAACTATTATTTTTCCAAAATTTTTGGACAAAAGAAGATTTACAGTGCTGGCACATTAGAGATATATCAAACTATTAATAACAATGATTTGAAAAGAACAGTTTTACACTACATATATAATACAACCATTCAACAAAACACAGACAAAAGATGTAACTTCCTAAAAGAAAGGTGCACAAGACATATGGAAGTGATTGTTATTTGAGTCCAACGCCACCAAGAGTTATGCATTCGTCTGTAATAGGTATCATTTGTTAAACTGCTTGCAATATCAGTGTCTGTATTTGAGGAAGTTACAGGAAGCATCTCATGCTGGCTTCCCGTGGTGAAGCCAGGAGCAAAGCCCTGGAGGAACTACTGCTCCCAGGGCCCCAGCTCAGGAACATGGGATCTCTGAAAGTTTAAGCGAAGTTATATCAGGTGTCCTGTTCTGAGCTTGAGAGCCTAAAATGTGAAAGGTGAAGAGAAGGGGAAAGAGATGAAAAATATTCTGGCTAAAGCCGGTTCTTGCTGGAGTACCCAGCTCCCAGCCCTGTAAGTCACAAGAGGCAAAGCTGAGGATCATGCAAACACACCTTAAAACCTTGCAGGCAAATTTCTATCAAAAACATCGATGAGCTAAACCAGAGACATGCTTACATTTCAGGTTCCATACATCAGAAGTTACCACAAATTTTTTTAATTTGCTCCTTGAACTTGGGTTTGTGTATCTTTTCTGCCCATCTGTATAGCAGTTGTCTGTTGTTGCTTGTGTGTTTTTGTTGCAAGCTCTCTGGGAGAAGGATTTGTGCACAGAGAAATCTGTTGTTGCTGTTGTGATCAAAATCATTCTTTCAATATGCTTAATTATCATAAGTCCTATTGACAAAGGTGCTGAGACTAGCCTAAGAAGGGAAAGACACGGAGCGCAGTGGCTGTACACTTCTTTAATTAACACTGATTTATTTAAAGATCAATAGCTCATCAAAAGGAGCAGTGTGTTACTTTCAGCCAGTTTATAAAGTGTTTCTAGAAAGGCTACAGTGAAGGAGGAAAGGCTGAAGTTTTTTTAATATAATTAAACTGACATAAGAATGGATTATTGTAATGCAAAGTCCTTATCAGCAGGCTTTTCTCAAAGTTGTAATTTTTTTTTTTTAATTAGCAAATTCCTATAACATGAAAAAAAAAAGTATCAGTGCTAGAGACCAAAACATAACAAGAAAGCTTAAATGGACAGAAAAGGGTTCAGAAGCAACATACAAAGTTTCTTACTCCTACATCTGTTTTCACACTTTTCTCCAAAATCTCTCCCCTTTCCTCTCCTCCACACCCAGAAAACAATGCAAGTGATGTACAAACAGGTGAAGAAGGTCAATTGATCTGCAAACAAGCAAAAACTGGATGAGGGATCAGGGTGGAGTGTAAAATAAAGGGCAAACAACAGCTGAGTATTATTCTTGCATTGAATTTGCTCATTTCTTTAGGAAATATCAGTGAGCCTAGCCACAGAATTCCCTTACCATGTCCAGTGTTGGGAATGTCCACAGTGATACTGAAGTGAAGAGACAGTTATTACAACTTTGAGAAAGGCCCACTGATAAGAACTTTACATTACAACAGTCTATTCTCATGTGTTTCATTACCTCAGAAGTTACCCCTTCCAGACCATTCAGTTTGCCTGGAATACACTCTACCTTGGAAACACAATTACTTAATTTGGATGCCCTTACCCACAGTTTTTGTGTGTGTTAATTTAGGATTTAGATAGTCAGAGGGAGGCATAAATTGAGTATCTGTGACAATATATAGGAAGAATACTATATACCTGATCAAACCTGCTGGAACAAACCACTATAAGAATGGTTCAGACAATTTCTGCTAGCAACGAAGTAGCAGGAAGCTCAGAATTTGCTAAGATAACCCAGGTATCCCTAGCCCCAAGGGGTATTTTCAGACTGACTCAAACAGCAGTCCCATTTGTCATTCTTCCATATTTCCATATTTATCACCCTTCAGAAAAGTGATGGCATCAAGAGCAAGAAGCAGCTCTCCATCCTCCAGTTTATGTAACAGATAATTTACTTAACTTTTATTGCCCTTCCTGGGTGATTAAAAAGGTGAATTTTCTTTTTTATTTACTTTCTAATTGGGCAAAAAAAAAAAAAGGAAAGAAATAGGTGTTAAACCCACAAATTGTGCTGGAAAGTCTACAGCTAGCTGAAGTATGTTGAACTAGGCACATATCCAGTCAAATCAATGAGGCAAGGCTGACAGAAATTCTGGATGGCACCATGTCCTTCTCAGAAAAATGTTTCAACACATTTCAAAACAAAAAATGTGAGCCAAAAATGGAAGTACCCATCTGGTATTTATCTGCAATTCTGCAGAAAAACCACTCGGAAAAGGAGCAAGTTATGTTCTGCTTGATCAAAAACACGTAACACCCCAGCAAACTTTTCCATCCCTCCCTATCCCTCCCCCTACTCAATTAGACATCTATGGTAACATACATAAAGATAGTCAAAGAGGTAAAAACAATGTTTGGAAACACAACCCAGAGCACACAGTTCTCACAAAGAGAGTGAAGGGGTTCTCAGTAACCAACCAGAACAGCCAAAGCAACTTTCCATTCACGCCCGCAAAAAATCACATCTCCCAGCACATAAAGTCAGTTGATTATACCAAATTGGCTATTCCAGTGCACTTTGAAATCTGGATGCCCATTAACAGTAAGAACACTTGCCTGCTTCCCTGGTTTCTCCCAGTTCATTCCCACATCTCTTGTGCTGTGGGACCCTCCTTTTCTCTCCAGAACTCCATCTGCCCCTTCATAGAGGTCTTTGATATGCCATCTGTTAGGTTATTATATGAAAGGAGGCTGTACAGGCTGCTCTTCAGTGAAAGGACTCTTAGCAGAGACACTGCAGCTAACACCGGGGACATTTTCAAGGCATGCTAATGCCTATTCCAACCTGTGCTTTCTCACCCAAATTCCACTTTGCAGCTGTGGTACGCAAAGTAACCCTGACACTAGTTATCCAGCATTTCCCATCCTACTGGTAAACACCTGCTGTCTTCAGAGTACCATAGTAATCTCTGTATCTTTCAATCCTTGGTGAATCAATTGAAAATGTGGGTGCAGNCTGGTACTCAAAGTAACCCTGACACTAGTTATCCAGCATTTCCCATCCTATTGGTAAACACCTGCTGTCTTCAGAGTACCATAGTAATCTCCGTATCTTTCAATCCTTGGTGAATCAATTGAAAATGTGGGTGCAGCTATTCTCTCCTCTTGAACAGTGAAAAGACACTGCTCTGAATAACTAAACTCTGAGTACGTGAAGAGAAACCTGCAGCAGTGAGCAGAACCAGAGTGGGTGGTATGGGGAGGCATTTCTCAATATTTCCAAAGCTAATCAACCTTTTCTGAAACTCTGGGTAATACATCTAATCAGCTCGCTACGTGAGGTGAGCTCTCTATGTGAGGTAAGCTCTCTACAGGTGCAGAGGGAAGCGAAACATCTCGCACTGAACCAAGGTAGCCAAACCCCCAAGCCTATTGTGGAAATACACAACTACGAGGTATGAGTCTTCATCATTCCTGATATGTTACAGAGTCTGTGCTTGAACATGCAAACCATTCATTTACTGTCCTTCAAGTCTACTTCAAAATTTGCATCACTGTATGAAAGCTTGTACTGTGATTTACTGGCTTCAAAAATAAATGTATTGATGGACAAAGCAATGAAAAATAACATTTCAGGTTTGTGATCTATTATATCCCATCTTCAGCATATTTTTCAAAAGGCAGGTTACCTTCTTGTTTTCACAGATACCAAACCAGAACAGCTATATAAGATGCATATAAATATAGAAGGAAAATAAGATGAAACAGAGTAAGAATCAAGGGGAGATATCGATGAATTAAGTTACTGTGCTTTGAGATTTATGAACTGGTATGATGTTTCAAACATAGCCATCCCTAAAAACAGAGACTGTAATTTAGACCTCATGTCAACACATTCAAACATCACGAGGAAGTGCCTCATGTCTAATTTGAAATATTTTAAGTACCTGCCATCCACTTTGGCTGATGAGGTCTAAAAACACATCTACAGTACATCCTGTAATTACATGCAAACATTTTAATAATGGAGTATATATTCAGGGCATTAGTCTCTCTCCTCTTTCTCTTTGTCTAGTTTGTCTCCTTCCAGGGTCTTTTATGTTTAGGGCTGCTTTGTACTCCTCCTATAACAGATCTACAATTTGTTGGTTTATTCAGAAATATACAAAGAATTAAGTCAAATATTATTTCTGGTGCATATTTCATTCTGTAAGCTACACATATTCAATAATACATTCACTGTTAGAGCCAGCAATAATGACAGAACACATATGAAAAGCTTTTGACCTTTATAATTAAAAAACTCCAGTGACAGATAGGTTTTGATTAAGTGAAAAACGTCATAAAGCCATCAGTTATATCTTCAAGGGCAGAAAGTTCCCTGCATCAACAGAAAAATTCTTGCAGTTAAGACTCAGACTCAGGAGGCCTTTGCTCAATTTACAGTACTAGCACAGTATTCCTGTTTGATCACTGTAGAAGGCACTTGGGATAATTCTCAGAATAATTAGCCTTTGCAGTGTCTAGGGTCATGCATCAGTGTCAAGTTTAGAACTGAGATTTCATGCTCAATTCACAACCTGATTAAGATATCTAAGGAAAAGATATTCATGAACAGGGAGGAGTAAAGCACCGAAAGGACTTGGGCACTTGCTAGGTATGCCAATAAGGTGTCTTCTCTGGCACCTATATAAGGTAGCTGAGCTTCAGGAAGAGCAGAAGATGATCATCAAGCTAACCGTTTAGTTGTGTGATGCCAGAGGCATTTACTTCAGATATGGCCATTCGTGACATGTTGGTACCTGCAGTTCAAATGCCTCGTTTGGCTCCTGGTTTGAGAAGTCAGTAACATGCAAAAGGATAGCATGGATACTGTCAAGGCTGGTTCAAAACATCATAAAGTTGATGAAATCTTTCCACAGACTTCAGTTAATGTTTGATCAGTAACATAACTGTCAAGAGCATCAAGTCCTTTTCAATACTTCTTATTGAAGTAATACATCCCAAAGGCTGTTGAGAAAAGTGGAGTTGTCCGCATCTGGATACATTCAGTAACTATAAAAATACCACATGGGACATATTAATTTAATTACAGTGAGTGAGTGACAAGCAACCATTGCTTGTACTTTGTTGGATAAACAAGTAGTGAAGTTGCACTAGCAATGATTTGCATCATTACTTGTTTTAATGATCAGTATCATCTTATCCGTACCATTTGTTTATTGGATCCAACAATGAAATTCAGTTGTAAAGGATTAAGGCACAGGGATCTCTGACCTCAAATTCTTTTTGAGAGACTGTGGTGAACTTCAGTCATTTGGCAGGACCAGAAGCAGAAGTAGCATACCCCACCTGTTCAGCCCACATGATAGAACTATTCCTAACATTAAGAAACAAAACCAAAACAGGTTTTCTTGAAAAACAGACATGACTTTCCCTCTTACTATTCAGTATTTGGGGAATTTCCTGTTTTTTATCAATCTCTAGGTCATATTTTATGACCTAAATATACCTTTAGGTATATTCATTCACACATTATACAAGAAATCATTAACCAGCTGAACTCCAGTTAAATGCTTATTTTATGCATTTATAAGTTGAGATAAAAATGTTACTGATTCCCATACCAGCTGTTATCTCTCTCAACTGCACAGCTACTTGTTTTCTAGTGGAACGAAAATATTCTAATATGCTGCTCATTAATACACAAGCATTAGTTCTTATTTTTAAAAAATTTCTGTCAAGTCGCTTGTCTTTAGAAGTTGTCCAGTGAGTATTCAATTTTAAGTGTCAAATCCTTCCGTTCCATGTAATAATTCAACTTCATTTTGAATGGAACTTTGTAAAGTAGTACTTTTGTATCCAACAAACCTCTTCCCTTTGTGCAGTCAATTTTTTTCTTTGACATTTTAAACAACCCTTTTTCCCCACTGAAGCCATTATAGTCAAAAAAGTGCAAGTCGAGGGCAAGTTCTCTCGTAATGATCAATTTTGTTGAAACACTTTTCAGATACATTTTTGAAGTTATCCTCAGGCATAGATACTCATAAGATCAGTTTGCCTTGCAGACTCTTTGTGATAGCTGATAAGGAAGAAGGGAGGGAAAAAACCATCACTGCGTGATTGCCATATGCCAGGCTGAGTCTGCAGATCTGCAGTTAGAGAACAGCTTACCTCTAAATGTCGTCTGGAACTCCTAGAGCAACAATGAGCGTGGAGCTCGCACAAGTCATTTGGTCAAAATAAATAATGACCTTACTCCAAATGCTAGCTGTTTATTCACTCATAGCATTGATGACTCCGAGGTACAGCACTACAAATCAAATATTAGATATATAGGGTTACACCTACAGGGAAGGGGCAGGCTTCTAAACAAGACATAAAGTTGGATAATAGAAGTCACGTAAAATGGGTAACTTCAACCTTCAGCTCATTAGCAGAGGTTCATTCCACAGCTGCTTTTTCCAGCAGAACTCAGGATAATTACCACTCCTCAAATGCCAATGGTCATCCTCTATATTTCAGTGAAATGCTAGCCCTTTCCTTTAATGTCTAGCTGTATAACTACCATTAGATCTCTGCTTGAGATTTGGCTCTGAAAAGCCATTAGTTTTAGATATAGATTTTTATTCTCTTTTTTTTTTTCTTTAGCATAAAAGTGAACTTTAATAACTTGCTCCAAAAACCTTGTATTTCCTCTCCCCTTCTTAACATGAAGGATGTTATTAACAAAATCTCACAAACAATTCAGCTCACTTATTGCCATCTAGTAAGCTCTTCCCAAACACAAGCATTTTTAAAAACACATAGTTAAAACAAATATGATAGTTGGCTTTCTTTGCATAACTGTATAAAAAATTATGTCTTTCCTTGAAAGAAAAAAACACCTGAGTCCCCCTGACCAGACACACTCTCCTTCCCACCAGGTACAGTTACAATATCATAATTTACTGTTCTGCAAGCATGTGTCCCTTCCCCATTTGTGCTTAAAGAACTTCATCATTGAGCTTGTAATTACTCCCAACCTCATTCTTCTAGTTTCCACTCACCCATCCTTTTGCAGGTAGCTTATCTCACCTGTGGTTTTCATTCCCTCTCATTACCTATGTATGTGACAGCAAAGCCGTAGCTTTTCTCCCCTTTCTAGCTTTCACAGAATCATAGAATTGTCTAGGTTGGAAGGGACCTTTAAGATCATCAAGTCCATCCATCAACCTAACGCTGCCAAAACCACCACTAAACCATGTCCCTAAGCTCCACGTCTACCCATCTTTTAAATACCTCCACGGATGGTGATTTTATCAATGTTCAGGCAAGCATTTTTTTCAAATAACAGCCTTCTCATTCAGTGCCCCACTCAATATTCTTCTTTTCCTAACAGCATCCTATTTGGAGACAAAATAAGCCATTACTATAAATACTTAATATTTGCATAACACCAATTCACTGAGACAGATACATGATTACCTCTATAAAGACACTTCAAGAACTAAGCTCACATATCTATAAAGGTAGCAAGTCACATATATCTATTTANTTTATATATATATTTATATATATCTATAAAGGTAGCATATCTATTTACATCATATCCCGGAGAATTGCAACGGTAATTTCAGTTTTAAGCTCAGTACAAAAACAAGCTGTGTCCTGCTTGGTTTTTAGGCCTAAGTTTCTATTCAATACATCTCCAAAGGAATGGATCAATGATGATATTTTGCTGCTGCATCACAAAGGTTCTTTCAAATGCTGGACTCATTGCAGGTGGTTAAGTCAAAAGTCAAGATGTATTTGCCAAAGATTATTTCACCTTTTAAAACGTCAGTGCTTTTTCAAAAATGTTGAATTATCTTCAAAATTAGAACAACTAAGCAATTGTAAAACATATTTTGCCATTAATGTAATTGCTTTCAGCCATATTTCTTGGACATTTTGTATTTGACAGAAAGAAAGAAGAAATTACGCCAATTTGTTTTATGTAAGTGGTGAACTTGATGAACTCAGCCAATTACATGATAGTCTTGATCTATTTGTACCAGAGGAGAAGTGAATCACAAGTTTTTATCTGGAATGAATTACCAGAGGAAAAAGATAAAATGTTGACATTAATCCTCATCACGGTAAATAGTGTAGCCATTACTTACTGCTGTTTGTGCTCCAGGTTATACAGACGCGTACTGAGACATTGTTCAGTACGAATGACTTCAAATGGGGGCGTTTTTCAATTTTTTCATTGTGTAGGGCAGCCACATCTCTCAGAACACCATACGGCAGTAGTATACCTCAGAACCTCATGGCATATGATGAGTTCCAGACAGATTGTATGCAAAATGTGTCTAGTGATTTTCATCATCCTCCTCCAACCACCCACAAGCCATTTACTGCCTGGTTTCCTCTCTCTCAAGTTCACCGCAGTAGTGAAGTAGCACAATTAACTGAACAGCTAGTCTTGAGACCTCACAACCCACAGAGAATCTAGCTAGCTGTTATATACATCCCTCTTAAAGTCCTTTTCAAAAACAGGCCAAGTCCTGTAATACAAAACACATTTCTTCCCTCATTCCTTGCCAGATGGTTTTCAGCCCCCTCAGCTGCTCCCTTATTTGGCCTCGGTCTCTCAGAGTTCATCTCACACATCAGCTAACCAGAGGCAGAGTTTAATCACCTATCAATGTACCCACCTGGCACTGTAAGACCAATTCCAGCTAGCACCTTATTTTTGGGTGTCCTTTCAGTTCTCATCTACAGCAGCCAATTCCACCTCGTGCTTGTTAATTACAAAACACACCTCTCGAGTTCTTTCTCTAGTTAAATGAGTTGGCACTCATGAAAGGTGTCTTTACAAATTCAGAGCCCATTTTCCTTGCCAATTCCTGACATACAATTTTTTATAATTTCTCCTTTGCTGTCAAGCATTTTCTGTCACACTGCACAATAGTCTGCTTTCCAAATGAACTTCTTAAATGAAGGGAAAGTTTGTTACCCTCCTCTTCCACCCTTGCTTCATTTTCTCTACGTGCTGATGTAGAAGTGCTTAGACACCTTCCTAGTTCTGCTTCCTACCTTGCTCTGAGTGCTAGAAAAGATATGTTTCTCCTGCCCTTTGCCCTTCTGCCAGCAGCCTTTAGTGCTTTCCCAACATGGAAGACACTGATGTTACGACAGGCTTTATGACTTCTGCATTCTGCAGAGTTCCTGCCTGGCGATTATTCTTATCAATCATCTGCCACATTTTCTTGCATGGTATCTTGGTGACCACATTCCCTTCCACAGCTGTTCCCTACTTGCAGCTTCCAAACAGCACTTTTCCCTCTATTACTTAAACACCTCTTTACAAAGTTTCTGTTCATAGCTGCCACCTTTCCCTGACCTCCCAGCATCCAAAACCCCAAACCCATTGTAAGAAGTCAAGACCAAAACCACCGTCAGCAACTTACCACTCATTTGATCACGGCACTTAACACAACTGGCTCAGTTCCATCTTCAATCATAGTCTGCCAGCCCTTATTTTACCCAGTTTCTTATAGGAGCAAACTACGTTCTTCCTCTTAAACCATGCACTGGTTAGATGGGGCAGCTGAACAGGGCTGATTAAACCTAGAGCTTTTGGAATTTATGAGGCAGACAACCCTGTTACAGACAGGTAGACTGTAATTTGATTAGGATGAGAATTATCAGAGAATAAGCACGTTTCTGGTGTCTGTATCTAAAGATTCAAATCTGTATAAATTAGAATCCTTTTAGATTCTGTCCCCATTTTCTCTAAAACTTGACTCACCTTTGAGCACAGTGAAGCATTCTGTTGGGATATATGAAAAAATGTTTTGCTTTTGGCTCCTGCTCAGAAGCAGAACAGAATGTGCCTTTTTTTTTTCAAGCTAACCTATGATTTAAAGCACCATATTGCTAATACAAATTTTAGCTTACCTTTGAGTGACCTTTCCTACATGCACATGCTTTATGTACACATAATTCACAATTCCCCCAAAGCATACACAGTATATTCTGAAAATGCATGAAACAGTTTCATTCTAACCTGTTTATAACTCTTTGTTACGTGCAATAGAACACAGTAAAACAGAACTGTGGTGTCTTACCAAATCTTTCTTAACTGTAGATTTGTTACTAAACTCTTAGAATTTTAAAAAATTTGTCTAAGTGTCAATACATTTTAATTTATTCTTCCATCAGAATATTTCTTTCTGCTAGCCATTAGGAAACTCCATTCCTTATCCAGAGATAGTGAATAGTACTCCACTAATCTGTTGTAAACTACTAACGGAAGGAGGGTAGCTGCAAGCAGTCCTTAAGCTCAAACAGTAGACATCACTATTGACAATGAAATGAGATCTAGCCAGGCATAGATGAAGAGTGTTGATCCATAAGTAAGGGGCATATTATGGGAAAAAAATTCCAGGTTAGTTAGTGTGGTTCTTGTACCTATAATGGGGAAGCAGACATATATGTATATTACATGTATAACTATTCTTTGGACCAGACCTTTATTTTCTCATCTGGCTTAATGCCATCTGGAAAAGCATTCATGGACTTTTTTGTCCCCCAATGTATGTTTAAAAAAAGATCAATAACTTTTTTGTTTTGGAAAGATATTATTCCCAGTAACATTGATGCTCATGTGAACCGAGAGCATCAAGGACATTGGCTTGTTGACTTGAAAAAGAAAAGAAAAAATATCCAAATTTAATGTAAAATGGTTAAAAATTGATTTAGTTTTGAGCTCATCCTCTTATAAGGCATTTCACACAGGCAGTATTTTGGACAGAATTAAAACGGGACAACTTGATTGTACAGAAAATGGCTCAGGTAGCTTGAATACCCTATATCCTGTTGGTTATACCTAGAGAAATACTTGAATACAACAGTACCAGCAAACACATGAATAATTATAAATAAAACTGGCCCTGAGCTTCTACTTAAGCATTAATTAGGTAAAATATAATGTGATTAGAAAACAGAGTTTTGTAACAGAACTCCCTTTGCAGTTCTTACACGGAAATAGTTAATTAGTCTAAGTATCTCTGGTTCGAGCTGTTCAGTTCATGTTTCCCCAAGCAACAGTGTCAATATTTAAAAAGTTTGTGCCCTGTGCAGGTAGACAGAAACCCACTTCATTCTCCTAATTATATCGATGAGTGCTAGAGGCAGCGCAGCTTTCTTCCTGGTGCTTGGTGCTATGTCAGTATTTCCTTAGCAACTTTTTTCTTCTTTTTTTTTTTTTTCCTAAACAGGAGCACAAGCAGAGGAAAGACCTGCTAAAAGTCTGAAAGCTGTGTATTCTAGTCATAGATTTTTTTTTTAAAGCAATTCCCTTAGTAAGATGAAATGTCATTATCTTGGAACTAAACGTGACACAAAGTTTTTAAGATCTTGCAAGATTTATATTTGACCTTTCAAAGAACAGAAGAGTTCCAAAAGATGATTTCTCTCAGGGGCAACCCTTTGGGTGTTCTGAGCGATAAAATCATCAGAGCCATTTTTAACTCTGCTTTTGTTGCAGGGGAAAAAGTTTTTCTCCATACCTTCATTAAACAGGTCTATCTACTACTAAACGGAGTACACAAAATACTAACTGTATGCAGTTATGTGCAGTGCTTGTAGTCACCCCATTTGAAGCATCTCATGAGGAAAAGCTTACCTAACTTTAAGATTTTATCTATAGGCTTTTTGTAGTTATTATGCNTGGAGTACACAAAATACTGACTGTATGCAGTTATGTGCAGTGCTTGTAATCACCCCATTTGAAGCAGCTCATGAGAAAAAGCTTACCTAACTTTAAGATTTTATCTATAGGCTTTTTGTAGTTATTATGCCCGAAGACCTGCTCTCCATGTCCATTTTTCTTCCTTTTCAGAAAAGATTTAAATGCTGTACAATACATTTTTACCTTTCCGATGGCCTGTTGGTGCCCTTGCAATAAAATACAGATTATTTATTCACATTATGAAAGCATCTTACAGAGTGTATTCAGAGTCTGAGATACCATTTTGCTAGCTGAATGGATAAAACCAATAGAACNCTGGTGCCCTTGCAATAAAATACAGATTATTTATTCACGTTATGAAAACATCTGACAGAGTGTAATCAGAGACTGAGATACCATTTTGCTAGCTGAATGGATAAAACCAATAGAACATGCCAAAGTTTTTTCATTCTGTNCATGCCGAAGTTTTTTCATTCTGTATGGAGAAGACAAAATTCTAAACCTTTACAAATTGCAGTGGAGTTTCTTTATATCTTTCTGTGACTCCTGATATATGCAGTATTGGCCACATCCTCAGTTGATCTAAATCAACGTTTTTCTATAAGCTCCATGCTTGATCAGTTGAGTGAACACAGTTTGCACCATCTGAAGAACTGGTCCTTTTTTAAAAATTTCTGTACTCGCGCTCAGAGTATTTATTTTTATTTTAAATAATAGGAAACAAAAAAACCCCTACCTCATACACTGGGGTATTCATATGTGGACGGAACACTGAGATTGGCCAGCTATACGTCCTGCCCACTTACAGTCTGTCAGCTGCATTTGTTCCAAAATACATTGCACAGCCACCATCTGTCAATCATAAACTCTGTGGCCAAAGAGCAATTTATGAATTTAGAAATACTGAAAACCACAGTTGCTCATGGAAATGCTAACAAAAGTTATTAGACATGTTGATCAGCATTATAAACAAATATTCATTGGTTTTTACTTGTTTGCTTTTTTTTTTTTTAAATCTGCTCCACAACACATTTTAGTAAGAAGGAATTAATTTATAATTTGAAATAGGAAAAGCTTCTGCTTTAGTCAATCAACTCAGTAATTTTGATGTTTTATTTCTTGCCTTACTAAAAAGCCCAGCATTTCAATAAATAATCTTTCTTTTCATTTGATAATTAAAGCAGCTTAAAACAGAGACAGTTTCAGGACTAAAGGTGTATATTTAAGAACTGTACAAACTGCTGGAGCCCATATAAAAAGATGAGCACAGCTTACTATCTATGGGTAACCAAGGGAGCATTGGGGAATGAAGTGAAGCTAATACAACTCGTATAATATAGAAGCAATTAAGAGGTAAATCAAAAGAAGACAGACTTCTTAGTCTAACAGATTTCAGAAAGTTTCCAATCTCTGGTTAAAAGTGAGAATAACTATATATACAGAGACTCTTCAAAGAAAGTGAATACAAATATAAGGATATCATCAACCTCTGACCTGAAGAACCTCTTTGTTAAGAAGAGCCAGAAAGCATCACTAGGCTGGGTATATCACCCTTCCTTTCTGAGACGCAGGAGCAGAGGGAAGCAGAAGATGTGATGGGCCTCTCTTAATTCTTAATACCAAGCAGCACACTAATGGTTCCATAGAGTTACCTACGGCAGCATCTAGCTATCAAATCTTCCATTATCATCTTCTCACAGTTGGATTGTTGTCACTTTCTCTTCTGCTTAAAATATGGCAACGAAACGCCGCTTAATAAAATATCTCCCAGCCAAAGCTTTTCTTAGCCTGAAAACTGTCATTTGCCTGATATAAAGTATAACACCCAGCTCTGCAATGTACTCCATATATATATACAAAACATCAATATTTAATCACAGCATAGAGNCACTTTCTCTTCTGCTTAAAATATGGGAATGAAACGCAGCTTAATAAAATATCTCCCAGCCAAAGCTTTTCTTAGCTTGAAAACTGTCATTTGCCTGGTATAAAGTATAACACCCAGCTCTGCAATGTACCCCATATATATATACAAAACATCAATATTTAATCACAGCATAGAGTAGCTTACAACATAACACTCTTGAATTTCCCAGATATTAGTTTTTAAGTGTTTATATCAGACTAACACATTGCTCAGGTTCATAGAAGAGGTAGTGTTCCAGGACTCATTTCTTTGTCCATGAACATCATTCTCGCTTTCCCAACACTTGCGGCCTCTGAAGGCAATTTTCAATCTTTCTCATACTCAGAGAAGAATGTATGCTAAAGGCATACAGATACAGGTACAAAAATTTACCTACCACTAACTGAATTGTGCTTTTGTATGTCATAATTTAAAAATATTGAATGTAGTCTTTATAATTTAATACTTGCATCTTCTTAAGTATAATAAAACAGTTATACTCAGGAAGTGATGTTTTCCTCTCTTGTCAGAATGTTAAGGACAAAATATTTTTTCAAACTTTTTTCCATATTTTTTTTCTGAAATGTTTCTAAGCTGGTGGAGAATTAAGATTGCATGGGTAAGCTTGTAAATATATTCATATGAACAGTAAGCAAAAAATTTGGATAAATGAGCCAGATCTGACCCATTGCTCTCTCTTTACAAATGTTCCCCCTCATATTCAGTATTTGCATAATTTGCACACTTCCCTGAAAACATATAGTAGAGAAAAATGCTGTCTTTCAGTGGTCTGAAACTTGTATCATAGTCATAATTCACTGATTTTGGCATTCTAAGGTACCCATTTTACATCTTTTTTACAGTTTCTAACAATAAGGCATTTCTTTGACTGAGACAATACACAGGTGTATATAGCATAAATCTCCAGTTTTTACTATACTAAAACTAAACTTCCAGATTAAAAAATCAACTTTATTTAATATCAAGAAGAGGTAGAGGAACACACTATCATGTTTAGTATTTTAAAAATCTAATAGTTGAAATATAGGATGTTAAACCTAGATAACTGAAAAGAAAGGAAATACACTGCTAAAATAATCTAATACATAACCCAGTATCACTTAATAAGTAAATTCTTCACTGAAGCTGGAGTCTGTGTCTTGCTAATTCTTATCATAACTGACTGTTATCCTAATACGTTTTACAGTATATATTAAAGCAGGGATTTGGGGTTCTCTGACCAGAGACTTAAAGTGCAAGCTTAACAAAATAATACTTCTCCAGGGAATATTTCTTTTTACTTTTTCAGTGGAAAGTTGCTTAATGCAGGTGAGTGCTTTCCCCTACAGTGTATTTTTTACAAATTCCTATGAATTTATAACTATACTACTTTTCTTGCTATTTAAACTGTTATGATTTTTTTGTTTTGTTTTTATTTTCTTTTATTTCATGGTACAGTCCATCATTCAGCAATGAGGAAATGTTGAAAAACCTAATGCCATGGAAGATACTCTCAGCAGGTATAAATCAAATTCTACCTATACAAGAAATTTGACAAATTTACTTTTTTTTTTTCACAGCTTTAATGCTCACCAGATGAAAGGGACAAGTTTTTTCCTTCAGATCTTTGAATTTTAAAAAAATGAATATTTTAATTAATTAAAGAAGTGGTAAGTAAAATCCTGTATCATATTCAGGCTATAGACTCCATAACATTATTTAGACTACCACATGCAGATTACTAAAAGGTGGCATAAATATTAGTGAATTGGCTTTTATAATACATATTATAGTAACATTTTACTATTAATATAGAATTATGTATATGCTATACACTATGTACTATGTAATTATATAATGTAAGTGTAATTATATAGCATCAATACAGCATACTTATCCCATATAATAACATACTATTTATTTTCTAAAGTATTATTTATACATCACTGTTGCTGAAATTTAACCTAAGACCTTGAGTATTTTGTGTGTCATATTTATTATTTTTCATACTACCAACAGTTGTGATGATACTTCAGAGCTGTTGATTCAGCATCATTTAAAAGGCATTTGTTTTTTTGGTAGCACAGCCTTTTGCAGGTCAATAAAAGCTGAAGATAAATGGTGATAAATAAACAGGTTTTAAATTCCCTTTAAATCTAGTTTTATTACCATACATATTTATTGTGCTAGTTCTTCAGAGCACAGAGGCCTCATTCTTTATGTCCAGTAGCACGGCCATACTCCTTTGCAGTAGAAAACACACCGATATCAGATTTCTTATCAATAAACCAGAGGCACTGTGTTATCTGGCAAATGAATGATAGACCTAAAAAATAAAAGTATTATTTCTCTTACTGGAAAAAACATTTAATCCATGCTTTTCTGTCAATAAATGGGGCACTCATTTTATCTCTCACAGAGAGATACAAAGCTTAATTAATGGGTACAGTATCCTGCTGGTGCTAGTCCTTTCTTGAATCAGTAAAGCCTCACCAGTTTTTCCAAACCCGGAATCTAAACTTGATACTTGAGTCTCGAAATGGCATGGAAAAAATACATTTAAGCCATCCATTTATACCCTATCGTTTTTATGTTAGGTCTTTTTTACTTTCAGGAAAAGTAGCCTCAGCTTGTCTGAAAAGAACTGGTTAGAGAATTAGATAATAATGTCTGTCTAAATATGCACTAATATTAACCTCTACCCTGTCAATAAGACTATATGGAGGAAGATTAGTTTTTACATTTAATTATCTTTTTATCTCATTGAAGTTTTGTCTTTTTTCTGCTTTTGCACCTCATTAGTCATGATCAAAGTCTATTCCTCTTAATAGTGCCTTAATGTGATGCTTTGATCACATTTTCTGACTAATTTGAAAGTTCACTGAATTACAGCAGAGCCTGGTGCATTTGAAGTTTTTGGAACCATTTTCCTGGGGCCATTTTACTCTGACAAATTTTAGGTATTTAATTGAGGTTCCCTGGAGCCTAGTTACTCTGGACTTCTATAATTGACAGAATAAGACACCTCCCGTGAAAAGTGAATTAAGTACCTCCAGAAGATGATTTGGCCCTTCTATGGGCCAAATCTTTCTCAGGTGGTTTCCATTGACTAGAAAAGGAGACTCCATCAACCAGGACCTGACTTAAGAAACCTATTTAAGTTCCTAGATAAGGAACAATCCTACTTCATAACTTTGGTCTGTGTTTCATGAATTTGCCCATGATCCTTGTCCCTGTCTTACTCATGAAGGGCTATTTTAANCCCTTGTCCCTGTCTTACTCATGAAAGGCTATTTTAATGATTCTCAGTTATGGGTATTGACCAACAATGAAATACGTGCATCTGTGAGCTATAAGAGCATCTCTCTATGGGCTCTAGAATAACT
>RSEF01000004.1:80686479-80710901 GCA_003993805.1 Himantopus leucocephalus | reverse complement strand
AAAAAAAAAAACCACGCCAA
This sequence comes from Himantopus leucocephalus, assembly GCA_003993805.1. NCBI lineage: Eukaryota > Metazoa > Chordata > Aves > Charadriiformes > Recurvirostridae > Himantopus > Himantopus leucocephalus. Next base: position 80,710,881 of record RSEF01000004.1, on the reverse strand, counting down.
ACTGTATTTTTCCTCCATTCCAAGTTACTGCATGCATTTAGGACATTCTCAATTTAGAAGAATTTTCCATTTTCATTTAGGAGAATTCTCCATTTAGTTCTTTTCATCATATTATGTTTCTCTTGTTTGGCACAATATGCTTTTATTATAACATATGCTGTAATATCATTAAAAATTCTAAGTCAAAAAACTGTATTTCATTTTTTAAGTGAGAATTACATAAATTTTATAAATTTTTCCACGGGTTCTTCAACACTGATTAAATCACACTCTATTGATAAATGCTTGTGAGGTAGAATACAATGTAATTTCTTTGTCTAGATTAAATTAAAGCACAAAGCAAAAAACTATAGCGGTAATACAAGCAAAGAACAGAACATATACAGTAACTCTTAAGTAACTAAAGACTTTTGGAGCACAACCAACAAAATAATTTTTTTAAAAAAAATCAATATTATTGCTTTCTATACACAAACAGGGATATTTGTCAATATTGCAGACTCCACGTCTGCAGTGACTCAATGATTTCATCTGAATCATGTTGTTTACCCTCTACTTAATAGAACTGTTCAAGGATTTGGAAATCAATTGGTACAGTTTACCAGAAACATTTCTGTGAAAGTGTACAGTAAGCAGAATTTCTTACCAAAAAAACATGTTAGGGATTTGGCCCATGATGTCCGCAACCAGCAAAGTACCAGCATGACCAGCTTCAGCATTTCCCACGGCATGGGAAGGCATGGGAAGGCCACATCGTGCCTTCCACCTGTAGTTTGTTTCTCCAGCAGACACATAAGCATCTATGACTTCCATACCACTGTTTGTGTCGCTGCTGTATAAACATACAACAGGGGATCACAACTATAAACTGGACTTCCAAAGAGATTTGTTTTATAGGTGAAAAAGAATATAAAAGAGAAACACTATTTATTTACAGACCTCTGACAGAAAGCTCCTTTTAATACCATATTAAGTCTCTGCCAGGCTGCCAGAAATAAATCACAGTATGTGTTCAGATCTACAGCTTTTATTCTGTGTTTGCGTTTATTCTTAGAGGTGAATGGATTCAATATACTTTCAACCCAACCACATAACTGCTGCTAGTTTATNTAGCAGCAAGTCTAGAGCCCAGCCTCCTCTGATGCTGCATGCACGAAGGCAGTAACACAGAAATGATCTCTCCTGTAGAGTGTGAGAATGGAAAATTAAGAGAAAAAAAACCAACCAACTATGATCTGCATGATCCCAACACTCTTGTAATACAATTACAAAATAATACTTTAAAACTTCACAAAACAGTTGGATTCCGTGCTTTCCATATTTCTGTAGACTCCAAAAATATACATTCCCTACATTTTCGTTTCTCTTCCACATTCTACCTGGTGTACTCAGTGGGAAACCTAAGCCAAATATTGCCTAGCCATCAAAGCAAGAACAAGCAATGATCTTGCCAGAGAAAACAGGATTCTGAAAGGAAAACTACTGTCAAAAACATAACACTTATGTCAACCTTTTGTACCTTTACTTTGGACACAACCACACATTACTGTCCAGGCCAAACATTATGGAGACATAATGTCCAATCTAGCCCATTAACCTCACTACTAACTATCTCCAGCTGTGGTGCCACGCTGTGCTCCAAAGGAAGGTTTGTATATCTGCACTCCTTAAGCTCCAGAACAGGCCCAGAACTATTAAATAAAGTGTGTGTTAATAAATAAGAGAATCCTGCTTGGTTCAGGTCGTATTGAGTACAACTACTGAAAAACCGAGTTGGCTCCTGGCCCAGTCCACAACCTTATGCCAATGTTTTCTCTCTCATCTCAAACAGGAGTAATGGCCTCTGCTAATAGGAGACAATAAATGGCCAGCGTTTGGCAAGCAAGATTTCAAATACAGTCTATTTTGGTACTTGAAAGAAAGTTAGAACAAGTAGAATTCGGGGGGTGGGGGTGGGGGGGAGGGGGGCGGTGAGGACAGTAGGACAGCCTGGCAAGAACATACATATCTATGAAATAGTGAAGCAATCAGGCATTGCTGTATTTTTAGATACTTTCTTTTTCAAGTGCCAAAGATTCTGAATAAATCACAAAGGCAAACTGAGTGGCTGAGATGGGATAGATTACAGCTGAATGCTGCACGGATCAAATATTCAGCTCCAACCCAAAGCATGAGTCCTAAGTGCTTATCTGATACACTGTAAAAGCTTTCCGAGACACACACTAGCTACTTCTCTTATGGCTACATTAACTGCTAGATACCATATTTGCCTCTACATACTTCATAACATCTAAAAACACCTGAAAAGAGTCAGTTCTCTAAGCCACATATACCTGAAACTTGTCCAGATGTTTAGTTATTTATGTATCAACTGAGCATGGGTAGTAACTTTGAAACACAGAATAACAAAAAAGAAAGCTGTATTTTGTGCAAATTTATATAAAATTGATATTGACGGAAAGCCAAGGTATTTTCAGCATTTATATCAAATATGAGTCTCTATACTAGAATTTTGCATTTAATTACTGCTTCACACGCTCACTGAATACAGGAATTGGAGATGGAGGCAGAGACCAAATTTTACACAGAGGCTTCTGCCGCAGTCAATTGTCTCAAAATGTCAGTTATTTCCTCTATCCTGCAGGAGCAGGATGTATATTTTACTATAAAATATTTGCATCTATTTGCATGTGCATTATAAAGATACCACCTTTATTAGATCACGAGTTCATTTAATTTATTCCTTCCCTTGTGTATTTGTAACTTTCACTGAAACATGTGGCATTTGGACGCAGCATTTCTAGCCGACTGTGGCTCCTCAACAAGAATATATCTGTGTTACAGAACGCTCAGGGAAGAGACAGAGGATCCAGTGGGATACAGGTGCGCAGGAGAAAATGGCCAGAAGCTCTCTCATATCTAAGATGACACGAAGAGTGTTGAGGGAAAACAGATCACCAGCAGAAAAAGTGACACTGACTCTCGACTGACAGCACAAGACAAACCAAAACTTCCATGCTGATATGAGTATTGGTGGAAATCACTTGGAGAGTCATTGCCTGCTTTTCATCATGAGATGAATCCCAACTGGCATTTAAAGGAATTGGTCCAATCCATATCACCAATACATAATAGGATTCCAGTATCCCTCAACAGGACACTGTTTAATACTAGTTGTATCTCAAGGGGTGTAAGAAGCTGATTTCTCATTTCCCTCCTCCCACCTTTTCTTTTTTCCTGCAACTGTTTTCCAGTGCATTTTTTCCTCACTTTCATCATTTTTCTTAGCATCCCTTTTCTTAAATTCCTATTTTCAGCTTTTCCCATACGTAGTTTCTTGTCCTTCTGGCACTGCTTCCTTTGTCTTCTAAGAATGCCTCAAGCAACAAGAGCAAGCCGTTCATTAAAAGCAAAAATGAACACTATTGCCCAAGGATCTCTCAGAGGTACGGCACAGAATACCAAACTCTAAGTAAACTTAAAGCTGGATAAACACTTCTTAATAGTACAATTTGGTTCATCTTCTGCACATGATGTAGACGTGCAGAATTTGCGACTGCCCTCTCTAATCAGAGAAAACCTTCAACACTTGTCACAAATGACTCCGTGGCTTTTAAAAATATTTATGTTGTTTGAATAAGGAAGGGTATACTGGTCAGCACAATCCCCATTCTGAATTCATGATATCCTAAACCAAAGCAACCAGTTTCTGTGACAGTGTCTTATTCACATTAGGATTCCCAACAGCTTAAGTTTGTCCTAGATATTGAACCCACAGGACACCTTGTGGTTAAACTTATTCTTACCCACACAAACTTTGTCTGACAATCTCCCTCTGCTTTTCTTGTTTTGCCGACACCCTTCATGCCTTTACCCAGTAGCAGATGAGTTTTGGCTGTCATTAGCACAAATACAACTTCCTCACAGATAAGACATTGATAAAGACTGTTTCATGGGGCAGAGGGATGAACCAATTCATCCTTACAATGGCTCAATATTTAAAAGTGAAGCATTCTGTTATTTCAACAACTCTCAGTGGTGCTCCAACAGACATTAACTTGAATGTAAAAGGTGCCCTGCAAGCTGCAACAGAGTAAATGTGAGGGGAAGAGCAGCTGAAGGGAGTCATTACTTCTTAAAAGGTATAAGATGTTTCCTTTGTCATTAATAATTTTCATAATTTAAGCTGCTTGTGTGTTATTTGGGCTTTATTTTACTTGGAAAAAATGAAATGGAGGAACAGTCGAACTTCTGTTGATTTCATTTTCTGACACTCATGCAGTACCATCAAATCCCTGTAACGACTCTACTGCTGGCATTACCATTTAAAAATAACTAACATTTTAAGCATTGTTTGTATTTGAAGAGAAATAATGAGAAAAAAAATGCACTGAATGCTTCCTCATTAAGCAACCAACAGACAGGTACATTCAGAAATGCCGATGACACTGAAAATGAGCTGAAAGTTTAAGAGCCCGGAGGGAAACAGCTAGAGAAGAGAAGGGTGGAAAGAGAAGTTTAGACGAAAGAGGGACAAAATTTTGGTAACATGAACACACGTGTGCTCTCTCACATAAGGAGGAAGCCCAGAGCAGTGACGCTAGACTCTTGTTAGCTTCACATCACATCAAGCTAGTGACAAGATACAAGTTGAGTGGTGATCTAACGTATGTCATTCTCCAAAAGAAAAGAGGTCTTTTCTTTTAGCTCTGTCATTTTTATCTTTCCATTTTCTGTTTCTGGCATAAGAGCTTATTTTTGAGAAATGTTTTTCCTACAGTAACTGATGTTTCACTTAGATTTTCCTTTTTATTCTAAAACAGTGCAAAAGTTTATCTTACTACCTCTCATGATTACAAGCTTAAAATGAATTAAAGCTGTCATTAATTTCTAAAAGCTACAAGGCACGCATATCAAGAGAACCAAACTGGGAAACACATCTAACATACAGTTCAACTGAAAACATTTTCTGTAAAAATATCATATTGATATTTCATATTATTTGTATGACATGGATTCAGATCATATTTCCCCAGTTTTCTTATAGACACCTTCTTGTTACTGCCAACTATACCTATAAGATAAAACATTAAGCTGCAAACTCTCTTTATGCTTCAACACCTATAGTAACGATCCATAAACTAAATTATTCCTCAATAGCAGCTGTGCAAATCCACTGTGTCTAAATTATGACCTTAGTTTTGTTTAGCCCGAACAGTCCTGCATGGTGGTTGCACAGGTGTAGCTAAGAGCCTGCCCACTGTTTGTCACTGATGATGTATGTGTTATGGAAAAACAGGCTGGCTTTCAGTTCTCTACCAGAATAGAGCTGTAAGGCTGACAGTGGTACGGGGAGGGAAAAGTCTTAATTATAACTTGGGGGGCTGGATCTGAAAAGCAGTAAGAAGTATCACAACGTCACTTTGGTGGCCAAGTCCCTTGCTGGATAACCATAATGACCAAGTATGCATTTTTTTCTGAAGCTTGAAAGAAATGCAAAGCTGGATTAACAATTGAGCTGATAGCCTAAAACTAATTGCATACTCAATTACAAAAGTTCCCTATTGCCAAAGCAAATCATCTAGTATCCTGTCTGATGGGCTACAAGCCCCAACACATGAGAAATGCTGGGACATTAAGGAAAAGGAAAAACCAAGTACAATCCAACAGAGGACATGTGGCTGTGAGCCTCTTCTAGGAACCAAAAGATTATTCTGAAGAATCAGAAATCAAGCAAAGCGTGGGACTCCACTGTGTGTCTTTCAAGCAACTTGATGGTGAGGTTGCTATTCTACACTGGCATCACACAGTTTATGAGAAATCTAGCAACACAGCTGGAAACATGAAACAGTTTTCCATCTTTCCTCAGAAAAGAAGTTTCCCCTGGTTTTGATTGGCTATTTTGCAAAGTTTTTCATTAACTGTCCAACCATCCTCTGCTTAAACAGCTACCTTGAACTGGGCACCTTCACGTTACACACATTGCACCCAAGCAGCTTCATTTCTAAATAACCCTCTTTCCCACCCGTGCTGGGAGAAAACTCCAACACTCCAAGGAGTCACAGTCACCCTGAAGGACAGCTAAGCGTGCTTTTCTCCTCCCTAAAATGCAAGTTATTTTGTAACCTTTCTCAGGTGAATGTGCAACTACATTTTGCAATACAGAGAAGAGAAAGACACCAGATAGCCTTTGGCTTACCAGAAGCAGCTGGCCTCCATCAAATAGTTGTTACTTAGGCATCAGAAAGGTACAAAGGAGACCAAGCAGGGAGGTGTAAGCGGGACTGATCAAAATTACCTCCTGGGAGTTGGTAACTAGAGAGGATGTGCACGGTTCGCCCGGCAGGTTCATTCCCAGCCCCAGGTCATTTCAGCGAAGGCAAAAGTACCAGTTTGGTCACAGCAGGCACCTTACGGCGGGCTTCGCAAAGCCTTCAACGTTTCTTAGCCCGAGATCCCAAGCGGTAAGCGTTTGCCTACTCTCCCCGTAGACACACACGCCTTTTTCCAAGACAGCACAGGCGCGTTTACCCCATGCAAGCAGGCAGTTTCCCCCCCCCCCCCCCCCCCCCCCCCCCCCCCCCCCCCCCNCCCGCCTCCCCGCCCCACGCCAAGTTGCAAGACTTGCTGCTTAAAGGCGGGGGGCGAGACCCCAAAACAACTAAAAAGAAAAACCCCGCGCCCCCACGCCGCTGGCGTCCTACCGCCTGTGGAGCTGGCCTCCTCCAGCTGCGCCGAGATGCTCTCCACCCTCCTCACATTCATGCTGGGAGGCGGGAGGCGCCCGGAGCCGCGGCGAGGCGGGACGCGGCGGGGGAGCGCGGCACCACCGCCGCCGCGCTCGGGGGCCGCGGGAGCCGGAGCGGGGCCGCGGCGGAGCGAAGCGGAGCGGGGCCGGGCGAGGGGCGGCGGAGCGGAGCGGAGCGGGGCCCCGCCTCGGCGGCGGCGCCTCCCCCGCCACCCGCGGCGGCGCGGGGCGGGCCGCGGCGCGGAGCCCCGGGGAGCCCGCCGGCAGGGGCGCACCTCCGCCCCTTCCCCGCCGCGGGGGGGTGCTCGGCCCCGGCTCCCTGCCCTGCCGGACTGGCCCCCCAAGCGGCGGGGCTGCGGGCCGGTCCCCCGGGGCGGGCTGCCTGCCTGCCTGCCTCCGCGGGGCTGCGCCGGTACCCGGGGCCGGGGTGGGGGGGAGCGGGGGCTGCCGTGGGGAAAGCCCCGAGCGGGGCCGTGCGGCGCTCCCCGCTCTGCCGTGCGGCTGCACACAGGTGGTTTCGGCATCACCTGTTAGCAGGCTGCCGGCCGAGCCAGCGGGCTGCCCCGGACACGGAGCGGAGCGTCCCGGGAGCTCCCGGCTGAGCTGCGCTCCAGCGGCACCTCCGGGCAGGGCTGGAGCAGGCTGCGGGGGCTGGGAGCACTCCCAAAGCCCGAGGGGGCTTTTTGGAATTGCTTGGTAGCGCTGCGAACACCAGCACCTACGCGGCCATCAGCTCAGGGCTGAAAGAACAAGCCCACGGTGTATCAAACCCATACCTTTCCTCCCCACACAAAACACTGTATTTCATCAAATTATGCTAAATTGTACTATAGGGTATGGAATTCCAGGAAGCCATGTATGGTGCGCAGAAATACCAGACAGAAATTATTTAGTCGGGCACTTTGAACAGCTCTGGTGGAAATTCATCTAATTCCACTGAAACCAATGAGGTCCTACCATGCGGTATCAGGACTGATTCGGCCCTTGTGCCTAAAGAAGAAAGGAAAGGCCATTTTAAGACACCTTCAGAACTCCTCTAATGTATAAAGGCCTACCGTGACACAACATTAGAAAATGGTCCCATTATGGCAGTTCTCCCATTTTAATTTTATACAGATAACTTTTTAGCCTTCTTTACTGTTTCTCTTATTCTTATGACTGGCTTGTTTCAGAAATCCCAGTTATTCTTCTCTTTGTTTACATTCCCAAAAGATTATAGTAATTTTCTCAAGGCACATAAAGGTTATAGGCTTTGCTACCTAAAATCTTAAATATTATTTCTGATGTTTAATTTCATATTATTTCTTGAACCAGGTATTGTAAAGATTCTTATCAGCTGAAAGATAAAGGAGTAATTCCTACACCACACTGCCAAGAAATGCTTTAGGAAAAGACTTCTATCCTTTTCTGTTCCATGGGACAAACTTATGTCTGTTTTCACTCCAAAATGATGGAATGATTGAAGACTTGAACGGGCAGAGATACTACAGTGTAGTATAACACTGTCCAAGAACAACTCAATGTTGAGTAGCTGCTGCCAAGTGTTCTTTTTTTTTGATAAAAATGCATTCACTGCTGGAGGTATAGACAAAACTGTGAAGAGACAGGATTCAGAGTACTGTATTTGCTATATGTCCTCAAAAGATTTCCCTTCTATACAGTGAATCCTCAGGTAGCCAGGATATGGATTTTTCTCATCAGAGAAATTCAAAGTAGTCAGAAGAGAGATCAGGATTTGGTTTCGTTGTCAGGATTTGAGCTTACTTATTATCAAGAAGCTAACCTTGTAATTTATCACAATTTTGCAGGAGTCCTTGTCACATATATATAGTTTTCAGAGTGAAGCAATTCTGATTTATGGCTGTCTCTTCCCTTTGCTTGTTGTGCTCTACCCCAACGCTGTATCAGAACTTGGTGAGTTATGAAAACACTCTAAATATATGTGAGCAGCTGGTCATAACAGAGTGAACTAAGGCAGGAATGGTAGTAATACATCAAAAATACCTTTGCAGTTGCCAGTTAAGCTACGCATTCATCTTGTGTCTTAGAAAGAATTACAAGTATGCAGCGCAGTGCAGAACATAAGTTCCAGAAGTGTCTACCAAGTTTGTACAGATAAGGTAGCGTGTGTCACCTCTATGATCAATTATGTCTGGGGCAAAGAAAAAAGAAAGTGACCAAAATAAGCTGAACTGCATGTTTCTCTCAAGCTCATCTTCTTTATTTTTCTGCTTGCTCTCTTTGTTTCCATCCATCTGCTCTTCATCTCCTGTTCTTCTTGATGGGCCTTGCGTGAAATAATTCGATCACTTCCCTCTGCATACTCTTTCCTTTTTGTTCTCTCAGGATTTAAATACTTGTCTTGGAAAAGGCTACAGTCTTTCCCAAACCTCCTTTTGAACTTTTCCATTTCCTGGCTGTTTAGACCTATTCATTTTCTCTTACCTTGTAGATACCTATTTTCCTTTTTCACCACCACTGCCAGTGAGATCTAAATGTTAGCATATTATTTTCCATTTACTTACAAATTAGGGCTGCGGTATATAAAATCAAAACCTATTTAAAAACTACTGGAAAAACCCTCAGTTAATACAGTTGAATATAATTTTCTGACTTCATAAGAACTATAGCAATAATAGAACTGTGCAGATTTTCAACCGGTATGCATCTGGTTTAATTTTATCTAACTCTAGATTATGACAATTATTGGCAGTAATTGACATACATAAAGATTAAATATATGTCATTTTGATGCTCTACGTAAAATAAAATATACATCAGAATATGGGGGGTTTCCAAATTTGCTTTAAAGGGCAAATTCTTTATTGTTTACTGAACCTGATTCAGTTTCCTCCAATTACCATGTCAAGCTCATGTATCTGCTCTATATAACATTCAGTAAAAATTGACATCAACAGTGATTTCATCCCTTCTATATAATTACATTTCAACATATAATTATATTTCTATGAATATAGAGCTTCATTCTAGTTTCTACTTTTCAAAATATGTAACTCCTCCCTTTCTTCCTCATTTATTTCAAATATTTATTTTGGAACTAAATGCTAATAATACCTTAAGCATATATTTACAAGGTACATGTATGGCTGAAGATTTCTTCCAGTCACCTGTGATAAAATTTTAATTTCTTCTTCTTGAAATAGTTGATGTAGTTTCCATCTGATTTCTTTAATTAGAATCTGAATCAGGATATTTCTGTTCGCCTCAAATGTAAACTAATTGGAAAGATTTAACATAATTATGATTCAGTGTGTCCAAATCAAGCTCAGATTTCCACAGCTGTTTAAAACATATATGAAGTTAAGTGTTTAATCGTGGAGCTAGACTAATGATCCAGGAGGCTTTTTCATCCAAAAAAAGAAAATCAAATCATCTTTGGTGAATAAATATATTCATCGTGATTTCTAGTAGTAGCACCTTCCTACCAGGGAGGACCTGTTTTTTTCCTACCTGTTTGTGTGGATGAGAAATGGCTCAGACTCAGAAAGTGTATAGCAATACCCAAAGATTCAGTCCTTTCAGTCTCTTCTGCTCCCCCACTGGTCTTGGGACATCTGCAAAGAGCTAACACAGTAGTTCAGCTACCCAAATTGTATTTACAGTAAGGAACTGAATAATTTATAATTAAGCAGTTGAATAGAACAAATGCAAGCCAAAAAGATTCAGCATGTCCATGTTACTTTCTAGGCCTCCAGAGAAGCCATTTATTTTTGCAGTGCTTCCTCTGCTGGAGAATGGCCCTCCAGGTGGGAGCTTTCTTGATTCCCAGAAGAATTTGTCATTGAGCTCATACTGCATGTCACTTACAATGTATTTCACAGGGAAAAAAAACCCGGCTAAATCAGTCTGTTAGTTACTTCTGGACAAATATTCTTCCTTTTCCAAAAATTAATAAAATTCCATTTTGCTATTTTTTATTCAGGCATGAGAAAGAATCTGTTCTTCACGCTACAGTACATTTCTAAGAGTATTTTTGTTCTCAGAAGTGTATTTTATTTATTTTTAAGTCATACTGTGTCAGAATGTATCCTACAAAAACATTTTATGTGTACTCTAAATCACAAAACATTAACCATAATTTGGCTGTACTCAAATATTTCGTGCCTGCCATAAAAGTACTCGATCTAAACAAGAAGTCTCCTTACACCTTTGAAAGTCCTCTGGCGCCCTGTTGTCGGGTGTGCATTGGGTGTCAGTGACAAGGCGTTGGTAGTGGGGGTGCTGCAGGGTGGCCTCTGAGAGGAGAGGATGAGGTTGCCCTGTGCCACACAGTTGGTTCCAGATGGCCCTGGAACGGACCCACCGCAGGGCACAGCTGAGCCCATCAGCTGACATGGTGGCACCTCGGGGAAAACATATTTAAGGAAGGGCACAGAATGCTGAGGAGTGGGGAATGAGGGAGGGAATGCCAAGGTCAGAGGAGAGGTAGGTGCTCCATGGCGGAGCATGTACACTCCCAAAGGGACTGAGGCCCATGGAGAACATACATCACACAACATACATGCTGGAGAACATACATCACCAGAGGACTGTGGCCTGTGGAGAAGCCCATGCCGGAACAGAGGAAACAATTGAGAATGAAGAAGCAGCTCTAGAAAAGAGTGAGCAACAAGGAGCAGTAGGGAGAAAAAACTGTGCCCTGACCCCAGCCTCCTGCACTGCCCGTCATCTCACCGAGTATAACCTGCAGTATGAACAAGGAGGGCAAACAAGTGTCTGGAGTGAATTCAAGCCTGGAAAAGGGGGAGGAAATGTGCTTTCCTTAAGCATTTAAATGTTTTTCTTCTTTATTTCCCAGTGCCCAAGTCAGTAATGAAATATTTATGTTGGCTGTCAATAAATTAAGTTAAACTCTCCAAGTCTGTTTTACCCACAACAGTAACTGCTGAGTGATTTCCTTGTCTTTATTTTGAACCCCAATTTTTCACCCTCTTGTTCTTCCCATTTTCTCCCCCGTCCCACTGGCAGCTGGGGGTAAGCAGGCAGGTGTGTGGGTGCTTGGGTGCCAGCTGAGGCCAACCCACCACAGGGTGCATGTGGGAGCATTCAAAATAGAAAATGAGATTGTAGGTGTAGGAAAGATGTCACAGACTACTAACAAGCTGCGTGTCCCTGAAACAGTGGAGCTCCAATATTCAAGACTTCCTATTAGCACACAAAGTTTTAGAGAGTATCAGTGCTTTCAGAAAAAATAATCTTTAATATTCTGATTTTTGTGCCTATTAAACCTTAGCCAGCACACTTCTTGAAAAGAATGTTGTGCGCTGTGTATCCTTATCGGGATATAAGAAATAAATAGTGAGAAACAACTAAGGCCAGCCCTGGAACTTGGCAAAAATTGGCTGTTAGTTGCTATACCTTGTTACAAAAACCCGTGAGAGGAAAGGGTGAGAGCATACTTTCCATGAAACTCAATTTGTTTTTTAAATTAACATTTTGTAATACGTTCTCTAGAGGTCAGAAACATAAGAAGCATAAGAAGCATACCATAAATGAGTAAACAAGTCAGAATTTCTATGTGGTAACCAAAAAGAGAAGAGAAAACGATTATTTAATAACCTTCAATTCAAACATCGTCTCCAGATGTATATCAGCCAAGATGCGGATTGACTTCTTTGTTGGGGCTTTTAAAGCAAAACTCAGGGAAGGAGGGGCCCACCCTTCACTCAGTGTCAATGGGAATTTAGTAGTCAGTTCCTTCAGATCCTAAAATCCAGCATTTTTTTTTTTCCTGCTGTTGTATCTGTATCTGTTGCCTTCACTTCAGTGTGCTGCAGGTAACTGGAGTGGCTTGGTTGTTGAGTGGCAGTATTTAGACATTTGAGTTTTGATTTGTAAGAGTCTTCTGCTTTTATATCTCTTTTTAACTGTGATTCATGGTTTATAATAGCCACACTGCAGATATTTTAGAAGAAAGTAATTACAAACTAATGCAAGCTTATATTTTAAAAAAACACATGCAATATTCAACATGACTCAGATGTGCTGCTTAGAGACTTCCTTGGCATAATCTGTATGACTTAATCTAAATTGCTGTCGAATTGTTTGTTGTCATTATTAGACTGTCACTGAAGTTATTTCATTAGTAAACCTGAGTCAATATATGGTTTCATATTTACATAAACTTCATGTAAAATAACAGCACTGTAGTTTTTAAGCACCTCATTCTCAGCCTGGCAGATCACAAAACATTTTAAAAATAGAAGTATACTGGGAGAAAATTCACCTGCTGCTGAAATGTAGCCAACTTCAGAGGACACAGAGCTGCAAAATACTGCATTAGACAGGTGTAGGTTGAAGAAAAATATTGGCTAATTATACCATAGCTAACCTATGTTCTTGGAGGGAAAATCTATAGTTTTTATATAAAATAGATCATAGGCTTTAAGATCTTATGTGAAATACCTGCTCATAGTGATCTGCACTACGCTCAGAAGAGACAGAAAAAAGAAAAACGTAAACAAAAACCAGCAACCAAACCCTCTGAGCTGACCCTGGTGTAGGACAGTGCCCAGTCTGAGCCAGTTTATGGCAGCATGATTTCTCAACACTTTTTCTGGCAGTTTTACATTCAGCTGTATGTTAGCTTCCCGTTGCTTTTTGTCCTCCATTCTCATCAGGTAATTCTGCACTCTGCTCCGGTAAACCCTTCTCCCACTCTACTTCTCCCTCTCCCTTCCTTCCATTTCCTTTTCCCTTTCCTATTTACCTCACACATCATTTCTCACAAAAAACTGAATAACAGCAGAAAGGATAATGGCTTTTATGTTCAGCTAGTGGAGATCAGAGAGCAGTAGTGCTCTGTACAGCCAACGACAGGATGTAACTGAATGCAGTGCTTCATATTTTCCATTTTTAAATCTACATCCACAGACCTGCCAGATGATAAGGTTTAAGAATGAAAGTCTAGGGATTCCTAGCTAACTGAAAAGCCAGTTCATAGAATATCAGACAATCATTAACAATACAAAGTTAACAAATTTCAGAATGCTTTAAAGTGTTTTGATTCCTATGATATTTCCTCCAGGGAATAAGATTACTAGATTTATGGCACTAATGACTCATTTATGGAAATATGGAAAGCCAGTAATCTCATTTTTTGTTAGTGCATCTAAATACAGAGATATGAGGCCAAATTCTCTTTTCAGTGGCAACAATACTCTTTTTTTGAATGAGCTCAATATATGGGGAGACTAAAAGAGCTTGTTCATCCTCATATACAAAAGTCCAAGAGGGCATATGGTTGCTATATAAATACATCAGACAGGTAAAAAACAGTGAGAGAAAATAATTCTGTTTCAGCTAAAGGTCAATGCTGGCACCAGAAAAAATGGTATAATCTATAATCTGTAAATTTAGGTTGTAAATTAAACAAAAGTTGCCAAGCATTAAAGAATTGAAGTACTGGAATGCCCTTCCAAAATGAATGGGAGGAAAGGCAAAGTAAATGTTGTAAGGCAGAGCTTGATAACTCTGTGAATTATGTGATGTGATGTCTATGATAAGAGAGCTCTATGATCATAAATCATATATATGTTTTCCTTTCCTTAACAAGTAAAGCTCTTGAACATAATGCCAAATTCATAATACAGCATGGGTCATAGGAAAAGGGCTACAATACCTGCTGCAGTGATTACATAATATAGTATATATAATAACAAAAGCCTCTACAATAAACACTAATCCCTTTATATAATAAACTGAAAATTTACAGGACATGATAAGAATCTTTCACATTTATATGGTTGCTACAAGGAAGACAGTAATCAATTGTTCTGCATGGCCAATGGCAGAGTGTCACAGGAGAAAGGGACTTAGGTTGCCGCAAAGAACTAGATAAAATTTAGGGGGAAATTTCTAAGGTAGTCAAATATTAGAACAGTTTTATGCAGAGGTTAGTGGAATCTCCATCGTTAAAGAGTTTGTTTTAGCTGCTGTATAGATGACCTCAGTGAGCTTTTGATCTTGTCACAGCACAGCATTACTATAAATCTTGAGGTATCTTCTGTCCATATATATCCTCATGGTTTTATGATTAAAAGCATAGCACTGATTTAAGTGAGAAGGGAATTTGGTGAGCAATGGCCTTATTTTCTTCGCTCCCCATCCCCATTTCTCCTATAGAACTAGTGCTCCTAAATTNTTATGATTAAAAGCATAGCACTGATTTAAGTGAGAAGGGGATTTGGTGAGCAATGGCCTTATTTTCTTTGCTCCCCATCCCCATTTCTCCTATAGAACTAGTGCTCCTAAATTGTTCAGGTTTTATTCTATGAAACAGAGGTGTATTTCCTGATTATTTTTTAAGATGCTTTGTTTCTTAATTTGCATACCTAAGTATTCTGTTGTCATGGAAATCTCTTCTCTGAAGCCCTTGAAGACCAGCTCTCTTGCTTCAATTCTGCTTCAAATTTTCTGCATCAACTAATTTTAATTCTTACTCCAACTTTTCCATATATTGTCTTGCCACATCTAAGTGACGCAGTCTTACCACCTCTTGGGCCAAAACCTTACCCTATCCATCCATAAGAATACAAGCTTCACTTCAAAGAAGCCTACTAAGTCTAGTACAATAGCATTTGTTAACTAAAACAAATCTGGATTTTTAATTCTTTCACTGAAGGAGCATCCATGATGATAGATGTGTGGCAGCTCAGCAAACAAGCAAAAAATTATAAAAAAGGATATAGCTATACTGAAATTCAAATAGAATTGTTTGAATAATCACAGTATAAATATCTTGTCTATGCCTGTCTTTTGACATTGATTGGAGAGAGTCTCACAGTCTGCCCTGAAAGCTGAAATACTTGATTAAGGACAAAAATTAATCACATCAGCTTTCCTTCCACATAAAAACTAACCTACCAGTCTCTTACTTTTCACCAGTTGCAGCCAAAGTGGGTTCAGGTGTCTTCAATGATCACAGATAAAAACACTGAAGAGATTCAGGAAGGTCAGGTTAGGACTTTCGTGGTTACTAATCACATTATTCCATTGGACATTACTGGAAGCTTGGAAATAAATAGTGTCTTTCACAGAAGAAACATATGCTTAATATGCCTATAGGAAAAAGACAATTGTGTGAGGAAGCAGGCCACCAAACTAACAACCTTTTGTTTCTGGAGGGATTTTACAAATTGATTCACACTGAGTTCATCATACGGTCAATGAAAGTTCTACATCAGAAAAAAAAAATAATCTTAGTCTCTGAGCATCAGACAAAAGGTGCGCTTGCAGCTTAATGTTCAAGAAGCTGCTAAGGTCAATCTTACAGCCAATGACCTAAATCAGCTAAGTGCAAACATACATCCGGGATGAAAGATGAAGGAATATATCTACCCTGCTCTCCAGTTGCTTCACCAGTTGTCTGACCCAGTGTCATCTTGATTTTCAGTGAATT
Source organism: Himantopus leucocephalus (assembly GCA_003993805.1). Lineage (NCBI taxonomy): Eukaryota > Metazoa > Chordata > Aves > Charadriiformes > Recurvirostridae > Himantopus > Himantopus leucocephalus. The sequence goes on along the minus strand of RSEF01000004.1, from coordinate 80,694,712 downwards.
GCATTTATTTGTGCCACAGCTCCTGCAGAAAAAGAATAATGTCTTTTTTCATCAGGAGTTGGAAACGCAGATATAAAGCTGTGTGTTATCTGCATGGTGAACTAGAACCTCCTTGCTTATTTTTTTCAACAGCCTCCCATATGTGCATATAACTTGATTAATTAATGACTGGAGTATAAAATAGTGCTACTGATCCCATTTTTATTTATTATTAAATCTATAAGGCAGGCTTTGGTCTCTTAACTGCTGTCATAAGCTTTCCCATCCTCTCGATTTGATCCACTAGACTAGGCTAAAAGCCAGAATTCTTTCTCTTAATTACTTTGTTCTTTTACTGTAGAATTCTAACTGCTGCAGATCAAGTCAGTTCAATGGTAGTAGATACTTATTTTTGTTTCCATAAAAAAAAAATATATCAGCATAGTGAAATTTGACTTAAGATTGTGGGTCTCTGTGTTGCAAAACCGAAGTCATGGTGACAGGACACCATAGTGAATAAGTATAAATTATTCTTATGAAGCTGTACTTCTTAGTCTTCCAGTTTTAAACATGTTACTCCTTCATTATATATATTACAGGTTACCATCTGTGTGCTTACACTATTGCATCAAATCCTTATTCAAATTACCCTTTCTGGCTTTCAAAGATTATATATGCATTCTATTTTTACATCTTTCAGAAGAGTATTAGGATGTTGAAAATAAAAAGGTAAATTTTCAAATATACCATTCCTGCCCCAATGAGCTCATTTATAAACTAATGCTGAATGTAAAATAACTAATACTACATATTAAGAGCTTAGTACTAAGTATTACCATTCTGACCATTGAAAACCATGAGGTTAATTCCTCCTTCCCATCAACAAAGCATGGCATTGTCTGAAATACTGTAAGCCTGAAACTCATTTTTGTTTCCACTTGCACATCCTTAGTGTATACAGAATCACGTTTTCACATTTTCATGCTCTTCTCAACAACTGTAACAGAGAGAAACCTTCATTTTTAAATAAGTTAAAGATAAAATGGATCTGAATCTCAAAGATGTGCCTGTAAGAAGAAAGAGTATCATAACCTGTATGATACAGTTTATGAGAATACTAAATGTGGCACTGCTTACTGCTTTTGCGCTTTGAGAGATACGGTTCGTTAGCACCTATGAATGTTTGTATTTGCAAAAGAGTTGGAAAAGAGAAGCAATTATCAGGTCATAGGCTAGATTAATATGCAAGGGCATCCTAGTTTATTCTTCACACAATGTTGACCTCACTGAATTGCATGTACAAGGTACAGATATAGGCGGTGCTGAAGAAAATGGATTTATCGCCAAAAGTTAGCTTGGAAGATACAATGAAGTTAGACTTCCCCCACTGCTTCTCATTTTTGGGTGTCACTAGAAAGACACTTCATAGGAACCATTCTCTATCAGTTAGATGACTTAGATCAGCTCCCCCAACTCCAGATTCACTGCTCTTCTGACGTAAGAATCAAACTTGATCCTAAATTGCCAGTTTTAACTCTTAGGCCTCCTTTGCTCTTGGAAATACCAGATACCAGGGCTTGATTATCTAAGATTCATGCCACTTCATATGAGGTCTGTCTTTACATCAGTCACGCAGCATAAGTACATCTTCATTTTCCTACATGAGAATATTGGGGTTGGGGGGGAGGGGAGACTGGACAGCAATAGGTTTGCCTTTGTGGATTTTATTTGCTCATTTGCTTACCTCTTCTATTTTCCTCCCCTTTCGGCAATACAATTCCTATTTACTTATTATAGAGGTAGAGTTGTCCAGTAGATGATTCACTGAGTCAGCTGAGTGACCAAGTAGTATCAGCCTAGGCTAGTTCCAGCAAGGTAAGGGCACATATAAACTCAAGAAATGCAAAGGATCCATGATAATAATTCCCAGAGGTGACACAGACCCTGTAGAAGCATGGGGCAGGAAGTCAGGAAACCATAGGAAAACTTAGACAACCTGAGCTAGGAAGGGACTACAACAATTTTGCAATTCCTGAAAGCGCATTTAAAAGATTAAATAGGTTATGTGAACAATATAATTAACCAGTAAGAATTATTCAAGAAGAATTAATTCTTCATCACTTTGAACAGGTAGCACAAACATAGACAGCCTTAGCCACTGACAACTTTCCAACCTTTCTACACCATGTTATTCCCAGATTCAAAAGGGAAGCTAACATGGAAAGGGAATTCCTACTTTCAGCTTCAGTCTGGCTTTGAGGTACATCAGCAACAAAGGCAGACCACAAAGACAGTTCACTTCTGTTTCACTTCCCTCCCACTAAGGTTAAAACACTTTGGACACCATTTCAGGGTTTTCACATTCTTTCTGTTCAGGGGAACCAGCCAATAAACCAGAAAGTGAGGGTCAAGAGGGAGTATGCCTAACATTTTTCAGCTTATATCAAGTGGTCCTTAGCAGGACTTGATCCATGCAGCTGGGGCTACTGCAGGGTATAGTGAAAACATTAGCTGGTTTATTAGAATACGAGTTAACATTGTTAACTTCCATGTTATTCCTTTTCTATATGAGCCTTAAGGCACATGTTTAGTCACCACATTGCCTTGTCACATCAGGTACCTCAGTTCTGTCCCAAAAGTAACAACCAATCTAGCAAAAGCAATTATTTCTCCATAAAGTAGACTTTGGGGTTTGTTCTGAATACCACTTGACAAAGCCTGTTTTAGGAGTAACAACTATATAAAGAAAATGCTGCTGCCCACTCATTAGGGATGACCCGACCTAAACTGCCTACTGCATATGACTTTTTTTTTTAATGGAGAGAGGTTGTGATTGAACTGTTGAATCAGAAATGAAATTACAGGTTTGTATTCTTTAAACTCTGTCAGATCATTTCATCTCCTCAATCCTGCTTTAACAGGAGAAACAGAAGGACAGTTTACAGAATAAATTACTCTTCAAATGGCATATGTACACATTTAATGCTATTAGGGCACAAACTGTCAGACAAAATGGGATCAGAAATGGAGATGGGAAGTTGCTACCATGGCCAGGCCAAGTAAGGTCAGGAAATGGGGAAGAAATTGGTTTCACAAAGTCAAAGTTCTATGCAGCAAATATTGCCAGGAACTTTGCCAAGATCTAGAAAAGCAAATTTTAGGTACAGAGATCAGGACAAGTACCAGGCGACAGAATTGATCAAGTAGGACATAAATTTAGCTAGAAAACAAGTTTAATAAACAAAAGCATCCTGTGTAATAGCCTTGAAAACCTGACAAGTTTGTGGAAAACCAGCGATCAGGTTCACAAGCCCAGCTTCAGCTGCCAGGATTTATCAAGCCTTCATTCTCCTGTGGCACTGACTGACTGGCAAAGATAAGAGGCTGTCTGGCCGCATGGATCCTGATATATTGACAAAGATGATCAGCAAGCCAGTAGAAGAAGAGACCGCAAACTCATGTTGGCTATATAGCACCACATCTTTTAAAATTAAAAGGCTACTTCAAAGCATAACTTAAACTCTGCTATGGTGCCTACCCTGCCACTGATACCTCAGCTAGCAATACGGCCATTGCAAGTCTTTCTGCATGGCACCATACTGCATCATATAGAGCTCAGACTACCATTTCTTGCATTCTGATTACTAAACCATTAGAAAACAATTATTATAATGCTCAGAGGAAAACTAAGAATTCGTGGATATGAGAAAATGTCTACTTAACTTAGATAGCTAACAAGAGAGAGACAACAATTTAAGTAGTTAATTTCTATGTTTGGATTTATGATTCAAAACAACCACTTTCTACCATAAATAATTGGAAGACTATATGGACTTTGTACATGCGATGTGATATGATGGAAGCAATATTTTACAAATTAGCATTATTGTTGGTTTCTTATGTTTTATTCTATAACCATTGTTGTGTATTATGTTATTCTAAAGTTCTTATGATTAACTGCGTACAGTCTTCATATGGAAGTAACATCCTTGGTATTACTGTGCTTTTTATGATAGCTGATTGATAGCTATGAAACCCTGCCAATGACAGTAAAGAATGATAGAAAATGCTGGAAGTTTGCTTTTTGTTTGGTTGGGGTTTTTTTTACTCACATTCATGGACACCTGTTCTCAGTAGACTTTCATGTCCTGATTACAACAAAGGAAACATGGAGCATCATCTGCCACGGTACTCTGATTAGACTAAAGTTACCAAACCTGAAAATCACAGGGAAAATAGTCTAGACTAGACAATGCCAAAAATGCAATGGTTGAAAAGAAGTGTATTTGCTAATACCGTTCCCTGAAGATCAAACAGCAGTAAACTAGTTAGTACAAATTCCAAGCTGTTTACCCGAGTACCAAATAATGCATACATTTTCTTGCTCAGGAAGCTTCTCCTAGTCCTTCAGCTGCTTCCAACCAGTTGATGACACTCATCTACTAATTAACCTTCTTCCAATACCCAGCTTTAGCCAAACATTTCATAATGTAACTGTATCTTAGGTGGCAGATGGTGGCTGTATTTCACTAATCACTAAGAAATATAGTGATAACATATTCCTTGAACAGAATACAAACTAGTAACTATACAAAAATAACCTGCTGGAACAACCTGTCCAACATCAGGTAGCTGGATTCATGACCTTGAGAAATAGTTTAAAAAAAATCAGAAGGAACTCTAGCTCAAAGTAATTCCATCTCCAAAAGGCTGCCAGCATTTCAAAAATGTATGAGACAGACAACAGATCTTAAGATATAGCATGAAATTTGTTATTTGTTGTTTAGCAAGATCGTCAAACATAAAAGCACAGGTGTCAGAATACTGCTTGAGGGGGAAGTTTTGATGTAGCCTCCTGAAGGGAAGACCTAATAGTGTCCATCAATTACTGAGCCAGAGATCCGCGCTACACTTTTAGTCAGTTCAGAGAAGGCAATCTGAACTCTTTGAAAACTTATTTGATGCTAAGAGCAGATTCAGCATTTGTTTCTTTAAGATATGCGTCTGTGCCACAGAAACATACAGCATAAGCTAAGCCCATGAACATAAATTGACTATCCAGCAAGAAAAATCCTCATTACCATCATATCAGATTCCATTCTGTGAGTTAAAAAATAATCGGAAAATAAGCCATAAACTCAATATGAAAGGAGAAATTTCCTTTTAAACAGCTTCTTGCTATGGGAATATATTCTCTAACAGTTAATACAGCTAATAAAAATACAGGCATTATCGTTTTTATAGCATAAAAGACTTTCAGTGAAACTTGTTATCTTCATACTAATCTTACAGGCCCCAAGACTAACTACATCTGTTTTTTTAAAATAGATATGCATGCTGATTTTTTTTTTTTTAGCTTTAACTCGTATAGGACTGTGTCTGAAAAGGGAGCTAAAAAACCCTTTTGGTTTCAGTGCTCAAATGCTGGTTTAGGCATTTTACATAGTAATAAGAAAAAGAAGCACAGATATTAATCTCAACTCAGCTCCAATGACAGGCAATGTGTTGCCGTAACTGCCTGCAACATGCTGATTCAAACGAGGAACGTCATTATAATTGTGCATTATCATGTATTTTTGAAGAAATTGAATTTTGGAATAGGTGTAAAAGTTTAACAACCCACGAAGTCACATCTACAGTAACACATAACAGAGGATGCAGTAAAATCTCCAGTTATGTCAGATGTATCAGTAATAGGTATGGAAATGAAAAGTAATTTTCAGGTCTAAATGCATTAGGAAATTACATCTCCGGAACAGTAATACCCAAATCACCAGAATTATTGCTTTTTATTTTTCCTCTGAATTTCCTGGATTCCTTTTCACTATCAACATTTTTTTTTTATTAATGTCTCGGAAGTAAACAGACACCTTAGTATTTGCATACCTTACTAATTAAGTCCTCTAACTTACTAAAGGATCATCTAACAGTACTACAGTTTGAATCTGGACTTATTTACCAACTCCCTTAGTGATCCCTGACAAATCTTACCTCCTGTGTCTCCTTATCTGTAAAATGAAGCTAGTTTGAATGTAAGCAGAAAAAGACCTCTAAATTCTTAGTGGAACATTCCTGTTGGATATTTTTGAATATATAGAGAGCTACATAGGACAAAAGAGGCTGTTAGGCTTCCGAAGTACAGCACAGAGGATACCGTAACAAAATGAGAAGACAAAGCCAGCTATACTGTTTCAAAATAAATTTCTTTTAACACTGTTTTGTTATTCAAATCATGCAATAAGAACAAATTATTTCTTTCATATGAAAGCAGAAGTCCTTCTGATTCAAGTAGATGAATGGGCTTGCCTAAAGTCTGTAAGTTTTGACTCAGTACTGAGAAAAAACTAAATCAAAATGAAGCCATCATTTTTACTTTCAGTACACTGGCTCAGGCCAAACAAAAAGAAAATGAATGAAAGCAACTTGTCATACTGAAGACAAAACTTGGATGGAAAGCCTGATCCAGCTGCTTATCACCACACAGAAAATTTTAAGGCACTTTTATTAACTTGAATGTTTTTTGAGCTAACCAGAAGTTAATGCAAAAACCATCGTGAAAATCGTGTATTCATTTCTTCGTGTTTGGAGAAAGAATACTAAATTTTTGTTATATCTCAAATTATGCACGGGGGAGAACAAAACATTTTCAGAGGGACCTTAAGGTGTAAATGAAAATTTCCACCTGCAAGGAACTTTGTAACAGAGGTGAAAAGGAGTGGAAATTTTGAATCGTTGCAATAGGACTGACTGTGTTCCTGCATATCAATACACAGGAGTGAGATCAAAGATAAACAGCACAGACTGATGACTCTGTCATGGCATGGAATACTGTTCAATAAAGAAAAATCAGAGTAAAAGCAGAAACTCCTGTACACACAAGGCAGCAATAACCAAGTTCCTTCTCCATGAATGAGCTAGAACTCTTTACCTAATTTCAGGTGTGACTATCTGCAAAGATGTATGCAAATTTCAAATGCAAGTGCAGATACACCAGTTTCATTTGCAGCTCTGCTCATGAAATAGGTAATTTTCTATTATGCTACCGCTTCAAGAACTTAGACTATTTTTTTAATGCAACAAATACACTCTTTTAACGTTGCACAATAGTATTTAGAATGTGAAAATTATGAGTGAAATTAAGATGTCAAACTGAATGTTCTATTCTGTTAGCATATTAGTACAGGCTATTATGCATCAATCAGTGTATTTTTATTATACTTATAACGTATATGCTGCTAAACCTATAGTCCTAAAGTGGGTTAAGTTACACATTTGCCTAGAAGTTTTGCTTGAGAAGGGACTGCACAACTGCCTATTTTTTCCCCTACTATGCTTTTGTAGAAGTGCCTTGGTCAGTAGTAGACTGTTTAAGGGTAATTCGTACGTTCCACAGGCTGTGATTTTTGTGATCACAGCATACTTACCCTAAATGGAAGCATGCTTTGTTAGAGTATAATATAGGAAATAGATTACCTTTAACCAAATATCATGTGAGAATTCAACAGCTGTCTAGAAATTTGTCAAGAATTTTACCTAACCTGACTATTAATATACAATAAGGAATTCCTGGGAAACATTGCAAATGGAGTAATGAATTTAATTGCCTAAGGCACATGGAAAACTTTTAAAAGAAACCTCTATAGTCTAATCTTTAGCTATACGGGATATAATTTCTCAAGCATTTAATTGTCCTTTCTTTCTTCTCTGACACAAGTGGGATTGCTGTAGGTAATTGACAGCTTTTATGTGACCTCAGAATTCAAATCACTCCTCTCCATTAGAAGGAATCTTGGGGTAAAATGAAAATAAGGCTCATTTCCCAGGACAGTACAGCAGAGCACAAGTGTTGACCAACTAGGTTTTAATGTAATAAACATGTATAGAATCATAGAATGGTTTAGGTTGGAAGGGAACTTAAAGATCATCTAGTTCCAACCCTGCCATAGGCAGGGACACTTCCCACTAGACCAGGTTACTCAAAGCCCCATCCGACCTGGTCTTGAACACTTTCAGGGATGGGGCCTCAACGACTTCCCTGGGCAACCAGTTCTAGTGCCTCACCACCCTCATAGTGAAAATTTTCTTCCTAATATCTAATCTGAATCTACCCTCTTCCAGTTTGAAGCCATCAACCCTCATCCTATCATTACATGCCCTTGTAAAAAGTCCTTCTCTAGCTTTCTTATAGGCACCCTTCAGATACTGGAAGACGACTATAAGGTCTCCCTGGAGCCTTCTCTTCTCCAGGCTGAAC
>RSEF01000004.1:80662351-80686379 GCA_003993805.1 Himantopus leucocephalus | reverse complement strand
GACAAAGATGTTGAACAGCACCGGTCCTGAGGAACACCACTCATCACTGTTTTCCACTTGGACGGCACTTGAAGTTCTTCTTTCAATTCAAGCAGTTAAAAAGCAAATACTATGTGGAAACTATGCTTTCCTAAATAGTATTGCTTCAGGAGAAAAATTTTAATCAAAACTGTATAATAAATTTGCTACAAATCTATGTCTAGAACAAGATCATTGGAGAGATATTGCTCTGTTGCTTCTGCATCTCCCTCAAACAAGAGTTGGTCTGTTTGACTTATTTTCCATGACAAGATTGTCTTGAGAAGATGTCCTGTTTTGAATTCTTTGGTGTAATTTCCAAAGTTTATCATACATTTATAAATTTATCATCAATCAAAAAAATACAGAATTGATCATGCTCCAAAATCAGCTTTTTTTGAATGAGTATTCAATGACTATTCAACTGAAATTCATTTCACAATAAAATTTGAGTAGCTTATATAGGAGCTTATGCAAAGGCTGTTACCTGAATTATCTTTCTGTAAGTTAGGAATTTTGCTTCCCTTTATTAAAAAACTGAAACTACCTCAGAATAGCATAAATTAGCACTTCCACACAGAATTTTTCTGGTCTTATTGGAGGGTTGGGGGTCTTTTTTTGCTTTGTTTCAATGAAAAGGGGCAAGATGATGGCCCTGTACAATAAATACTGAAGAATGAAACCCTGGGAACATTTTCAAGACAGTATTTTAATATATTATCAAGTTTGAGATAGGCATATAGAACTTGGCCATTTAATGAATGGCCATATTAACTCGACTATTTTTTCATTAAATCTGTAAATTAAAGAGGACCAAAGCTGGACTGTTGTTTGGAAGGGAATTCTATGCAGAAAGCCTTCATGGTTGATGGAAACCCTGTTCATTCAGTAAGCCTCGCTCTTTTCTAAGTGACTGCATGTCTGTCTTCTGAGATTTCCTCTACTGTAGTTCATTGCAAAACTGTCCAATTTAGTGTTTCAGGTGCAGAGATATCATCACTTTCACTGTAAATATTGCCAAATTTTAAAGATTCCCTATCACTGACACAAAGTAAGGTTGAAGAATAGAGAGGAGAAAGGTACTGTGTTAATCTACTTGATGTTTATGATTAAGACATAAAAGCAAAGTCTGGTCTAATGTGAAATAAGTTTTCGTACCGCAGGCAGTCAGTGGCACATAATATTTCATTGTATTTAATTTTTATGTGTGCAAGTGGTAGAGTTCACAAAGGCATATTTTGTTAATGTGTAAATGGACCTGTGTAAATGCCTATATATAAGCATAGAGTCAGTCAAGACACCCATCACTAGATTTTATAAAATAAAAAATGAAAAATAAATCAACTGATAGGAAAGCAAATCTCACAGGGTAATACTAAAGGCAAATTTATTACAGTCTTTAATTTGCTGAAGCCCTAAACATATGAAAATAATTTTAATTGTAGCAGATATAATAAAACTATGAACTTATTCAGTGCTTTGCCTCTGCATGGAAAACCTAATTTAAAACCTCTTTTTACAGGAACACTAAAATAATTTTTCTTCTTTTCTACTCTGTGCTTAGACTTTGCTTCTGGAAATATCTAGATTCAGGTTCGTCTCAACTGTAATCTCAAGGACTGACTTGTGCAGTAACTGAGGTTTCCAAAGAGGTGCATTGATGTAGACATTCACAGGAATCAGAAAACAAAGAAAGATTTGCACCAGGTGTAGGAAATGATTTTGACCTAGTGAATAGCTAGTGAAATTTTCCTGAACACAGGTGTTATATGTCTGGCTGCTTCTGAAAACACTATAAAGTGCCTAAATACCTTTTAAAAAACCTTTATCTTAGGATTCTATTAATATTATTTCAGCATACGTTCCTAAGTCAGCTTCCTCTTGTTTCTGAAACGGGCAATCAGGTTTTTATGTAAATACTACAATGGCTTCAAGGAATCTTCCACATCAGGCATATAACTCCATCAGAATCCCTCAAATACTCCCAAGATCTACTTAGAGACTTAATTTCAGAGCTATCCTACACTTAAGAAAATAATATAATAAAGCGAACTTTGTACTTACTTTCTGTTGCAAAACTACTTTTATCTGTTTCTAACCCTTTGCTCCAATAAAATAACAACAGTTCACTTACTCCACTCGTGGGAAACAATCCATGCTACCGTGTTCTGTTTGTGAGAAATAGATACTTACTGTGAAATCAGACTTATTTTAGAAAATAGCATGGGGTTTTTTTGAATCTCTGCAGCAACTGCAGTATGTTTACATGACTCAAGAAGCCTGTTACTAGTTTTACTAAGCATTGTTTATTAATGAGAAGGACAAAATATAATAATAAAGAGATTGTGCTGTCTCTTATTTTCAGCAAGATGTCTTAGTGCTTCACTGTACTGCAAACTTTCTTGGGTGTGGACTGATGTACTTGTTATGAAAGTGCTTCCTTTACTTTATGTCAACTATTTTTAGGTTATATACTTCAGTCATTCACATTTGAAAAGCAGGTTTTATGTCTAGAACCTCTTAAGAACAGAAAAAAAATTTGTTCCAACTCTTCAGTCCTTCCCTCATCCCTACTCCCATTCTGTCTCACTTGTCTCAGTGTTTTCTGTGGAATAAAGTGTTGAAGTCTAATAGCCAATGTAGCAGAATTAACAAAAACTGCATGGTAGGTGTGACGGTGGTACTGTTTGACAGCTCAAAGTTATAATCTTCTTGTCAGTCTTGTAGCAGCCAATATATTTTTGCATGGCTTTAAGAAAGAAAACAGAAAAGAAACATTTCTGTGCTATGTATGTTTGGAAGAAAAACAAACCTGAGATGAAGAATGTGCACTTCACCTTTGGCTGAGTCACAAAAGGGTTAGGCTGCTCTGCTACTCAGATGAAAAGCCCAGCATGCATGCACTGCCTTAGCTGGCAGGCTGGGAGAGATGGGGAGGCATATTTGGATGACTGTCAGACAGCTGGAAGGATGAGCCCACAGCTGTGCTTCACGAGGAAAAAATAATTTAAAATCTCAGTTTTTTGATGGAAGATTGAGGGGGATCAGTTTCTAAAACAAAAGTATAGCTCTTATCCAAAGGGGAAAGGGTAGCCACTGTGGAAGACAGGTCATAGCTCTCTTTTGTGCATAAGTACTCAGGGATGGATTGCAACTCTGTGTCTATGCCAACAGATAAAGTACTGTAATAAACAAACAAATCCCACTAACAGAAGGGAAAATTAAAATATTATTTTAAGTTTGTTTTTATGTTATTTAATGAAGAAAGGCTTTACTGTGAAAACAAGTTGTCCTTTACCATAAATATCAAAAGTATTACAGGATTTTCTAAGAATGAGGATTCTGACACCAGAACACAATCAAAGGGTCCACAGTTACAGACAGTGAATATTTTTGTATCCTGTGTTTTAAGTTTAAGTTAATTTACATTTTAATGGTGTCACTGAAAGTGTCCATCTTGATCATCTCTAAGAAGCTCAAAATAGAAAAATAGAAGACTGGAATTAGGTTATTTTTATACAACTTTAATTATATCATGAGGATTTCTTTCCTTTAAAAGTTATGAACTTATGAAAACAAGAAATTAGCAATCAAGCTTTTTACAACCCTTCAGTTCTATATTGCTCTAGTCATAGCTGTAACAATTTACAACCAAGTTGTAATTTGTTGATTTTCAGTAGGTTGGAGATGGGGGGAAGACTTCTTGGCCAATGCTAACAACTTGCTTTCATATCATGAGGTCATGTTAAGAGACAACATGATTTTTGTAAAGCATAAATCCAAAAGATGAAGGCATATAGTATATTAACCAAAATAGTAATTTAGTAATATTTTAGGCCAGCTGTCAAAGTCAAGTTCCTTTGATGTTTTTCCTGAAACCTACATAAGAATTATGAGGCACTGCTTCATCCCAAGTGATTGTTATTATTAGAACTGCAGTACCAAGAGTTTATCTAAAACCTGTCGTTAAAACCTTCTTTATTGTAAGTACGTAGTAATACCATATGCTTAAAACATCTTTTTCCCTTTTCACATGTAGCTTAGTGTCTGGATATTTTTTCTTCATGTACGTGCTTTACATACTGTATGTTTTCACTTGTTGTTTCCCCTTGGAGCTAGGGCTTCCCTAAACTTTTGTCTCCCTTCTTTTCTCTTTTTTGGGCGTTTATAAGACTGCTCCTTAATTTGGTTTTGGGAAGCTGTATAGTTCTGGCTTACATAAGAGCCTAGAGTCTTTCTAATTAGAATGTGAGTTAGTAGACTCAGGTAGACACCTTTCACAAGACTCAGCTCAGACTCAGGGGAGCACAGCAACTCAGTAAATCACCACTCAAAGGCATCCAGCAGCTTTTGCTGAGACTTTGTATATGCTTCAAAGTGGCTGAATGGAATCAGTCAGGTGCAGAAAAAGAGGAACACTATTTTGTTTTCATAATAGAGAAAGAGGGCGACATGGGAGTGGTCAAGAGCCTAGTCTTCCATTTAGTTTTAGTCCTTTTTGCAGGCATCCGAGAAGTTTAGAGCAGAACAATACGAGTTAGGAAACTCTAAAGATAATTACATACATTTAATTTAATGATTCTCATTAATTTGAAATACATATTTCTATTGCTTTGCAACAAAAACGTAATATCGCGACTACAGTGCGCCATGTGATACAAGCAATGTTGTTTGTCCTGGAGGACTGTGGTATTTTGTATATAATATTTATATATGCAAATATATTTTTATATGCATACACATATATGCCTATGCACTATATGTATGCATATATAGGCATACATATGACACTGGAAGTCTTGACAATGATTATAGGGGAAAAAACTGAGACAGATCTTGGACAAGCCTTTTCAGCAAACAATGGAAGAAATTGGATGTTACAAAAGAATGAGAGGAAAGATTAAGTAACTGAGTAATATCATTTCAGCATTTTCATTGGCATTAGACTTTCTATTAAACAATCTGTGTATTACATTTAAACAACAAACAGTGCAATATGGAAAGAGATATTATTGGTGGGTATAATATATGTATGCATGGCAAGCATGTGTAAACCAGCAATGTACTAATGCTATGTAATCATATATAAACAGTTTTGATAAAATAGTCTACAGAGAAATACAGAATCTAAAAGATCTTGAAAGGACCAGACTGACGGGGACATCACCTAGGACAAAAAGAACCATTTGACATAGATCCTGTGCATCACTGACAATAAGAATTTTTAAGATGGCTGCACATCTTTAACTCCCTTGGAGACAAAAAAAATATCCTAAATGGAATAAAATAGTGAACTATCAGTAAGGCAATCAGTAGATAATTAGAAACCATTTGGCAATATTAGCAGTGTAACTGAGTTGAAAGAACTAGATCTCTTGATATTGATAAATACAATGAAGTTAATGATAATGGTAAGACATCTAATGTGATAAAAAAAGAAAATAACAAAATAAATCCAAATAAATGCATGCATATTTAAATGCTTAAAGTTGTTGTGCCATTAGGTAATTTTGCATAATGGGTTTACTACTTGCAGAATAAAACTCATCATAAAATAAAATTAGTTAATGAGCTACCAAACAATCAGCAGTGGATTGCAGAAGCATAGTTTTGATACTGTCCTCTGTTAATCAAGACTAATTGCCTGGATTGAATAGAAATTAAGAGCAAAAAGACCATTTTGTTCATCTAAGCTTTTAAGACAGCCTACAGCGATGCCTGCCAAGCACACCCACTTCAAACTGATCCCAAAGTGCTCCAAAACACTGAGCAGAACCTGAAAATCATACTGGGGGCATTCCCTATATATTACATTCTGGTATCTGATTGGTCAAGGGCTTTTCTCCCACCCCCCCAAGTTAATACCAACTAAAAAGATGTCTTTCCTTCAACTCCAACATCTTTTTTTAATTTTCAGTATATGTGCGTGGAATCATCACCCAACAAATAATACACATTTGAATAGGCACTTATGACCTTTTCTGTATCAGAATAGAGAATAAACAATTGTTACTTATTTTTAATACTGCTTTCAAATCCTCCTGTTGCCTTGAAGTGACAGACCCAAGCTTACATCCTGATCAGGATGGAATTATGAAAAATTAAGACCTGCTCCTCTAGTTAGACTGAAATTAAAGCCTTGGTTCAATGTAATCACTGTGACAGAAAAGTTAATTTATACTGTATCTTGAAGTGATCCCTAAATTATTCAAATTAATTTGAATTAATTTTTGTTTTTGGAGAACCAGTCAACTAAGTGTTAAACAGTAAGGTTATAAGTTTCAGCCCTTTCTAAATTCAGACTAGTGGATGAGATGACATGATGACCTACAGACTGAGAATCAAAGATAATGAAGAGCAAAACTATACCATAGAAAGAACCCAGAAGACAATGTAAGCAATAACTGAATTACAGCAGCTAACAAAGTATCACTGTCAATAAGTGTAAGTACAGGGCAGCCAAGATAGTTCATTTGATATGCAAAAATTTGATTTCACTAAATGAAAGAGATGAGGAGAGACAAGCTGATCAATTCAGTAGAAAATAAATAATGCTGAAAAAAATATTTTTCATTAAGTTACAATGTTAAGTGGAAAAGAATAAAAACATAAGAGCTATAAAGTACCAAAAGAAATCTTCAGGAAAAAACAAACAATCTCTGGGTTTAGCAACATGAAAGCGCAGCTTGCAGCAGCTGCTACCAAAGTATTTCAATCACCCTGCAAAGATGAGAACCTCCTAAACCAGCGGGGCTCAGTTTTTATCCATGCGAGAGACAGAAAGCAATTCTGAAGTCTCGGCAGATGCAGTACTCTACTCACACAAAAGGGGGCAAATTGTTATTACCTGCCAACTTTCTAGGCCATCTTCACACAGCTCCATTATAATACATCATGTTGACTGAAAATATGTAATATTCACTTCAACTTGTCAATATTCAAGTTGGTATATACAAGACATCTGAATCCCTGAAAATGCATTACTTTTCTGAACGTGGATACCCATAATGAAAACAATGCATAGTTACCAGTGTCAAAAGTTATTTTCTCCATGAATAGCTTAGGATTGTTGCCACAGAACTTAACTGCAAATATATCTCTCTCTTATTCAGCTTCAGCTACCTTCCTAATCACATTTTGCAGGTGCTTTAAATGACACCTTTGGTGATTATGGCACAAAGTCTACTTCAGAACTGTAGCTTTAGTAATTGGGCCAGCAATGTTTTGTATGTATTGAATCACTTCATTGACAAATTCTTAGCAGCATCTGCAGTAAAAGATAACCAGATAACCTTTGAACTGATTCACACTATTTATAATGTTATAGGTTTTCCTATATTTAATGCACATATTAAACTCAACGTTCTTGAATATTCATCATTTTCTAATAGTTTACCAGTTGTGCACAAGTGGAAAGAATATTGTGGAGAAAAAGAAAATGTACTAGTAGAGGGTCTCTACTAATAACATCCTGACCACCAAGATCAGAAACTGTACTAACTTCCTAAAGAAAATTCTAAATTTAGTACTTTTAGAAATCATTAGGGCTGTGTAATATTGTTCCTGAAGAATGATATTATGCAAATGAGCAAAGACTCCATCCATCCTTAACACTTCAGACAAAAAACACACAGGATGGGGGTAAAAATTAATTTCCTCATTCTTTTTCATATAAATAGCTCATAAGATCTACCTCTTGAAGTCATAATACTTCTTAAAGACTGAAAATATGTACATCTAATGGCTTTTCTTCAGCAATATTAAATCAGTGCAAACTTAACCTTTTTGCTCCCCTTTTTTTAGTGAAAGAAGATGTGGGTAAGCCTTTATTTATCGTATCTTTTTAGGAAAAAAAAAAAAAAGGAGTTATGTCAAACTTTTTAACCCACTTGTGTGGGAAGCCATCTCGCGTGACATGGCCACTGCCATGACACTGCACTGTAGCTGAGAGTGGCAACATCTGTCACATCTACCAACTACAGTTGGAAGTCTTTGCTATAAAAATCAGTGTGAATAGGTTACAGCTCTTTCCTGTCAAAATAAACCTGTTTGTACTAAAGCAACAGATCTGTTCATATGTGAAAATTCAAGATTACTATTGCCTGCTTTCAAACTACACAAACATTTTCACTGACAGATATTATTAACATTCACTCAAATCAAAATGTTCTTACTTAATAGTTAAAAACAAAACAAAAATCTAAAAGAATAACAGCAGCTGTGGAAATGTTATTTGAGGAGATTACTGTACTAGTGTCATAAGTGTAAGATGTTTCTGCCAGATAGTTTTGCTAAAGCAGAAGATGATATGGATAAAAGTGAAATTGCCAATATTACCCACTTTCTTCTTCTAGGGAATTTGAATTCTTACTGTAGAAAGTAATAAATGACATTTTTGGACACTTTTCTTGAGTAATATCTATATTTAGTGTGTTGAAACAGTAGCTGGCAAAATTTCGTAAGAGAATCACAGTAATTTTGTTGCCCGTTTTTCATTCCCCTCTTACATAATCTGTGCACAGATATGTTTTATTGGATTTTTTTAGATTTTTTTTTTAATCTAAAACAGTGCTTCAGTACTCTTTTAATGTACTTCTTTACCATAGAAAATTATGCATTGTCTTTAATAATGTTTCGTTCTGAAAGCTGAAACTCTTATCAGCCTCTAGAAAATCAAGCATTTGACCACCAATTAACAGACAAAATTTGAAGCAGATTGCAAGAATCATTAAATGAAAATTATGTTAGAAAATGCTGTGAACAGATTTTTTTTGATAACTCAGTAGCTTCAGTCTTGGGCAGGTTTCTATTACCTATGTCTATTTTTTCTCTGTTTATTCTGCTATTATCCAATAAACCAGTGTTCTACATATTACAATTGTTTGTTTTATACTGAACTCATAAAGGCAACTGAAGATTATTAAGTTGGATGGCAAGGTAAAAATGGGTAGTTTGAAATGCTCGGACTGAAACGCACGTATATGCTACCCCTGTTTTCCAGGGGATGGTAGTTGGCTCTACACTTGTGTAATAATGATAATCATAAATTACAAATATTTCCTCTCTTTAATCTCATGACTGCTAATATAAATGTATAAGCAACTCTGAGAGCATGGAGTGAAATCCTGGCGTCTCCTTTTGTAGACAAATATCTAATAGCAGCTATATAGAGACACCCACTGCTTTGAACTCCATGCCTCTTGGCTTCTTGCTGTAGTGTGCCTTGACTTCAGTGAGAGGAGTGGAGAGTTTCCCATTACGTTAGATGTTTCATAGCTTGATCATACGTTATGATTTCTTGTGAATCCCCCTAAGCTGTTGGTGAGGCTGAGCTGATGCTGATTAGAACATTCACAGGAAACACATGGGTTTTGGTCCTCTCAGGCAAGGAGGAAACTGAATTCAGGCCTGCTTCCTGAGTACACACTCTATCTGCTATGCAGTTATTGGAAAGGTCACCTCCTCCTCCAGCATTTTAAAATGAAGAGTTAACACTGCTTTGATGTGACAAGAATAGGTGTAGATACACATCCTTGTGAAAAGATTGCAGATACTGCCGTTGCTTGGCTGGATCTATCTTTACAACCAATATAGAAATCCAAGGCCCGAATTTCAGCTTGGGCTCATTTATGCATGCCTTCTGTAGCTTAACTTGCAGAATCCTAGACTGTCTATTAGCCGGAGGCTTTCCATGGCTATAGCAATCATTTATATTGAAATATTTGTAAGACTCAAGAAGATGCATGATTTCAGAGGGGGTCAACCCATTGAATCAATAGCAAAACAGAGTGCCACAGCTATGTGCTGGTGCACAGCTCTCCCTGAAATAGTTGGGGGTGTTCTTTTGTGAGCCTACAGTTTTCAAATAAAAGAGCAATGACTTAAATGCATCTCAGTACGTATATCATTAGTCTAATGTAGCATATTTTCTTGTCACTTTTACCTTCATGTTCCTTCTTTCCAGCTCATTACAGCTTGTTTCCAGCTTGCCATCACTTCAGCTCTGATCCTGATGCTGTTTCTGCAAAGACAGCACTTCTATATTAAGTTCTGTTGGTTTCAACAGAATTCTCATTGGGAGCAAAATGTTCACTTGTAGAATTAGGACTCTAGTTTGTAGAGTCTTCTATTACACAGTAACTAAATTCAGTAAAAGGATAGTGCCTTGTTCTCATCTGCGGATTCTTGACAATTTTGCAATGAATATAAACAACATCTTTAATTGCAGATCAGTTTAGGAAAAACAAAACAAACCTCAACTGACATGATAGTTGAAATATTAGATGAAACTGCATCACTCCTGTGATGCTTTTTGGCAGTATTCATTCCTTACTTGAGTTTTAGATTAACTGCCTTGTTCCCTATACTCTTCCAGACACAAATGTCAGGTTAGGGTGATGCTCATATATGTAAGCAAGATAAATTACTTTTCTGTTTATTTAGTTATTGAAAGGACTCCATGACTATTAGACAAGAAACAAATATCTATATCCTACAACCAAAATCACATAAAAAAATGGATGGAGACAATGCTGGCAATACTAGCTTTTGCTGATACAGGTTAAGTTTGTTAGAAACATCTTTTCAGCACATGAAACAATGCTGCGTCCTGTCACATCACAGGAGTAAGGACTACAGCAAGATTTGCCTTTGCCTGTTTCCTGTTCCATCAGATCACCATGAATTGCAGCCTAACAATGCCTGGCTTCTTTCCCCAACAGAGTGGAAGACAAGCCCCAATACCAAGCTGCAAAACCATGAGATACATTCCTATTTGCGAGGAAGTCAGTAGCGCAGCACTCAAGATAAGTGCATGAAGTTTAAGAGCTCTATTGTTAATCCTAACTTCTGCCATGTTCTGCACCTCTTCTGTGCTGCACTTCTAACCAAAAAAAAAGAGAGCCAGACTGAATATATTCAGGAAAAAATAATGTGTCTTCTTGTCTAAAGAAAATATACCTAGAAAAGTCTTCAATTCTTTTACTATGGTATAGCTAGTATCTATTTGGGATAAGTCGTAGCTACATATTCAGTTATATATGTGCTCTCCATCATGCAGAATATACTTTTTTGCTTCTTAGTCCCATGTGAGACACCTACCATATCACATTAAGTACCCACAGTAGTTTCAAGGGAAATTTTTGAAGACTTCTAATTTATACTTTATTGGCCTTTAAAATGTTGGTATCTTCAGATAGTTCATGCAGAATATTTTGTATTTAATTTTATCTGCAACCTTAAAAAAAATTTGAAATTTTACACTACTCAGCTCTGGTTTACACTATAGGCTGGGCATCTCATCACTATCAATAAGATCAATAAGAGATGGATTTCTAGAAATGAGCAGAAATACTTGTCACCTGAATCTCAGGTGATAAAAATCAGCCAAAGCTCCTTTGGAGACCATTTTGCTGTACTAATACATACTAGTGAAGAATTTGATTGAAAAAGCCTTAATTAATTTTACTACTATAAGGTTTATTTACAGGAAAAAGAACATATTTGTTGAATTCAGCCTACTTGCTGCAGCAACAATACTTAATTTTCTGGATTAATTTCTTATTTCTCAAGCAATACTTGGTGCTGAAAGGCAATAGGTAAGTAAAATTGATGAAACACTGTACTAACGCTTAAATTCCTGTTTCACTTTCTTCTCCCCAATTGTTACTGTCTACAGACTCCCCACTGCCTAAAACAAGGTAACATTAAAAGTCATTTGCATCTGAAATTTCTAGTTTTGGCTAGAAGTTAAAGAAATTAGATAGCACAAAGAAACTGGCATCATTTTGGCTAGCATACCTGAAGGTAATACAGCTTTACTGCTAGTGCAATCTACAATACTCATTCTATAATAAATATTTATGAATAAACACCACTTCTCAGACATCAATATTTTACAGATAAATTTCTTTTACAGTTTTCTTTAAATAAAACTTGAGAAAACAATTAAATAGTTATTTTGTTTTAAGCACTGCATGATGAGAAGAGCCTAGACTTCTACAGAGCCCCTCACATAAGCTGTTAAATGTGCACTCAGTGCTACACAGGGAATGCAAAGTTACTCTGCTATGACTGAGGGTTTAACTGCTATTCCATATCCTATCTGGAATTCCCAAAGCCCATAGATAGAAAAGTCTGTTTTTCAAACTTAGAAAGCGTACAGCTTTTGCTGTGCTCTGTTTTGGTTCCCTTCCTCCTCTCTTTTAATTGCTTAGGGAGATTAGCAAAACTGGCCCAGAACCCATTCTGCAGCATTTCAGAGTGCTCTCTGTTCTTAGTCATGTAGCCAAATTGATTTTACCAATAACGTCTACTTTTACATGTTGTGATCCTATATAGCCTCTAAATTTATGATTCAATTTGACTTTATTTGGCTCCTGTTCTTAAAAGGATCATAAATTTGCCATTAATCTTTGATTGTATTCCATCTGCTCTCAAGGTGACTTCTATTGCTTCAGTACATACTACAGAGCTACCTGCCAAACAATCTTTCTGCTGCAAGGCTATGTGTTTTTCCAGGAATAGTTGTATCAGGGTATTTTATTCTTGTTTCATAAGCTGATTATCAACAGCACTGAATCATAACATTCAATTCATTTGAAGCATTATATTTCTGCTTGGGAAGCACCTCTTTAACTTCTCATTTTTTTTTCAGACTGACATGGCCCAGTATCCAACATTACTATCACTGAAGAAACCATCGGTATTCCCCAGTGCAGTAGTTGAACGTTAGCTGCTGGTTCGGGGAGGTAAGAACATGTATATTGTATGGCACATTTGAAACCAAAGGCAATGCTTCTGGCACAGGAAACTTCTGAATCACAAATTTCTGGAGCTGAAAGAGTATTCTGGGAAAAGTCACTTTAAACTTGCCACGTTCCTATTCTCTTTCTTAGACAGTATTGTGTTGGCCCGCATCATTAAGAGGAAATCAGTTGAGATAGACTATGGGTTTAACATGGCACAGACATTTTCCTGGGTTTGTGTTAGCTACTCTAGGGTAACTGCCTCTGTGCGTGCTCATTTGTACATGCCAGAGAGCACGCTGAAGTGTGAGTGGGACTGTTTTCCTGCAGTTGTAATCCAAACCCAAACCTTAACAATAGCATTCTACTCAGGCAGGTAACACAGTACCAACAATGAGAAAAAAGCAATGACACTGAGCGATAAAAGTTTCTGATTTGCTTATAGAGAATAAACTTTTAAATTCAGCAGTTAATAAACAGACTGTCTAGACCCTTCACACCAATGTCTTCATTCTTCCGTTATGGGTGTTCATAGCTTTCCATATAAACAAGATACTAACAGTTGTCTAAAAACTGAAAATAATGTTCTTATAATAGCTTGCAACAGTTTTGGGGTTTTTTTTAAAGTATAAACTTAATTCAATACATTGGTCTGGAACCCACCCCTAATCCTAGCTCTATACCTACTATTTCAGGTAAGCAAGGACACTGAAAATTGAGAGGAAGCTTCTGCTGGAAACAGTTTTTTAGTCATCACTGAATTTATCTGAACAGATTTTATTAGCCTAACTTTCTGAAGCTTTATATAGAAAAAAAAACCTTTGACATCAGCCACAATCTTTACTCCAGCTTTCTAGATAGGCAAGGTTCTCAGCACTTCTGTGTATCGAGAAATAAAATGGCTTGTATGAACCAGCTTTGGTCCACCATTTACCTCTTTGAGCTTGACAGTTTTATAATAGAATTTCTACAAGGACCACATTCTCTGTAAACAACACACTTAAGCTATTACTGGACTTATCCATAGGAAAAGTTCTCTGAACACCTTGAAAACTGAGAACAAGGCTGTTTTCATTACCCTCTAACAACTTCCTATTCATATGACTGGCCTACTTAAACGCCTATCAAAATCACAGCTCCTAGTCTCCAGGACTTTAACCCAAACTACAATCCTAAATAATAGTTTCCAGATGGGTAGGAAACCCAGGACTACTAGATAATTAATGGGAAGTGAATCACAGCTGCAGGTAGCATCTCCCAAATTATATCTTCCAGCCCATCTGAATTAATTAAATTCACTTTAGCAGCTACATTAGCTCTGCAGAAGCAATTCTCTATAACCGTATTGCAGTCATAAGCTTATTCTTCAGAAGGAGAAAGCTGCCCTTAACTCCTTGAAATTTCAGAAGAAGCTGTTCGCAATAACTGGCAATAACACTTCTTTGAGCTCTATGCCGCATGTGGCTTTGCAGGCCCTTTCTGAAACTCTTGATTATACTTCAGCAAGATACCCAATGTGTCACAGAGGCTGGGAAAGCCGTCTCATGTAACCTACTGCTTGCCTTCGACATTACAGTTGTTTAACAACTGAGGTGGCTCTCTACTATAAACCCAGCCTTCCAGATAAAGCATGTTAACAAGGAATGGGTGAAAACTTAGGAAAAGTTAATTCCCAGAGACTGAGAGCAGCTATGGGTGATGGATTAATAATTAAATGGGATCAGAAGTGATCAAAATGGGACAGGATCAAAATCCTGCCCTTTATTTAAGCGGAGGGTGTTGGCTGGGCTCAGAGATGCTGCAGCCTGCCACCAGTTCCTCTCATCGACAACGCTGAGGTCCTGGGCCCTGGGCAGGGTGGAGGAGCCCTGGTGGGTCTGACATAGACAGCCATAGCTGGCAGGGCCCTCAGGGCCTAGACATACAGCACCAAATTAAGATAAGAGGTTCATTATATTCACCTTGGTATTTGCCATCAGGCAGCAGGGAGGTCATAACCATCACCCAGATCCTCGTTATGAAATTTCAAAATTCCTGACTGTGATCATAACAATCTTATCTTTATTCAGTATCTTTTATTCAGTGGATACTTGGAAGTCATTTTCAGACTGATAATAAGTCTCCCCTTTCCTCCTCTCTCATTGTCTATAACCTCTCTAAACCTATATAAATGTAACCTATATAACCTGTCTAAATTCAGCCATCTTTANCGTCTAAATTCAGCCACCTTTAGGGTAAATTGCATCACCTGCTCAAGTGCCTAATCCAAAGTTCATTTTATTTAGTGGCTGGATTCCCAAAGATGGGTTTCCTCCATAAAGCAAATAGCTAATCCNTGTCTAAATTCAGCCATCTTTAGGGTAAATTGCATCACCTGCTCAAGTGCCTAATCATTTTATTTAGTGGCTAGATTCCCAAAGATGGGTTTCCTCCATAAAGCAAATAGCTAATCCAAGCTATCATTTGGCCATACCCTCAAAGGTAACTTTATATGAAGTGTCACAGTCTTTGACAGATGTGAGTGTTCAGAACATTAGTTTCAATTCCCTCCCAGTGGGCTGTACCTCCCACCGAATGATGTTCTGCACTTCTGCTTGGGCAGGTCAAAGAGGAAAAATGATGGTATTTGAATATATTTAAATCCAGGACCAGCTGGATGTTCCGATGTGATTTCTCATCCACACCTCAACCCAGTCTCCATTTATTTAACTGTGCATTGAACTCTTACTGTAAGGTTACCTTTCTGTACCTGAAAAGGATAACTATGCATAAATCCTGGAAAGGTATATGCAATGTAAATTTTTGTTGTGTTAAAATACAGAAATTAAGATGGATAAAGATCACTTGCTGATTAAAATGCATGGTTCTTTCTGAATAGAAGGTAGTTGTAAACACATTTGCTTATTTTCTTTTTATAGTTAAGGTCTATGCCATACCCACAGATATAATACAAGTGGTTTCCTTAGCAACCATCAGATTCTGAAAGAAAACATAAATTCAATATTTCTAAGTAACAATAGCAGAGAAAAACAATTAATTCCAGAATATTAATTTCCATCTATCCTAAAATTATCAGCTATTCCAAACTGAATTGCAGTATACATTATTATCCTTCAGAGAATAAATCTCTCCAAATTAGTAAATTTTCCAACTTAGTTTGGAAAATTAAATGAAACTCATTAGCATATAGGTGGTAGTAAACAACTTCCCACTTTCTATCTACCTCTTGCAGCATTTCAAATTTCAGTTAGTATTTTAAACATCATTAAAACCTATTACTGATAACAAAATCATTTGCATATTGCTAAAACAGCATTTACCAGTGTTTTGCTCATAAAGCACAGAAGCAGACAACAAGCTGGTTTGCAATCTCAGTTTGCGTTTGCTGGACCCACTAACTTGAATTTACAAAAATTCAAAATAACACTGCTGACTCCATCTATGTGAAGACAAACTTTCAAAAGGGGATTGAATGTGTCCTCTGTAATAAGTGTGCAAACAAAGAAGATGAAAGAATAACTGCTCTAAACTTCCTCAGTCCATCTTAACCCAACTCACTTCTGACTTTGAAGGCAAGAATAACAGATCATATTAACTCTTTAGCTACTGATGAGTTTAGTAATCTGGGGAGTTTACTAAATTTAGTAAACACTTTTTCAGTTTCATATTAGCTAAAGGAAATTACAGTGATTTTGTTTACTCTAAGAAGTACAGGATGCAGACACAGATATTAATTTTTTCAGCATTTTGACTTGCCTAATTTGGAAATAAACAAAACTGGCACTGCTACGAGTCTCCTGATGAGACTAATCACAAACATCAAGAAAGGCTTTGCTGAATTTTTTTTATCATCCATAACCCTTACTTACCCATTTTCTTTTGTAACTCCCTGTAACTGATCCAACAGATTTTCCTCCACCTCTGTCATTGGAATCAAGTCATTATATCTCACACTGCAGTTTTCAGAATAAATATGCCAACCCTTAGCATGAACTAAGCTGGTGCTATGCTTAGGGTCTTGGCTTCCACAGCCTTCAAGAAATGAGGCCTGTTGACAGCTGATGGGGCTCAACTGACCAAGTGGGGCAAGAGTACCCTGGGTAACAAGCTGGCTGAACTCATAAACAGTGCTTTAAACTAGATCTAGTGAGGGGAAGGGGCTGGAGTTTTAAGCACTGGAGAAGAGCCGTGGGCTGCTGAGGCATTAGGAAGCAACAGAGCGACACCTGTGAAATGCCTCAAGGGAATTAGGGTGGACTCCTCTAAAAAGGGGATGTGGCAAATAGCCCAGCTGAAGTGCCTCTATACCAATGCATGCAGCACGGGAAACAAACAGAAGCTGGTAGCTGCTGCCCAGATGGAAATCTATGACTTGATTGCTATCACAGAAACTTGGTGGGATGAATCACATGATTGGAGTGCTGTGATTGATGGCTATAAACTATTTGAAGGAACAGGTATAGAAGGAGAGATAGGGGAGTTGATCTCTGTGCCAAATGAGATTGATTGCACAGAGCTGTCTTTCAAGAACAGCAATATGCATGTTGAGAGCTTATGGGTGAAAATAAGAGACCAAGCCAATAAAAGAAACTTTGTGGTTGGTGTCTACTACAGGCTGCCTCATCAAGAAGAGGCTGATGAAGGGTTATTCTTTCTTCAACTGCAGGAAGCATCACGCTTGAGGTCCTGATCCTGATACAGGACTTCAACCATGCACACATCCGCTGGAAAAGCAGCACAGTGAACTGCAAGCAGTCCAGGAAACTATTGGAGTGCATTGGGGACAGCTTCCTAGTACAGGGAATGGAAAACCTGACCAGAGGAAAGGCACTGCTTGACCTTTTGATCGCTAATGCAAAAGAAGCTCTTGGAGAGGTCAAGGGTGGAGGTAGTCTGGGCTGCAGCATTCATGCCTGGTAGAATTCTCAATCTTGAGGGGTACAGGATGGGTAAAAAGTAGACTCAGGACCCTAAACCTCAGAAAGGCAAACTTTCAGCTGTTTAGGACACTAGTATGTGGGATCCCTTGGGAAGATAAAGGAGCAAATGAGAGCTTGGAGATATTTAAAGATATTTTTCTTAAGGTGCAAGAGCTCTCAATCCTGATGTGCAAGAAGTTGGACAGGGGATGCAGGAGACCAGCTTGGCTAAGTCAAGACCTCTTAGCCAAACTAAAACACAAAACCAAAATACATAGACAGTGGAGACAGGGATACACTTCATGGGGAGATTATAGGCATGTGGCCCAGAAGTGCAGGGAGGGGATCAGGAAAGCCAAGGCACAGCAGCAGCTGAACTTGGCTAGGGACATAAGAAATAACCACCAGGGTTTCTTCAGGTACAAAAAAGGAAGATGAAAGAAACTGTATCCCTCCCAATGAGAGAGGCGGGAGACTTGGCTACAACCGTCATGGAGAAGGCTGAGGTACTCAACAACATTTTTGCTTCAATCTTCACCAGCAAGTGCTCTAGCCATGCTGCCCAATTCACAAAATCCAAAGGCAGAGACTGGGAGAATGAAGTCACTGTAAGAGAAGATCAAGTTCGAGACCATCTAAGGAACCTGAATGTGCACAAGTCCATGGGACCTGATGAGATGCATCCAAGGGTTCTGAGGGAACTGGTAGATGAAGTTGCTAAGCCACTATCCATCATATTTGAAAAGTTGTGGCAGTCCGGTGAAGTTTCCAATGACTGGAAATGGGGAAATATAACCCCATTTTTAAAAAGGGAAAAATGGAAGACCCAGGGAACTACAGGCCAGTCAGTCTCACTTCTGTGCCCAGAAAGATCATGGAGCAGATCCTCCTGGAAACTATGCTAAGGCACATGGAAAACACACAGGGGCTCTCATGTAGGGCTTGATGTAAGAGAATTTCCAGTCAGTGGTAATACTCACTTCAATCCCTCTTGAGTTTCAGTAGGCGTCTTTGGATTTGAAATGTCTGATACAAAAGTGCTGAGATTGCAGTTTCCTGGGACAAAGTACTTCATTTCCAGAATTCTCAATTGTTAAATCTGAAACACCCCCCCACCTTTCCCCGCCCCCCCAGCTCCAATCTCAAACACCAAACTCAAACCTAAACCTGGACATTTCCTGCTAGAATTTGCTTCATAATTCATAAAAATAAAATACATATGGTTTATATGGCAGCTAGAACTTGATGCTCTCAGTTAAAATGTTTCAGAATCTGACTTTTTTCTGTGAGTGAAAAAACATGTTTATATAATTTTGATGACAGCAGACAAATGCTGATTCTTCCCTCTGTCTCAGCTACGTGCGGGACAGAAGGAGTGGCCATGAAACCTGTTGCACAGCCACCCAACTCAATTTTTATGAATTTAATACTGCAGATCAGGCCATACTTCCTCCAATAGCATAAGTCATTTCAGGAAATTCTTGCTGATCTAAGATAAAACAAAAGAGTTATTGTCCCATACATATTTTGTCCAAGAAAGAACTACCTTTACATTCAATTGGATATGGCCCATAAATTCAGCTTCCATCCGAACGTTCATTTGTGTAAGAAGCAAGAAGAATTCATATGTCTACACAAGAATAATTCCACAATGACCTTCTCTGAATGTTTTAAGACCAGTTTGCACTGCTAGTAATCCAGCATGAGACCATACTTCGCATACTCAAGTAAAGGTCAATGACTTAGACAGATAATGTTATTTTGTACAAGCTCAGTTGTTGGAAAACTTCCATTCACTCCCTGTGTAGCAGGTGATATCTTAGCAATGGAAATATTAGAAACACCACAAATTAAAGAAGTAATAATTTTTGCAGGTATAGAAGTCAACAGTCCTTTCTCAATGTTAATTCTGAACAGCTTACACTACAGGACAGGATTTTTAATAAATGTAATTACCAATTTTTTCAAACATTACAGAAAACTTCATTCTGACAATCACAGAGTACAGAGGGGGCAAAATGTAATTTATATTAGTACAAAACCTCATAATTTCTAATCTCATGACAAAGAAGATACTGGAAAAAAAGACAGAACTAGGTCACTCTTCACAATGGTGCAGGAAAACGTGATGATGTGGTGTATACTAACTGATTTATAATTTGGGAAAAAAAGGTTACTGTCTATTTTTACTGCACCTGGGTACATATATCATTTAGTACATGTATATTTCACAAAAACTGGTTATAGTTCTGGCATTAGTAAAGGCATATAACATTTTGAAATATTTTGTGTAAAAGAATGGATTGAGCTGTTCACACTCATAGGCAAGATATTTCAGTAGAACTGTACATTTTTCCCGAGATACTAGAACTCTATGAAAGAAGTAATTCAACAGCTGTAATTAATTTTCCTTTGTTCAAAACCAAATTAAAAAGTATTTAATCAGTGGATGCCAGAATATAGACCCTCAAAGAACTTTGATATGATACAAATACTTAAAAATTACATAGGAGCAGGCAAAAACTTTTCTTTGTAGGATCAAATTAAGTCAAATGAGTTATATGAGGACTGAAATTAAATTGGTCCAATTATTAATTCCTGCCCACACACATTTGCGAAGAGTTATTAAGTCAAATGTCTGCTCATCCTTTCAATTGAAAAACAGTGGTTTGGGAATCTCTCCTTTCTTGTGCCTTGATAGTACTGACTAGAGTTTGTCAGAAAACAGGAAGTTTTATTCAACAAAATTTTAGTTAACACATTTTCTGCAGAAAATATCAACACTTTGCCTGGGGTTTTATGAAAAAAAAAAGTGCAAGTTTTCAGTTTTTTCCTAAAGTCTTGCCATTTTCCCAGGAAAGATACATTTTCCAAATAAAGTTCCTTTCTTTAAAATCAGCTTTGTTGTAATTATTGCTAAAGAGGAAAAAAGTTAAAGTGAGCCATAACTCTACTGTTGTGCAGTGTAGAAGGCACGGTTTTCAGACCTACCAGAAAATCCGAACACTCTGCTAGTTACTTTGGACACTTTCTGTACTGGGTTTAGTAGTCACAACATTCAAATTTTGTGGAACTTGCTGCATTCCAAGATGTGCACCCATTGAATGAATTCGGTCTGTTATTTATTGTGAGAACCAGCAGTAGGTATGTCCTAGAACTGAGAAACACACATCTGTTTTTTGAGTTACCTAATTAATAGAAACAGCGTAGTGAAGTGAGAAAGGACACACAGGAACAGGATATAAACAGAAGAGCTGGGAAAAGACATTTGACAACAACAGCAAGTGTATGTCCATTCACACCCACAAAAGCCAAATCTTCTCTTACATTTCTCAGAAAGGGACAAGGGAATCATCCTTTCTTGCAATTAAAATTTAACAGCTGGAAGTAGCAGTTGGAAGTACAAGGGCCAGTAGAGTCAACATTGTACATTACCCATAACCCAGGAGAAGAAAACTCAACATTTTTTGTCAATCATAACCTTCATATGTTTGTGATTCTTTACAGGCACTCAAACAGTTTCCTGAGCAGCACAGCTAATGGAACCTGTTTTCCCGTGGCTTATGTGCATGTTTGATTGGAACACCCACCTGCTTTTTCCATAAATGAGGTATGTATTATGATGTTTTCCCATGAAGACTGTCTAGTGTCTGATATGATTTGGTGGCATCATCTGTAGTTTTCCTTCACTCAAAGCCATTTGTGAGTCTCTTTTATGGACCAAAAAACTTTTTTGCATGAAATATGCATGAATGTTTTAAGAACTTTAGTGCCCTGCCATGCTTGGTTGAAATCAGTCAGCAGATTGAAAAGTTTTTCAAGAAGGGACAGATAGAGAACTAATGTGTAAGCTTTACTTCTTTAGACATCAGTAAAAATATTTACTAGTCATTCTCTGATATATTGGCTGTTTCTCAAGAACCTAAACACACAGAACTCTCAAAATACCCTTCATGATTATTATGTTACCTTCCAGAGCTACCAAACATGTAGGAAAAAAAGAAAATTTGTGTAAAATCCCTAAAAAATAGTTCAATAAAAACCAGCCCTGAGTATTACTGATGTAATAAATGTACTCAAGTTTATCAGGTCCAGTTTTAACACGAGGAGAAAATGTGTATGGAACTATTGACAGTTTCAAAGGTTTTGTTTGTTTGATTTTTATCCCTGAATGAGCGGGAAATAAAGGGAGAGTAAAAAAAAAAAAATCTGATTTTAAAATTATTTGTATAAAAACCCAAGCAAAGTTACTAATTTTTCTGCAGCGTGTGAGAATGTAAGAATGAGATGAAGTAACAAATGACAACAATATAAGAAGAATTAGGGATCGTAATGAAGGAAAACAAAAGGATCAGTGAAATAATTGTTGTTTGCGCTTTGTTCACATCCCATTCATTCACTAGAGTAAGTGCAGCATTTTGTTTATCGACCTCAGTGAATGTTCTTGGATTATAAGCAAAAGAAGACAGACGTAGCAGTATAAGATGTAAACTTCACATGCCACAGAACATCCAGCTTCCCAATCAATAGCTGTTCTTCAGAGTTGTGAAATCTTAATTTTCTGAATTACTGAAATGACAAATATAGGTCAGGAGGAGCTTAGAACATGTCTATAAAAGAGAATTGTCATCAGGTGTGCTTCTCAGTACCTGCAATTGCAGCTACAGTAATTGAGTCTCTCAGGTACTTACTCTGATGCTGAGCAGAAAAGACTGACAGACTTTATGTCTCCTTTGCATAATATTTTATAACTGAAAGCTCGATAACATTTTATTCTACTTAATGAATGATAATATCTCACTCTTTTAAAAATTTCTTTTTCCCTTATCTTGCCATATCAGAGAAATTACAGAAGATCTTTTGCTCTAGAATATGCATAGCTCAAGAGAGGCCAGTTTATGGAAATATAGCATCTGGTTTTTCCTTCATTTTGATCATGCACAAGTGGTCTCCATTAAGCTGCCATGTTAAAATTACTTTCTGCAGTGCAAGGTGGAAGTTAATGATTTGCCTTAAGATGACTCAGTCACAAAAAAAAAAAAAGAAGAAATAGAATCAGAAATACGCAATGACAAAAAAATTAGAAAGATCTCATCTTTCTTTTCTTTTTTCCAACTTGCTTACTGCAATAATACATAAGGGCAAGAATGCTTTTTACTGTACAAGCTGTTAATTCAATATTCTTGTCCAACAATACTTGATAACACTTTGGGAAAGATTCATTTTATCGTGCTGCTTCATTTTAACACACAAGTACTAGAAAAATAAGAATTCATCAGCAGATAAAAGAACAAAGAAATAGTTTTGGTGAAAGTATACAGAAAGTAAAAAGGAACTGTGTGAAAGTTTGCTAGAAGTTTAGGTGAAGTTAAAAAGAAATTGAGTATTTCTCTATAGCAAGCAATTTTGGCAGTAGAATTTGGGAACCAGAGTTACTCATTAAGTGTAAGTGACCCACATAAGGGTAACAGGGCAGTGCTTATAACACAAGTCATGCCTGGAATGCAAGCATCGAAAGGGATATATTATTCAGAAAAATAGAAAAAGGAATTTAAGGATTGTTATAGAAAAATACAATGGTGTAAAACACCAACAGATGTTTATGGAAGAGACCATTGCAGGCTGCTTCTAAGGTTCTTAAATATAATAAAAGCTAAAGGATGTTCTAAGTGGCTGCCATCTCCAGCGGCTCAGTGCCCAGGGATTCCTACTCCTGGCTGCTGGAGCCCAGCCCAGTGTGCTCGGGGGTCTCCCTCCCAGGCCAGGGGATGCGGCTGCTGCTTTCCTGTTTGCATGTTCAATCAATCTGTATCCTGGAGGCACACATGTGCACACAGAGAGGACACTGACACGGCCGGTCACACAGACAAGGCACTGCTTTCAACAGCACCTACATACAGGGCTCACATAAAACGTAAGCACAGCCAGCCAAGTGCCCTCCTCTTCTTTGGCTGGTAAGGGCTGACAGTGACTGGTGAATGCACATCCCCCCCCCCCCCANCCCCCCCAATCTCTAGGTTCACAAACACACACACATTCACAGATCCCTCGGACCAACGCTGGAGTGGTTTGTGAAGAACTGCAGTCCGTGGGAAGGACTCATGTCGAAGAAGTTTGAGGAGGACTGTCTCCCATGGGAGGGTCTCCACACTGGAGCAGTGTGAGGAGTACTCCCCCTGAGGGCGAAGAAGCGGCAAAACCAACATGTGATGAACTCACCAAAACCCCCATTCCCTGTCCCCCTGCACCGCTCAGGGGGAGGTAGAGAAAATCGGGAGTGAAGTTGAGCTCAAGAAGAAGGAAGGGGTGGGGGGAAGGTGTTTTAAGATTTAGGTTTTATTTCTC
>RSEF01000004.1:80592515-80662251 GCA_003993805.1 Himantopus leucocephalus | reverse complement strand
GCTCACTCAATGCTGTAACTGCTCTCTCCAGCTCTGCAGTTTGACATCTGCCAGCCCAGTGGAACATCTGCTTCGGTGTGTCTCAGCCCAACTGCTTTGCCCAAAGTGGGAAATTTCTGACTCCTTTCTCTCTCCCTCCATGTCTTGCCAATACATTATCTCTGGTCATCTTTTCTTCTTCCTTGTGATTTCATATACAGTTACGGTAGATAAAGGTGGATGGTTCAAGTCTCACTGGATTGTGCAAAAACATTTCCTGGCACAGTTGATAAACTGTGGGATGTTTTAAGGGGGTATGAGGGAGATGGTGTTTTGGTTTTTTGTTTAACTTTGCCTGGAACAGAATTTTTTCACTCAGCTGATGGGACTTGATGTGTTTACGATACCTTCAACAATATCGCCCCCTGCAATCAACATGTTAGTCTCAATGGATGTTTGCCAGTTCGTAAAAATCAAATGTATGATAATAGAGAGGTTTCGCTGTAACCTTGAAAAACAAATGGTTCTCTGAACAGCAAAGCTTAAACACACTTCAGAGGCTTTGTGTCCCCTTGGACATGTATTAGTCCAGTTAAAAAATGGAGGTTCTGAACAGGTTTTCAGTTTGTTGGGGTATCTCTTGGTTTAGCTAGGGTGATAGTCTGTGCTCGCTATCTGCATTACGTTGGCTGATTTTGTCTATACTCACATAACACAAAAACTTATCATCTCCTGAGGTATTTATCCCTCCTTAAGTAGGGCTGAAACAGCCAAGAGTGTCAAAAAGATTTTGGAAAGGAGAAACAGACAATGCAATTGTGGAAGACACATTGCCCAAGAAAACCAGGCTCAAGATACCTTTTGTTCATTTTCTGTTGCTTTGTTTTAGGTCTGGCTTACCTACGAACCCAATTTCATTCTGAATTGAGGTCAGGCTTATCTGAAAGGCTCACATTTTCAACATGCCTAGGCTGAAGTCTTCAAATCTATAACAACCAGAATTTCGGGAACTTCTGCTCAAATTCTGTTTTGCTGTGAATATCTTGCACAGTTCTATTCTCTCCCTTGATAATACGTGCTGTTTGTTCTGGATATG
This sequence comes from Himantopus leucocephalus, assembly GCA_003993805.1. Classification (NCBI taxonomy): domain Eukaryota; kingdom Metazoa; phylum Chordata; class Aves; order Charadriiformes; family Recurvirostridae; genus Himantopus; species Himantopus leucocephalus. The sequence continues at coordinate 80,661,176 of RSEF01000004.1, read as the reverse complement.
CTTTTAAGTGTGGTCTGCAATTGTTTGAGTGCCACAAATCTGCTTCTACTGAACTGCAGCACTATCGCCTCAAAGCGTTTCAGTCTGCACTTCTAAAATTCAGTAGGCTTACTGAAACCCTGGCATCAACCGCTACATCCGTCGGGGGGGGTTTCAAGGTCTTTGTGCATCTGCTCATTTTTTTTCTGAGTGTTTTTCAGTTTGTGATCAAATTTTTCTAATGGGCAATAGTCTACGGACCGTCTACCTTGCTGATTCAAGAACACAAACCTGCTATTTTTAAAGTTACTTAAGAGTCCCACTGTATCTAGAAAGTGATTGAGAAAGGTGGATTAAATTGATATAATGGAATATAAGTTAACTATATTTATAAGCCATAACAACATAAACCCAAAGATTTTTTTTATCTCTTATGAATGAGTCCTATGAATTAATTTTTTCTGCCCCCCCCCCAAATGCCTACCACAAATAACAGCACAGTTTACTTTGCCTCTCTCTTTTGTGTAAGGAGAATAAAAATAGACCCCAAAACTCACCAAAGCCAGTATCAACATGTTTCAGCCCTTTCCTCTGTCTCACCCCCTGCAGTTGTACGTTGGTGGGAATAATTCCTTTTTTTGATCACCCTGGGAAACAGCTTGGTTCTAATCCATCCAGCTGGTTATTTATACATACCTAAGTATGAAAGTAACATTTGTGATCATTTGTTTATCTGCTCATGTAAATGTGTATGGAAAAACAAGCAAGCAAAAATTAGTGTCATTAAATTTAATGCGCTGACCTCCTACTTGTCTATGTAAGCGTGATGCAAAAGGAAGAATTGCTCAGTTGGCTCTTATAATGGTGCAGACTGCAAAGAGGAGATAATTAGTGCGACCGTAGGGAATGACTGTCTGGTAAAAATGTGTGGGTGTTTTGAATACAAACTTGCCTGAGTATAAGATGAACTTGTCTAGCAAGCACTTGTGTGTGAAAACCTGAAATTACCAGGGTAAGTCAAGAATGTTTCATACAAACTGAAATAAGTGAAGGTAGATACTTATCTGAAAGTAATGTGCCCCAAATGGATCTTTTCTCCTTCTGCTTTTCTAAAAAGAAGGGAGGTTTATGACACAGAAAATTATAAGGGGAGTTTAACAGGCAGAAAGGATGAAGATAGACTTTCTTTACCCCTTCTCAAGTGAAAAAATGCTTTGGATGCTTGCATGCAATTTCCCTGATCTGAGGGCTTACAGAATAGCCACAGGCCATCTCCCTCAAACTACTTCCACACCTCCGGAAAAGGAGAGTGCTTTCCCTGACGCTACCTGCTTATTGCAAGCATCATGCTTAGTTAAATGCATTACGGCTCTTCTCTGGGCTTGTCAGGCACCTTTAGCAGGAAAGGGAGAAAGGCAGAGACATTTCCCCCTATCCACTACTGAAGTTTGGTGGTTCCACTGGTTGCAAACACACTTTTTGTGCCTGCTGTGACCTGGAAACTTCTCTGAACATACTGCAGCTGATCCTTTGCCATGGAACACTGGGAAGTGCTTTATTAATTTGAGATAGCTCAGAAAACGATCTAGAAACCTTAAAGTTGGTTTCAAAAGTCATCAGCTCACTCTTTAATGAGAGTTAGTCTTCAAAAGTGCCTGGCTGCCTCAGGTCACTGGAGTTAAAGGGGGAGGCATGGAATGCGATATTGCTGCAGGGTAGGACACCGGTAATCGCAGCGAAACGGGGTTGTGTTGGCTCAGAGGCAGGACTTGCCAACTGACGCCCAGCATCACGCTGCTGTAGCCCTGCTGTGTTGTAGACCCCAGAGAGCACCTCTGAACAGCACTCCCCAGCACATGTTATGTGGGTATACCATTGTGGCTGGAACTACCTTGGAAGTCTCACCACTGTATCCCAGTTTGTGATATGGATGTGCCCCATCAGCCTAACTCCTTGTGTCTGCTTCTCTAAAATGCTACTCCTTGAAGCAGCTGTGTTCTGAGTCAAATTCTAGTTGGCAGAACCCATTTTAAGTATTTACTGGATATTTATGATATACTTTTCTCTTTCATATCTTATCACTTACAGTTCGCCACTATCATAAAAGTATGTTTTCATTTTGCAACATTGAAAAAAAGCTTATAAAACTATTCAGTATTGCCATTTTTATTACCCTGTCAAATTTTATAAGAACAGTGCAATTCCAAATCTTTCCATTTATTTTCCAGACTTCTTCATCTTTCAGTAATTAAATGAAGAGATTATATAGCCAGCTGGCTTTACAAGACAAAGCCAAGATTTTTACAGCAAAGTAGTTAAAATCATGTTTAAGTATGAGATCAACCCCAAAATATTCTGCTTAAAATATCAATAAGTGTTAGTTCTGTGTGTTTAGTCAAGTGATTCGTCATCAGCCTTACACCGTTTTGAAGGGGTCATGAAGATGTCTTCCAGCAACACAAACCACATACCGAACTCTATCTTGATAGGTTAATTAGTATGCAGTTCACGCTTCCTTTTAAGGACACTTTTGGTTAATGTTCCAGTGACTGGATTTGAAATTAATGTGAGACTCTTCCTCCCAAGCTTTGAAACAAGGGAAAACTAAAATTTCCTGTAATGCAACTGTGTTCTTTAGTAGTCCTTGGAAATAAAGAACTACTAATAACCAACTTATGAAAGTAAAGCTGAGGGACAGGAAAGTTAAAGGATGAGTGAGGAAAATATTCAGTTCTCTGTTCTGGTGGTGCTTCCAGGGTGCTACAGGTTCATTACAAGTACAGAGTATCTAGTATCTAGACTATCTATCATATCTAGTACAGAGTATTAAGTACTGAGCAAGAGAAGCCAGCAGGAGAAAGATCCTCGTGGAAGCAGACAAGAAACTCATGCAAAAAGTTCCAGATTTGTGAGGATCTTTCTGCACAGACCACCAGTGAACGGGTTCTGCCTCCTGCTGAGGACAGTTTGGGGAGCAAGGTGAGAGCATTGACCACGGCAGAGAAAAAGATGGAATATCCTCCTGCTGCTAATCACACTGGTCTTGTGGAGAGAAAACATGGTTTTTATGAGGTGGTGATCTTAACTGTTCAAAAGTATTGCTGAATTTCTGTAGAGCACAGCAGTAGTCAGCGTATTCCAGCAAGCAGGTCCTAATCTCAATCTGATGAGAAGGTTTCGGTCACTACTTTCTAATGACCACTTCATAAAACAGAGCCTGCAGCATTGTAACTGCGTAAGAGACCTTGATATGGACCTGGCACAGACAGAACGACGCAAGGATTTAAATCAACTTCATCTCTGTCAACAATGAAAGTTGGTTCATGAAGACTTCTTAAACAGATATTCATTCTGGTTTGAAACAAACTAGACGTTTGCATGATGATCTCCAGGAACTTTAAGAGTAAGGTTTGGAGGCAGAGAATAGATTCTCTATTTTTTTTAAGAAAATGGGTGTATCGGGAGNTGGGAGCTGGCCAATGCTGCGATATTCTGAGGGCTCTTGTGCCACTGACAGTAATTTATCCAGCTCTTTCACATGCATGATGAAATGAACATACCTTTGGCAAATGCTGTCTAAGGTTCTCTTTATTCCAATATAGTTTATTTAAATGGAGCTCAAGGCAAGACCTTCCCATGCTTTGGTACTCAGCATGGGACAATATTATACGGAGTCAAGGACTAGCTACCTGGGGAGAGGCTCCGCTGTAACATGCCCATAGCAACACACAATAGGGAAAATCTTTGAAGGTATATGTGGTGCTATGCCAGTCTGCTAAACCTTCTCACGAAACTCATAGCCCGTGACTTGCAGATAACAAAAAGGGGTTCAGAGATGTAAGTTGTCAGTGAACTTGTCTGTGTTGAGTTCTAAGAGCTCCTTCCTCCAACAGAAGGAGCACGATATTAATTTTCTCGGAGAATAGTCTAATCATTAGCCTAGTTGCAAAACGCTCATTAATTTTTTTATTATTCTTATTGCAGTGCAATGAGGTACAAATTCATATTCAAGGAATATCATGCTACTTTGTACATTTGTAATGCAACCCTGACTTCCACAACGCAAAGTAAAGCTGCAGCAGTTTTAATGAATGAATCCATCACACAGTTTCTTTCAAAACAATTTTTATACTGGTAATAAATCCTAGAATTGCCATTGTTGTTCCTAGGAAAATTAAAATGAACAGGAAATTGAAATGAAAACCCCAGACCTGTTAAGAAACCAACAAATCTGAGGCAGAGTTTTGGAAATAGTGAGTTAACTGTTGCTGCTTTACTTAAATTCATGTATTCTCTGACCTAGTATTGCGGTTCAGCTTGCTCAGCGCCAGCTCTTTTCTCGGAGCAATTCAATTCGAGACAATCACAGCGTGAGATCATATTTTTGTCTTCTTGGGCATGGGCTGGAGGTGAGATAAAATTCAGTTTTGCCAAGGTAAATTAAGTTTCTCTCCTTCTTATTGCCACTTCTGCTTGGGCAAGTAATAGGATTTGCATTTTGTTAATTGTTTACGGATGAGAGGTATAAAAAGATTTTAATTTAACAAAGAATCTAATTTTGGATGGAACTGATCTCTTCTCTCATCAAGATTAATCTGAGGCTTTACGGCATTTTTAAGGATTAGCGCTGACTTGGGAGAGAGAACTCCTCTTCATACCATGTTCCAGCGGTGGGCAGACAAGCTAAATAAGTGATTCCGGGGCAAGCGGAGCTCCCCTTGCCACAAAGGTTACCCACAAGTTATGTGAAGAGTCACTGACTGTGGTTTTTGCAATAAGGCTACTGGGGCAAAACGAAGAACTGTGCTCTAGGAAATATTTGCATATTGGCTGCAAATTCCTCTGGCTCAGCTGCCTGCAATATATCACACGTGAAAGGATTTTACACCGCAGTATAGATAAACATGCACCTTGCAATATAGCCTTCAGAGCCATCTTCTGGGGGAAAAATGGACATTTGCCAATGTAGTAAATTATATTTTGTAAAAAAAGAAAAAAAAGAAGAAGCAGCAAATAAAACTGTGATGACTTCTTAAAAAAAATTCAGAACACAAGACAGTGAGATGGGATTTTACAGCGTGCATTTTGAGTCAGAAGCAAAGATCTGTGTGAAAGTAATTTATTAGTTCACCTGGGATCTTCTGAAAATATCCATAGGACATTGTACATTCTTTAATTAACTACCAGGGGATATTTGGAAGAGGGTGAAGCTGATATATTTTATACACCCACCCACACACATACATTCACACACATAACCCCTTTTTTGATTTGCAACAAATCCTAAGAAAACAGCAAAAAGTCTAGAATGAGCAGAATTACCCAGAGAATTTGGGTTCAGTTCTGACATCAACAGAGGCTTTTGTTAGACTGGACCCAAACCTCTGTTCTTTGCTCTTAGCCTAAATAAAGCCCCTGTTTAGCAAACAACAAAACCAGCAAACTTTTCCTTAACATAGGTGGCTGGTTTATTTTTTGCTCCTAGCTCTGTGTTTCCTTGCTTATTTTCTGTTTTAAGTTTCAGTGGCTTTCAAGCATAGCCGAATAAGCTTTTCACCACTCTCATCGGACCTGGGCAACCACCGGAGTCCATCACATGCACAAGTTTGTCATGACTCCCCTAAGATGGGTATGGTGAACACATAGGTAACTTCTGCATTCATATGCTAATGTTGCAAAATTGCTGTTTGATATTATTCATGCAATGAATACTCGATAGTCCTGTTTTCATGCTTTAGGCAACTTAATATCAGTTGATAATGTATTTCTTGTATCTTAACAGTGAAATAAGTTTACATGGTAAAAAAATCACAGTAATTGTATGAGTGCATAGGTTTAGAGATGGCATTACTGGGTTTAACTAGTACCTTCATCAACAAATAATCCCATGAAAACTGGCAGGACGACTCAAGACCTTGGAGATTACTAAACAGAATTCAAAATTGCCTCTTCTAGCTCATGCAAGATGTATGAACGTAGGTTAAAATCCACTAGTTTCCTGGTATTGTCTACGGAAAGTTTTGATTTCCTGGTGTTTCTTGATACCTTTATGACCATTTCTCTACCATTTTAGACAAAGAGACTTAATGAATGCTACACTTACGTAAAAATGGCCATGAAAAATCCAGAAGACCAAATTTGTTATGGCATGGATATTATGGCAAAGGTTCTGTTATTGTTGCGTCCACATATTTCTCTTCTGAGACTGAAAGGTGAATGTTTCAGTAGGGTACTATTTCAGGAGGGCTGGGTGGCACAGAGATGAGCATACTCCTGTCCCAGCTTTGAAACTGTTTCAGAATCAGTAAGCGTCATTATGTTACAGTTAATAACAGAAAAGAATGCCTTTCATCTCCAAAAGCAATTTACAGCTTACAATAAACTGGCACATAAACTCTTCAAAAGGATCACTTTGTGCATTAACTTCTACTGTAACTTACACGTACATTTAGCCATGAGAGTCAAAATGCTTTGCTGAGCAGACTTTCCAGCCTGCTGTTCTTTGATTAAACTTCTCACGTAATACAGTGAATGTTAGACTAGCTCCTTAACGCAGGAGCAGTATACCAAAAAATACAAGTTACGCACACTGCGATTTTGAGTGAAAGCTTTGATTTTTATTACTATCTGATAATACAAGAATAGCATGTGAAGGGTAATTTTGCATTTGCCACTGTTAACACTGGAACCAAACTTAAGCTTTAATACCAAGGCCAGCTGTTATCTGTTTCCCTTCAGCTTTAACTTCACTGGTTTTGTACATGTTTAGGGAATGCTGGTTTTTATCGAATGTGAATCACCCTGATTTATTTAACTCTCTGGCTCAATTCTTAACACATAAGATGTACAGGCAAGGGCCAGACGTCACTTACCCTAAATCATTTTCCTTAATGCAATGATCATACTGGCCAGGGCTGGGCAAGCAAGGCTGTTTGCTGGGTCTGGATTTCATAACTAGACCTTCTAAGTATTTGGAGTTTATTGTTCACTCACTTCATGGGAGATCAACGAAAGCATCGGAGCAATTTAATAGGTAATCTACAAAATAATGCAATTATTGCTTGGGGAATACATGTACATTGTTGTTCTAATAGGATTTCTGTAAGAACCCAAAAGAGAAGACTTGGGGCTTTTGGGCGGGGGACATGGGTTTGTTTGGAGCCTTTTTTTTTTTTTTTTTTTTTTNATAGACGTTCAGGGGTTGGCACTGCAGGATTTTGAAGAGCTAATAACAATATAAGGACCAGAAAACTATTACATGCTTCTAATACACATTAGAAAAAGTAAAAATAATAAAATTATTTATTTATGAATGCAGAATTACCTGCCAGTTTTCTGCATTTTCTGTTTCTTATCACAGCTGCACTGGGATCTTTGTTTTCTCTGCCACCACTCTAAGTGAAGTAGGCTTTCATTTCTGGAGATGATCTTGAGTGCGCTCTCATTTAGGAACTTCTTCCATTTTAATGTGACTGCAGGCAACTTTAAAAGTCTGCTCCCTATTGAAATCCATGGCAACACTCTCTCCCTGACTGAAACCATCTATTGTGACAGTCTTGCACTGTCTTCTTACCATTCTGCTGTCACTCATTGTTACTTCACATCATTTATTATTATGTTTGTGATGACATATGTTTGTGAAGAATTCCCCGTTCCTTTACTTTGCCCAACCCTGGTACAAGTGGCACGTCACTAGCAGCATTACAATACACTTACACCTTTGTTTTAACATTTTTTTCTCCTTTATTGCTCCTTCTCAAGCCTTCCTGGGCTCCTTTCAGGCCCTTGAAGTTATTGCTGCAGTCATAGCCCGTTGGGAGGCAGAAGCAGCAGCAGGCAGCGGACTCCAGGCCTGTTGGCACCGACCAGCCCTCACAGCAGTAGCTCAACTAGCCAGCCCTAGATGTAAAATCTTTCTGTGAACCGCCTTTTCTTTCACATTTTCTTCCTCCATTGCCATTTTCATTCTCATTTCACCTACACTTTTGTGTATGTTCCTTTGCTTCCTGCTTGCTTTTGCATTAATAAGTGGGGCACAGTTCTAGGGAATTTTTGTCTCCCCACTATCTAACAGATCTGGTTGTAATACCACGGAAAAAAAGTATGCTTTGTTTAAGTCTGAACAAACAAAACATTGCAGAACTTGTAACTTGAAACACACCAGCTTTAAATTTGTCCTTGAAGTGAAGAAGGGAATATTTGCATAATTAAAGGCCATTTCTGTTTGTTTGTTTTGTTTTGTTTTTTTTTCTAATAGCAAACTTCCTGAAAACAAAGGCTGCACATAGAGAATTAAACATTTTCCCAGTAGTCCTGGTTCAATGCTTTGCTCTTCAAAAGTAACGTATCTACACTATCGGCTCTCCTGACTTCCTGTGTTCTTAGCTGCTCTCCTTGGTCAGCTGTTGTCATTCAAAGCCCATAGAAATTTGTGGAAAAAGTAAGTCTTGCTGCCTTCTTCCTCATTTGGGTGCGGGCAGTTCTGTTTCTTTGCACGTAGCCACTGAAGCTCATACTTCTGGATGGAAACAGGAGAGTTGAAACAGCTGCAGCACAGTACTCTGCATCTTATAGTATTAAAAATCTCATAGTATTAAAAAATGGATCAACAATTTTGTTGTTATGATTATCTGATGCCTTCCTTCTGTAACTAGTCTGGCTGATATCCAATACGCACTGTTTCTTTTTCCTTATGTTTATTGCCCACAGGTCAAATAATTTCAAAGTCCGTCTTTAATTCCACTGTGGGCTGAGAGCTGCCAGGTGATGTGCTATACCGACGGCTCCCCGAGGGACAGCTTTTCCAAAGGAAAAACCAGGCTTGGTGCTTGCAACTGTTATACGGGGGGTCAGTTGTGCAGGTTAGGTTTTTCTTCCTGCTGAATTTTTATATAGCACAGTATTCTAGGGGAGCAATAACTTACAGTTAACAGGTGGCTCTGACTGCCAAGGCTGGATTTGATCATGGCTAGCGTGAGAGCATCGATTCACTGGGATTCTATATCCACAGAAACAAGGAGTCGGGGCCTCATTATCCCAAGGCACAGGGCAGCGGCAGCTCCCCTCCAAACCGCCTGCCTGACAGCACCCCGCCTTTGATTTTGTCTGTACAGAACACGCAGTGGAAATGGCAGAGCGCAAGGGATGACGTGTGGGCATTAATTGGCATTCGATAGAGCTTTGTGGCTCTGGACACCTATTCTGTAATTGAAAAAACTTGTCTTAATGTAAAAATAGACCCTAACAGTAACCTGGATCTTTTCCGCAGGCATAGTTTGAAAAGAAAAACTAATTTCTTTAAGGAGGTTTGTATGTGTCTTTTTTTTAAATAGAGCTATATTAAACAGCCTTTTTAAAGTTACATTGGCAAGCAGGCATAAATTTAGAATCTCTGCCATGTGCTTTCAGAAACAAAAAGGTTGGGCTTTTTATTTTCTTAAGCGTTCTCTTGTGCATTAGGAATGATGATTTAGTATTCTCTTGAGAGGACAAGGCTAAGGTGATACTGTTGAAAAGCAGAAACCCTAAGGAAATTAACAAGAATAATATAGCAGCTCTTAGAAACTCCTCCAGGCAATCTTTCAAATTTCTGATCCAGACTAATAATGATGTTGCGCTACCCTAGGGCCCATTTTCTTTATGTAGGTGAACAGTGATTGTCTCACAGAAGTCCTGTGGCCTTGCAGAAATTGATCATCTCTGCTCTAATTTCAAGAACATTGAATAAAACTTTAAAAAATGCTTCCCAGTTAAATAAAGCCGCCCTGCAGCAGAAGCCAGTATTCCTGGGGGGAAGGGTGTGCAGGGGACACAGGGTGGGCTTTTGGGGGTTTTGCCCATTACAGTTTAGGGGAAAAAAGAAAAAAAAAATATTTTGGGAAACAAGAAAGATGGATCCTGTTGGGAGAGGAGAGATACTTGACATATGTGTTAGACAAACTGAGGTGCCGGCTTGCTGAGATAACAGCTGTTACGTCTTAACTTCATGGGGGGGAGGGAGACCCCCCCACCCCCAACCAGGTTCCTATTCAAGTTGAGTACGAGCTGTCTGACAGCAGGGAGGAAATAACTTCAGCCCCATCCTCGGACTGGGGCAATTACACCGTTCTAAAACAAGACGTTTTGGGAACATGGATCACCCCTCGGATAGCTTTGGCCATTAATTGCTGTAGTATTTCTAGCATGTAACCTCACTCCAAGGAATTTTTTAGGGACGCTCCTGGGTCTGCCTGCCTGTTTTCAGACAAAAGCTTCAAAAATAGTCCAGCAGGGGCTGAATTAGCACCATCAGATCTCAGCAATTAAACTCCAGCATTATCACCATGTCTAGACACTGGGCACTCTAAGGGTACTTCAGTGCAAGGAGCAGCTTCATCTTTGCCACAACAAACACATCTTTACCCATTAAGCAGTATTAAAATTTCACTCTCATTCCTTCAGAAATCTGTTCAGTTTCCTTGTCTAGGAAGGCTTTTTGGTTATTTGCCAGCTTGGTGTTTGGTGGGGTTTTTTTCATTTGTTTGGGTGGTGGTTTTTTTTTGTTGTTTTGCTTTTGCNCCCCATCTCTCCTTTATCAGAAATAGTGGAGAGGATTAGGAAATTCTCCTCAGATTCCTCAAGCTTTCCTTTATACATGAGGTTACTTAGGCATTACAAAACAAGCGATCAAGACATAAGATATCTTTCTTTCCTGTTCTTGAATCCAGGAACACTAAATATAAGGTGGCAAATGTAACAGGGAAGGGGAAATCACACTGATATCTTTAATGAATGAAATTTGCCACGTAGCTGTGTTGAAACATTTGATGAAATGAACTTACATAAAGGAAAGATGAGAAAAAAACTCATGAAGTATAAACCGCTTTTGTCAAAAAGATGCAGCCAGGGTTCATGTCTCTGCTGGCCGCTGAAGGTGACAGGAAAGCTACTGAGCCATGTACTGGTGGGAAGAGCTGACACTATTTACTCCACATGCAGTTATCCACGTACACCTGACTTTGTTTTAGATGGAAAGATATGTTTCTCTGAAAGGCTCAGAGAAAACTTCAGCTATGGGATAAGCAGATGGCCTTACTATGCAGGATCATAGAACGGTTTGGGTTGGAAGGGACCTTAAAGATCATCTAGTTCCAACCCCCTTGCCATGGGCAGGGACACCTCCCGCTACACCTGGTTGCTCAGGATAGGATGATGTAAGTCATTATCAGGGATGTGGCAATGTACTGGTGACGGCTCCCACATCCAGGTTACCTTTCAGTTGAGAGGTACTGGCCCACTGCGTACATCACTCCAGCATGGCAGCATTTTAGGGCAATCTGCTGGGTTGTTCATTATCCATGGGTAGAAGGAACAATCTACTGGTGATTGCACCCATTTTTTTTTATCAAATCTTGAGACTGTAATGGCCTGACAAGAGGTATTTTTGCATCTACAACCATATTTAATAAAGATGGCCTTTCAGCTACCCTTTTCTGTTTCACATCAAAATCTTCTCCCCTGCAAACACTATCTGCCTTGTAGTTATCAAGCCATGATTAAACTCAAGTACAGTTTTACTTGAAAATTTACAATAGTAGTACGTCTTCAGCCCATCAGACCTGAAGATTGAACTGCAATTTGATCTGGTTAAGCATTTTGTGTCAACAGAATCAACAAGTTTGTGTATTACAGCTCCTGCGAGAGCCTGTAGAAGTTGCATGTCCAGCACCTTTAGAGATAAGCCTGTTAATGATTAGATGCACACTACACCCAAGTATTTATTCTAACTTTAAATATCTTGCTCAGCAGCTCTGGATGTTACCAGGGATGCCTCCTCCCCTAGGAGGAAACCTGTCCTTCCTACAACTTTCCGTTTCACCAGTTGCATCCAATAGAAACATCATCAGCGAACAGATGAAATTAAGTCTCCGCATACTGCATCTGTCTGCTGCTCAGACTTGGACTCGGTCCGATAAGAACTTCTTACTCATTTGGGATTTAAAGGGAAATTGCTGCAAACAATTCAGAAAGCAGCTCTACAGCTTAACGATGTAGAAGGGTGTTGGAGGCTACAGCAGACGATCCAACATTGCATTAATTTGTAGCTGAGCAGAGATTAGGAAAAAGGGTGCAGGAGGAACATTTGACGTTGAGAGAAACAGAATAATCGTAGTCAGCAAACAGAACTTTAAGTGGATGAAGTGAAAATGTCAGGTATGTATTATATGAAAAAGGTCATCATATCAAGAATTACATAGTGATTCTACACAGCAGGCCCTTCAGGTTTTGCAAGTGGGCTGAACTCCTCCTCCTCCAAGTGAAAACTGACATTTACACTTAGGATTGGTTTTTTTTTTTTTGTATAAATGTTTGTGTCTTCTATGTCTTTACTCATTTTATGAAAAGTATGAAGCAATCTCTAGACACTTAAAAATTAATCTACTTAGCTTATTTTAACATTTAGTATTCTCTTTCATTGATGCAAGTTAACTATTGGATTTGAGGCTTTTCAGTGATGTCCCATTGGAAGAGGTGCATGAAACATTTACTATATTAAGCATTTAAGTATCAAGTGCAAAATTTTAAGCATCTTCATCTAATAGAAACTAAATTTCCCCTCAATTTTATCTCACTAATCAGTCTTGCCTCATTTATTTCACTGCAGAGCTTGAAGAATATAAGATTTCTAAGCACTATCATACTGAGTAGATGCTGACTTCAGAGAAAATGCTATGTTCAGCTAAACACTTCATCTGTATACTCAAATTCTATATTTTGGGATTTAATTTTGATTAATTTTCAAGGACTTCCATCCTCATCGCAGACTGCTGCAGTGACTGAAAGCTGATTGGGTTATTTTAAACTAAAGTCACGTTTGACAGGTACTCAACTGGCTGTGAAGCACGCTTTGAGAAAGTCAGCGAGGCTTAACTCTGCACTGACCTTTTAGCTGCCGCCTTCCGACTGTGTGAAGCCGCCCTCCGCATGCCTCAAGATCTGGTCCATGATAGCTTGGTGAGCCACAGCTGCAGTCAGCAGAGAAGCCTGGTCAGGAGCACCACTTCTGCAAGGGCTTCAAGAAGCGGCGAGGTTAGCAAATATCAGGTATACGGCTGCTTTCCTCACCTCTGTACCCACAGACTGCCATTTTCTACCTGCTTGCATGGAGGCCAGTTTCAGATGCAAAGTGGTGTTGGTGGGCTGGTTATGACAGAGGTGAAAGTTTGTCATACTTATGATCTTGCTAACCTAGTAGTTTTCAAATGTTGTCTTCCATATAAAACAAATTTTACATCAGTATTCATAGGTACCACCACTTCATTTCCTCCTCCATCTCTCCAAATGCTCATATTCAACCAATCTCGGAACCAGAGAAGGTATATAAATGTGATTTAAACTAAACCCAAACTCCCACAACACAACAGGTCCCCCTGGTTTTGAAAGCGGGGATTAAAAAGCCACAGGGTGTTTGTTTAAATTAGAAGCTTTCTTCATGTTTTATATGTTAATCTTGAACTATAAAGACAATAGTAGTTCTCACTGAGGTCTATGCTATCAATCTCTAAGATCTATAAACTGTGATCCAAAAAGCCCAACGAAAATACACTGAACAAAACTGATCCTTCAGTTTTCTCAGGGATGTGAAAAAGCAGCAATACAATATACAAGACAAACAGGTTCAGCAAGCAGCACAGCGTTAACAACTGGTCAAAATGGAATAAAGTAAAAATGGAAGAACTTAACAAAAAGTAACTGTTTCTTCCTAACACCTGAAGTATTTCTTAACCTACAGAAATCTAAAATAATTAGCATTTAAGGTGTTCTGATAACACATTACCTATGAGCGTATAGTAATATTGGGAGCTCCTCATTCAGTAAAAACAAAAATACTTGCACTTTCCTGTCTTTGTCATACATTCAAGCAATGGTTGTTTGCATGTGTGAACTTTGTATGCAGATGTCCATCGAAATAATGAAAGAGTTCCTTTTGAAAACTTGTCTTTTTGGTTATGAAAGACACTTTCTTCAGAGATGCCTGTCTAATCAAAAGTGACTTCCTTTCTACGTGTTTTTCAATGCATTCCCTGAGATCACAGTTAACGGCACTCTGACACGATGCCTTTCTGCCACCCTATATGTACCGGGTCACTTATATTGTACAGCACGAGGGTGTCACAGCCGCTGGAGATACTTTCCTCCTCTGTTCCATTATAAATGCCTATTTTAGCTCTCAACTTGAGAATTGTCAGCCTGGCTGCAAAGCTCCAATGATTTATCATGTATACCACATTTCAATCAACTCCTTTTTCTTAACTAGCACTCTTAACTTTTTTTTCCCACCTCAATCCCTATCCTTGGTATCACCACCAAAACCTTTTTAGCCATAAACCAGGGTGCGCTTATAGCCTTCTTCCTGCAACCTGTGACCCTTGCTTTTCAAAGTCTGCTTTAATTGCTATTATAAATGGACAAATATACTGACTTTTATCACAGTGATGACCAGCACTAACTACTGCTGGTTTTAATCTCTTATCTTTTTTTTCTTTTGGTAGAAAGCAAAGTTATCGCCAAAAAAAGGCTGTTCTCACCCCAGTTTGTATTATCTACTCCCTTTTATATACCTGATTAGTGATCGTAGCTACTTTCTCATTGTTCCACAGACAGCCAAAAATGAGGTGTGTGTCATTTTTTTTTTTTCCCATTGGAGTGATTTAGGTGGCTTTTCATGCAAATTTTAATTACAACTCTGAAAATAAGGTTACTTTACACTATTAGGAAAGAACATAGGAAAAAGCTTGAACATTTTCTGTTTCCAATTTCCGTACGAGATACTATGCTTAATAACTCCACTTTTTCACAGTCTAATAACCTGCCTTCCCACTTTTAGTTATATAAGTTCTCTCATTTAAGATGCTTCACGAGAAACACGGGAGATGAGTGTATTCTTCAGTATTTGTCAGCACTACATCTGAGAATAATGGCTTGATTTTTCGTCATCTGAGCAAAAGCACTTGTTAGATTAAAAGCGAATGTAGCTATGTACACAGCTGTAAGTGAAGTAAGCATGTTTCTTAGTGTGATGATGTAAGAAATATTTTTAGATTAAAACCCCCTGTCTGTACCAAGGCCATTCATAATTTATTAGGTACTTAGCAAAGAGTTTAATTTTTTAATCTCATCAAAACTTAAGGCAAGCTATCAAGCTATACAGAAGCATTACATATAGAATTAATTTTAAAGGCATTTTTAAGATCAGCTTCAAGAAAGACTAAACAGATGTTCAATTCCAAACCTGTGCAAACGGGGTCAAGTGCTAAAAGCAAAGGACAAGTAGATTCTCAAGGATAAGTGATCTTTTAAGTCACTATCATACCTTGTTCAGATAATAATAAATAATCTATGAACTGTTCTGACATTTTTCTGTATTATATATGGATTATATTCTTCTAGATCTATAATTTTAAGCAAAACACAAAGTAGGCTTAAATTATTTGCATTGGTACATATATTTGTTACTGTTAAAAAACCCAGCACTGTACATATTTCTGATAAATATAATCTAAAAATACCTGGGTTTGGGCCTACAAACTACATGTGAAGGAACCTCAATGATTATATTGCTGCTAGTTGTGTAATATGCAAATTCAGCTCAGAGATGAGTGCTTGCCTTGGCACATGCCCTTACGCTTACTGTCTGCAATTCAGTCTTCATTCAATCCATCACTAAATCAAGAGACAGACTTGCAGCATCTGGAATGGAATAGGATCGAGTCACTAGGTTTGACTTCTAGGTCCAAAATGTATTTCTGCCACCAAGGAGAACTCCCCCTACCCGAAATAACAACCCACATACAGCTTTTTTTGCAATTACAAAGCAGTGAGTTGTCTAAGATGCTTGTCAAATAGCTTTAAATGTAAATATTTTACATACATTTGGACTTTTAGTTTAAAGTCATTTCTTTGGTAATACCTATAAATTCCTTTTTTTGAGTACCTATCCATACGGTAGCTGTAAGAACTACCTCTCTTGAAGCCAGTAAAACAGAACAGCAATCAAAACTGAGTCACACGCTTGTCAAAAAATTGCTTTAAGAATTCTTAAATGGCCACTACTCACAAGAAGCAAGAAATATAATCCAAATCCTAACAACACTGTCCTACTGGAGAAGTTTGTACAATGCATCCAAGAGTAGTTCAGACTATCAAACCAACTAGTAGAGGGTGCTGTAAACCTGACAAGCAATAATTAAACATACCTGCATGAGTCCTCACATTATAAATTATTTAACACAACATTTGAATACTGAGAATGTTAGACCTGTATCTGTATTCAAACAGATAGACTTAACTAAAATACTCAACTGTGACAAGTCTGGATTAGGTAACCAAGTATATACAATCCAATTCCATTTGTTGCTTACAAATTGAGTTGTGGTATCAGTACTAAATCATACAGAACCATTTTTTGCTATTTAACACACATAGGTTTAGCAACCCGGGTATCAGTACTGGAAGCAGATAACGCCCTAAGCATTACTCTACAAATACAACATCGAATTTGTCACAGCAGCAGGATGACACAAAATATTATCTTGTTTACTCATAGTTGAAAAATAATCTATTCTATATTATTTAACTTTACATAAAATATTTTGACCTTAACTCTATTTTTTGTAATTATCTGCAATTAAATTTGAATTAGTTTAATTTAACTTATTTTTCAAGATTTACATTATTGTAAAAGGTTGCGTGCTTTAACTATTTCTACTGCAGGAATTTACATGCTTTTTAAAATTGTTAACCTTACGTACTTAGCTCTGCTACTGAAACTTTTTTTTTTTTTAAACACAGATGCTGTATAGTATTGGAGAAGATTATTCGGCAAATTGTCACATACAGGTGAGTAAAAGTGAACTTGCAACTCAAAACACTCGAGAGGCAGCTTCTACAGCGACACCGAACCTGAAGACCCCGATTTTGCATACCGATTATATTCTTCACAGATTATCCCATTACCATCTATCAAAACACCTGCGCTATTAGTCTTCCACACTATTACAACTGAATGAGTTTTCACAGACGTGTACTGACAACCTTCCCAAATTAGCACCTATTGTCTGTGAACATTCATCACCTTCTCAATTCAAATGATTAAAACAAATCAAAAAAAAAAGTCAGCTAATTATGAGGACAAAATAGAGTATTATCCAAAAACATTACCAAGTAAACTAAAATTGTGCAAGTGCATTAAAATAAACCACAGCCATCCGAAAATATAACTAGCTTATGCAGCAAGTACAAGACAATGATTTTGGAGTAAACGAGTTTCCTTATTTCAAACAAATTCTAGCCCTTATGAGATATATCTAGGCCTAACTGAGACATTCACATTGTCTATTTCAGAAACCAAATACTTTCTTTATTAACTGAAACTTGTAAGTTTCAGACACTGAAGCGGTAAAGTCAAGATGACATTCAGTGCAATAATCTTTAAAAAAAGCCAACAAATCATTACAACATTGCACTGCTGGGGAAAATACTATTTATTATACATTTAAATACAAATTTGAAATGTGTTGTGGACACATCTGCAGGGTTACAGGTAAAAAAAAAAGTGTACAAAATTATGTTCTGCATCTCTCAAGATTGAAGCTTCCAAAAAAATTTCACAAAATACCAAGAGTTCATCTTTGTAAGAACAGCAAAGATAATAATGCATACAATCTTTTGCTTGGCAGATTATCTTTGTTCCCTCCCTGCATAAAGTACCTAGAGTTTGTAAACAGTCTTTAAAAGTGTTAATAGCTTTAAGGAATGTGTAATCACAGTTCACATGGATTTGTCCCGCAATGAATTATAATGCTACACAGTAGTTTCGTGTTTCCACAACCCAGTTCTAATATTACCAGTACTGTCTGCAGTGAGCAAGGGTCCTTCCTGTCCACTGCTTTTAAGTGGTCCATTCTGAATGGCTAAGTTTAAGCCATAAGATTTTTGCTGGTTTTCAAGTTCAACTGCTATTGGTTTCCTTAGAATATCTTTTTTATTGTTGGTAGACAGTGTTTTTTCAGTATTTCTGCTACTTTTTGGAAGCGTACTGCAAGCATCACTGCTATCTTGTTGGGATTGGTTATACTGACGTTCTCTATATGCCAAATAGGCTCTTCGGCTCCTTGAATGCCCTTCGCTGTTGCTCTGTCGACTTTTAGGTAAGCCATTTTGCACACTTCCTTCCACACTTGTGGGAACATCATAGGCATATTCCCTCAACACTGCAAGCCTGCTAGCACGATGTCCCTTGCTTCTGTTCTTATGATGCCGACTTGGGTGTCCGTTTGTCCGAAACTGTACCTCTAAAGGAGCTACATGCATTTTGATATCGTTATCCACTGAATGTTCAGTGAGACTGTTATCAAGTTGAGGACCTGTGTTCAATGGCAGAGAAGTAGGGTGGCACTGAGCTGCTGCAGCTTGCAAGTTTGTTAGTTTACAACCTTGAGAAGAATTTTTCAGGCTTGATGCACTTTTATTTGTGCATGAAGATTCTGCACTACTGTTGGTGCACTTCGGGGCCTCTCCATTGGTTCCACTGGAACTGGAAGGCTGAACGTTTACTTGCACTGAATACGTACTCCTTCCAGGGCAGCAAGTCATTATCCAAGCATGCCTGACATCTTCCCTGTTAACACAATGGTGAACCATAAGAAAGGCACTGAGGCTTAAACATGTTGCCCCAAAAAAACAGCTGAAGATGAGGTCCATGGGATAATACAGGGAAACTGACAGAGCTCCGAAGATCCACAGAGCAACATACAAAAGCAAAGTAAGGCCCACGCCCAGCAGCTGTGCCTGAAAACTGTGCTCGTTTTCCAAAGCAGATGTGGAAACTAGTGACACAGACAATGAATCTTGATGAGCCAGTTCCCCGTGTTCGTTGGTGGCCAGACGCTGCTGTTCCTCAACAGGTTCCTTAAGTTCATATTTACGTTCAGGGTGACGTTTTAGTTGTATGAATATGCTGAGAAAATACATACAGTTTATGAAAATTATAAAGCTAGCTGGCCCATAAAATGCTCCTAAGCTAGGTTCCCAAGTCATCCAGCAACTGGAAAAGAAACAAACAAAAGAATCAAAATTAACATCTTCTCACAAGTCACTTATGCTTTATCAGTTCTTAATGGCACTTTGAAATTATCTTTGCTATGTTACATTTTCCGGAATAATCAGAATTAATTGCAATGAGTACTTAGAAAAACAAACCCCCGAAATCTTATCACAGAGCTCTCAGTTACACAGTACTTACTAAGGAGCATTAGGTCTGCTGCCATAATTTCGGATGTTTGCTGCTGCTGTTATTCCACAAACTATGATAGGAATCCCTCCACCAATAAGGTAGAACCTAAAAAGTAAAGCCAGTACATCAGTGGCTGCTTAATGGCAATGGATTTCATTCAGTCAGCATGAAGGAAATGAGCTTTCCGGGATTCTGGAAATATGCAAGTCCTTTAAGAAAATAAATAGGGTGAATCAGGTTGGGGCTTTAGCAATATCAAATTTTTTTAAGATTTCCTCGCTACAATTTTTTTTTTCCTCTTGTTGTAAACCAGCTCTCTCACAGTTCTTCACCTCCCTTGCAGGCACTGAACAAAGGTATACACAGTTAGAAGGAAGAAGCAAAAGCTGGCAGCCAGAAGTTGTAAACTGCTGGAACAGAATAAGGAAACGTAGAAGGAAAATAGTAAGTGGTATGACTCTTGTTTCAGAGATGAACTTGCCTAATATTATGGACACTATGTTCAGAAGATCAGCCATAAGAAGCCTTCTTGCTTGGTTGTGAGGGGTTTTTTTTGGGTAGAGGGGTTTGAGGGGTGGTGTTGGTTTTATTTATTTATTTTTAATGTACTCTATAATTTCACAGCATATAGCTCCTGCTTCCCTGTGGTGGTGTTAATAAAAACTGTATGCCTTCACAAGGGTGAGGGCATATGTTGGTAGAATATCTAACTTTTCATTCCAATTTCTGTGAATTCACATTCAATTCATTAGTGGCACATCAATAACTACTGACAATCATTCAAATTAATGGCACTCTGTCCTGCATCTTATGTTAATCCAGTCCAAATTCAGATCAGAACACACAGTGAAAACTACTACTGCGAGATACGGATGGGTAGTTGGTTTTGTCAACAAGAGACACCTATTCCGATGGTCCTGGACCTTTCCACTGCATTTCAGATTATTCACCAGAAGTAAGTTACTGCTGTCTCACCTGAGACACAAAACAACAGTCTAAAATAAATTGAGTCTTTCTTGGAAGTCTAAGTACACTTAACACGTTTACATAGCTGCTGAATCCTACAAAGATCAAATTCTGTCACTGGTTTATTCCATATCTTGATGCAGAAATCGGGAGCTGGCCAGATGAAACAGATCTTTATGGCAGATTTTACTCTTCTTATCTTTCACCACAAATCACTAAACCACTGCCTCAAGGATGCACCACTACTCACACATGAACATTTCAGTGAAGCTGGTTTGACACAAGGCAAATTGTTACTGGTGGGAGAGAGAAGCAATATGGATTGTTTGCAGCCATATTTCAGTTTGCTGTATTGAAGGAACAGGTTTTACAACTGGCCTTGAACCATACCAAGAACCAATGCAAAAAAGAAAAAAAAAGCACTTGTGTGTTGCTGTGTTTAAGTCTTCAGCAATTCCTAAGAGCCCAAATTACAAACCAAAACTATCATGCAGCAAAGAGCTGTATGAACAAAACAGTCACCAAGAAACATATACAAAGCATTCTAGAGGAAATACAGTAATAGTAAGACTTTGGGGCAGAATGCTATAGAAGCTAAAACTTCTCCTTAAGTTAGATCAAAAAGAAAAAACCAAATCTAATGACATGGGTACACGGGAGGTATTATAATGGTAACAGAAAAAATAGAAATGCAACATTACACTATGTACAAGTAGAACACCCACTCAGTATTTCTATCATAGTAATACAAATATTCGTATTTATTTTAAATAACATTACAAAACACAAATATTTGTATTTTTATTCTATTTCATGCTTCACATAAGTATCCCATTATTAAGACCTTCAGCAAGGTTCTTCGTAAAGCAGTTCTTTTATGTAAAAAGAAATTGAGACTGTTTCCTTTTAGCTTGGTTGGAGTCTGACGAATAAAACACCATTTCTGCACGACAAACTCCATTTCCTTCTTGTGATTGGCAGCTGAGGACCTCAGTTATTTTTACAGCCACTTGCCTGGCATGGCAATGCAATGTACTTGACAAAGTTTTTCACAGTCAAGAAATTCCAACCAGTGCCAAGCGTTGCACTATCGTCTCAAGATGGCTACTGTGAGCCACAGCAGATCTCTTCTCTATTGTGGCTACTATAGTGGCTTTCTGCAGAACACCACATCCATTTAAAAATCTTTTTCAACCTAGTTCATGACCTGTGATAAAGTCCCATTAACACTGAACGAATAGCATCACCAGCAAAGTTGTCTTACATGCAACAAATTTCCCAAAATAAAGAATAAAGCTTATCCATGCTAGAGCGGAAGGAAGCTTAACAGGTATGAAGTCCACCCTCAGAAAATACCTACAGGAACTGAAGATCAGTGTAAACGTCATGTCTACCTATCATCTGCAAAGTGGACTTCTTTAAACCCAAAGAACACAAAGCAGAATAATTTACATTATAAAAAAATAATAAGGGGAAAAATGTGTACCTACATACATTTTTCAGGGTCGGTTTTTTTTTTCCTGTTCCAAAAGACCCTTTGTAATTCTGAAAAGGCATAGGGAGGAGAAATATAAACAGCATGGAGGCAAACAGTAAATTTGTTGTTTTGTCTCCTTAAATTCAAGAAACAGGGGACCTTGTAACTGTAGGTGACTGGTTCCAAACAAGCAAGAAACTCTTGCACAAAACTCTTTGTCCTATGCAACTATGGGTAGTTTTGTTTTGAACATAAGTTTAAAAGACAACTGAATGAAAAAAATTCCTTCTATGGCTGTTCCATGCAAAAGTGTCACACATCTGACTGAGGAAATCCCTTATCGGCAAAAAGTTGGATGTTGAGAAAATCTGAAAAATACGAAGCATGTTTGCTCTGTTCTGATACTTATCTCTAGAGTTACTGCCATTGTCACAGATGAGGTGTCCAGATCTGAAATGGTATGTACATGTTTATGTCTATGCAGAGCTGAGCCTGTGAGGCTGGTAATTTTACTGTAACATTTTCCAAAGCAAGAACTCCATGACAAAGGATGGGGGGGGGGGGGGNCCCAGAGTTTAAAAAAAAAAAAAAAAAAAAATCACAACAGATGTTAAAAAGGCTACTCAGTACCCCGCTGGAAGGCACACAGTTGGCGATGGGCATGATATCCTACAGTGAATAAAACAGATTTACTTTTTTTTTAAAATAAAAGGAAAGCAAAGACAGCACTTAAGTGGTACAAATATTAACCTTCTACCTTATTAAATATTTCAATAAGCTTGTGTATAGTACTGCAACTTTTAGTTGATGATGTTCAGAAAAGCATTTCTGATTTTCTGCAGTCTCTATACTTTAAAAATCAAACTTTCTAAATTATTTGCCTATAACTAATCAAAGTTAATCAACTTCTGCCACCTTGTGGAGAATTTCAGCTTAGCAGTTTTTAATTAATATCCAGAGGCTCAGTAAGCTATATGAACAAAGTATGTTAATGTTTCCTATTACAAATATTTCACACAAGGTGAATTTCACAGATAATTTGTTTGTCCCATTCCAGTGATTTCAGAAATAAAAAGTCTAGGAGGAATGCCACACAAAGAACACTACTTTCATTTGATAATCCTGTTTTTCAAATTATTTGTAAGCAATCTTTGGAAAAACATATTAAAACTTTACTAACTTAATTTGCAGTGTTTGTTAATTGTGTGATAACACAGTTCTCCACATTCTTTCTTCTATGATAATTTAATGGGAAGCGTTGATATCTAAAGTCCTAATCAACGCCTCACTGGTGATGCTGAAATACCACCAATTTCTTACTTTACAAATCAGGAACACAGCACTGCAACAGTAATATGCTAAGACCCACCATCCTTCACCTCACCCTCTTAAACATAATGCTGAGGAACAGAGAAATCTGGAAGGGACTTTATGGACCTGGAAAGAAAATCTTCTATGGAAGGTGCTTGCAAAATACTAGTAGTGACCTGTTACGTTTTCTGGTCAGAATATGAGCATAGCGACCTGGGAAGTAATGAGCTGCAGACACAAACAACAGGCTCACCTCAGCATTGGTCTGGGTGGAGGAGGTGGCTCATCAGGATCTTGACATCTTTTTGCTTTTTTGGTTACTTGCTTGTAAATATTACGAGATGTCACTCCCAGCCACAATACTGTCGCAAGAGTGGAATAATGAAGAATTATCCCAACCTTAAAAAAATAAAAATAAAAATGAGCCCCCAAACATTTCCTTTATACCAAGTTAAAAATTAATCATTTAACATGCAACTTGCATAAAGCCTGAATTTTCAAAGACTCAGTTCAAGAGAAGAAAAAAACCCTCTTATTTTAATATGACTCTTCTGAATACCAAGTCATTGTGGTTTTCAAAAAGGTAAAATATGTTATGCAAACCCATCTTCCTATGCATTGAGTCTGGAAAGGCTACATACATACCATTTCCTCTAGTGGAAGAAAAACTTAACACTAGAAGAACTTTGCTGGCCAACATTTTGAATGTTAGATATCAATCATACACTTTAGGTAACTCTGTATTTTATGAAACACTTAACTTTAAAATGTTTGGTGTTACAGATATTCAAATTGAAACAAGGGAACAGCAAGCTAATGATATTGTGGTAACCACGTAGCAGGCAGCAAAATATACACAGCTAACAAACTCATCAGCAAGTTTAACATAAAGCAAAAGAAAAAAAAAAAGAAGTGTCATACTTTAAATATTTAACCAGCCCAAACATTAATGCAAAATCATCCTCACAGACTGACTGGGCACTACTGTTAAGAAAATGGTTGTCAGTCAGATCCTTTTGCATCTGCAGTGTTTTATAAACTGAACATTGTTTTCTTAAAAAAAAGTTCTGGGAATTCCCAAGTCCCTAAAGCTTTGCCGTGGAAAGGTCCAATCTGGTTGTCCTGTCTTTCCTTACTTAAAAGCCAACACTAAGATTAAGTGACTGCAAGAAGCGGGTTTCATATATCCCTTAAATGATGGCACACGTGCATAGAAGATATAACACTTCAGTTTCTGTTAAGATGACTGGAGGTGGGTTTTTTTGCAAGTTTCAACCAACAGTAAAAGCACAACTCTTCAACAACCCATCCATATCACAGAATTTCTCTTTGGGGATTATTGTCTTCAAGAAGGCAACAAAAAAAAAGACTAGTTTGTCAAACTATTTCCTCATCTCATATATGTGTGTGTGTGCACACGCACATGCATGCACCCAGACTAGCATTCTCTTTATATTTGTCGGAGAAAGATCAGGGACATATTTTATTGCAACACTTTGAACCATCAACCTAGTAACTACTGGAAATTCAAACAAAAAGCATTCTAGAATATTACGGCAAGGGATTAGAAACTTTTATGCATCACTGGATGGAATAAAGAAAATATTAAAAACATTTCACTGATATCATTCCAAAGCAGCAAGTGTTACTGTACTGCAACACTGCAACTGAATTAAAGCTGGCCAAATCTTCACAGAACAAGTCATTATAAAAGAGGAGTCTCAATAAAGCTAGTGATGTTTCTTTAGAGAAAGCATAGGTCTTTGGCTTGAAACATTCTCTCTCCTTCCCTTTAGGATATACTGAGCAAAGGGAAATAAATATTTTAATACCTTCGGAAATCAGTTTTCACATGGTCTGAAGAGACCACATATAGGCCTATAAAAAATTTCATAATAAGTTAAATCTCAAAAATAAAACTAACAGGTAAAACTTTTTTTGTGATAGCATTTTGAGCATAAAAAAATTTCTGTTGCACTTCTGAAATACTTTTCCAGTTTTCAAGTAACAAACTAGTTTTATCTTCATGGCTGGATGAAAATACAAAAGAAATCCTTAAGGTAAAAAAAAAAGGTTGATTTTTTTTGTCTAAAGTTTACACTGATGAAAATGCCTGTACAGTACTACTGTTCTGTAGGAGGCAAGGGGGAATGTATACATATGTAGGAGAATGAAACTGGCAGCAATTTTTTTTTCAAGTGTTTGCTTGTTTACTTACTGCTTGGCAAATGCTGGCATTCCTGGTCTGAGTTNTAGGAGGCAAGGGGGAATGTATACATACGTAGGAGAATGAAACTGGCAGCAATTTTTTTTCAAGTGTTTGCACGTTTACTTACTGCTTGGCAAATGCTGGCATTCCTGGTCTGAGTTATGCCTCCAATAAACATCACACATGTCAGGAAAATATGAAAGCTCAGGTTAACTAGCATATGCCAGCTTTTTACACTGATCCTGATCACACTGTTAAAAGAAACAAATTAGATAACATAAAACACAGCTGCATTATTGTCTTTCAGAAACTAGCAAGATACACTTGTGATAAATGAGATATAATTACTGTTAATGATTGTTTGACTACCACATACTTTGCAATCAAATATAATCTCTGGTCTTTATAAGAAATTAAAACACCCTCCTATTAACTAGCTTTATACAACTATTTGGGGCCTGATTCAAAAATTTTAGGCTTCAAGCTCTCCCATCAACAGAAATGTAAAAGGCTGAACAGTTTGTTGAATTCTACCATCATTCTTGAGCAGTCTCTTCTTTCATCATGAAGCAAAAGTGAAGAATTAAAAAGATAGATAGTTATGATAGCTAAACTGTCATACTTGAGAACAGATGCAATAGCTACTTGCTTAACTGTTAGTTTGCATCAACAAATTTTATACGAAAAAAACCCAATGCAGATTACTATATTGTGTTCCTATCAAAAAGAAAAAGTAGTCCTAAGCACTATGAAACTAGTTTTTTCAGTCTAGTAATTTTGATTCATACCTGTGATGGTATATGTAACTGACTATGATCATCAACAGGCACATTAGCAAAACCATGGCAGTGGCATAAATTACTGGATGCAAAAGATCAGCTGGCTGCGTATATAATTCAGCTCCTGTCAAGTCCTGACAACAAAAATAAAGTTATCATTAATCCACCTTATCTCTTCATTTTGTAGGGGTGGGGGGAAAATGGCAGAGGAAACACAAAATAAAGAAGTAACAGGAACCTTCTAGATTAAATCCCTTCCTCCCCCACCCCGACCCGCCAATTATTTATTATTTGATGTTGCTTTCTTCCACAATTACCTGCTACTCTGGCTGAGCTTTATAGATGCAGTCATACATTTTGTGGAACAGTTAAACTTCATATATGCTTGAATATACTGAAAAGTTAGCAGCTTATAGACACACACCATTTTTTTTCTTCTTAAAATACTTATATGTATAGCATATAGAACTGTGTATTTCAGTTACGATTATTATCTTCTGCAACAACCCAAAGAATGTTACAGAAAGTGCCCTCAGCAAGTTTGCAGGTGATGCTATAGACCAGGAAGACTGATCAACAGATTGGAAGACATTCAGAGGGATATTGGTGAGCCAGAGAAATTGGCTGATAAGAGATCATGAAATTTAGCAAAGGAAAATGTGAAAAGATCTGCATCTGGGATGGAGTAACCCCATGCATGCAACAATATGGCTTGGGCACTGGACTGAATAGAAAGCAACCAAAGAACCACTTGAGGGTACTGGTAGACAAAAGCTGACACAAGCCAGCAGTGTAGCCTGCAGCCCAAGGCTCAGCGGTACTAGCAAAACCACAGTAAGCGGGTGAATTCATTATTCCCTTCTGTACAGCACTGTGAGACCACCTCTGCAGAACTGTCTTCAATTTGAGGCTCCCCAGTACAAGAAAGGATCTAGTACATACTGGACGGAGCCAGTCTAACAGACCACTGGGATGACTAGCGGGCTGAAGCACACAACGTCCAAAGGCTGAAAAAGCTGCGTTTATTCATCTTTAAGAAAAGGAAGATAGAAGTTGTTTCATTATTATATTGAACTACCTACTGGGTAGGTATAGGATAAAGAAGGCTGAGTCAAACTCTTCTTGGAGCTGAACCATGAAATAATAAGAGGCAATGGACATTATCAGCGACATGGAAAATACTGATAAGATAAAGGAAAAAATTCCAATGAAAGTGGTCACATACTGCCTAGAGAGACTGTGTAATCTCTGTCTTTGGAGATACTCAAAGGTTGACTGAATATGATCTGGAGTAGTATGATCTGACTTTGAAGCTGATGAAACTTGGAGCAGGTAATTGGACCAAATGACACCCAGATGTTCCTACCAGACTGCTATTCTATGATTAGTGCTTGACCAGAATAGATAGTTGATAACTCAAATTGAATTCAACAGCTCATATGCATCGTTTAAGTTTTCTGAACCCACCTGACAAAACATTACTCAGAGTAAGCATGAAATAGAACCTCGGACTGTTAAAGCATAGCAGTATTTCAAATAACATCTAAGGAGTGACGTTTTCATTTACTAACAAGAATAGCAAGAAGAAATAATTCTGTTTGGATGCAGTTGCAATTTACTACAGTTCCGTTTCCATATCAGTAATGAACACTCAAAAAAATTTTAGTCCCTTCCAGCACAAAATAAAACAAATATGCTTAACTAAGATCAGTGGAAAAAATCTATTAAAAATAATTTTTCAGAACAGACAAGATACAGAAACTTATGTCACCTATAATTCTGAGTGAGTCACTCTTAAACCTCTAGAGTTGGCAAAGTTCAAAAGTATGCTGGGGGAAAGGAGAACAAATTTGGCATTCACAAAGAAGAGCAAAAATTACGAGGAACCTTCAGTTTGTTTTGAGAAAAATCAGAGTTATATACAATCTGTTTTTAAGGTTAAGACAGGTAATCTGATTTCATGGACTGAAGAAGAGTTCTCAAATTGAGGCTTACAATTAAGTTGGAGTCAGCAGTCTCTTCACCACTCCTTCAATTGTTCTTTCATCAGAATATAAATTTGTTATTCCTAACTAACTCACCAACCTCAGTTCACACTAATTTAATCAGATTGTAAGTTTGATTTTCATGTATTTGGTTGTCTTTGGCACCTGGAAAAAACACTTTGGTAAAGATCATAAGATATTATGCCTCAGGCAGCCAGTGTCATCCAATTTCAACACTACCCATGGCCTGGTTGATATCCAGCTGGAGATCCCTAGGAACTCATTGCTGTTACAAGCATAAGTGCGTGTATCGTCACATACAGCTGATGAGTATCACAGAACAGAAACTGTAGGAGAATTCCGGTTGCTGATTCCAAATTGGTGACGGGTAACAAGAGGTCACACATGTATTGATGTGAACTTAGAGAACAAGAGCTACAAAATTGCAAGATTTACAATAATCTTCTAAAACATCTGAGAAAACTCAGTATGCCCAGCCTAGCTAGCAAAGGCCTTGACCCAATACCCACTAAGTCAATGGAATTCTTACTGATTGCACTGACATTTTGAATCAGACCTACTAAAAGGAGTAAGGAGAACTAATAATGTTATTTCTGAGCTAAAATGATCCTAAATAATAATCAATAAAAAAGAATGACAGTAAAGTAACAGTAGAGATGACATAAAGAACATCGGGGCATTTATAGCCAACTAGGAGAACTCTGTTTCTTCTCAGCTACCAGTGCTGGTTTTTTTCCTCCTCCACTGCAGGCCTATAATAATGAGATCTCATCTGAGCCTCCTGGTTATCTCTTCTATTATTAAACAGCAGTTAAAATTATTTCCAAATAAATACAAATACAAAATTTTATAACAGTATCTTCCTAAACCACTAGATTATAAAACTAGGCACTCAGTTATGGGTTTCCTCATCAGAAAGGACTTTACATCACATTCTGCAATGTATAAAGATGGACAGTACATTACAACCTGCTTTTTTCTACACACAGGTACTAAAGTAAAGTAGACCAAAAAAAAGAGTGAAATAACTCTGGTTAAGCCATTTGCATCCAGCCAGGGTGATGGAATATTGCATTCAGGTCCCTCCTGCCACTACTGTTCCTTTATTTGATGTCAATGACAGCTGCTGAATTAAAAGCCAGACTTCTAAAACTGAACCCAAAAGAATTTCCTATGAGCCTGGGACCAGAACCCAGACTTTCAGAACACTATTAGAGAGTCTACAAAAGAAATAGGCTATTACGGCTTTTGTACTTAATATATGAATAGGCATTATGAAAACCTTTTTCAGCAGCTACTTTCGCATCCAGAGCTTCTGCAGTGTATTTACTGTGTGCAAGGAACATCTAACAGATGAACATTACTCTGTCTTCCTCCACCTACCCCCTCCTCCCCAGTCCCTATAGCCTAACATTTTGGGAAGTAGCTAAATATTTAAGGAAGACCAGTTTTGAGCAAGCATAAAATGAGAGCCATAGGCAGAAAAGGAAGAAAGCTGCCTCTTTCTCTAACTTTTCTGATTTCTGATTGTCAACAGTTCTTTATACAACTCACACTAAGACATTGATTATAATCTTACCATATATTAATTTAGAAATAGTCATTTACAGCAGCAGATTGAATACGCTCTTCATTTTTCTTCCTCCAGATGGCAGGAATGTGACCAATTTAAAGCATACTCTCTCTTTATATGCATACCACATATACAAATGAAGTTTAATTCTGTTTTAAAGAATGCTGTTATGTTTTAGGAAAGGCTTATATATTTAAAAAATATCAAAGGGAACTAAAGGATTATAACAGTTTGAAGTAATTTCAAACAGTACCTTCAGAGGTAAAGTGTAAAGTTGCTCTCTGAGCTCTTTTAAAAAGCTTGGCATGTAAATCTTAATTTTATTTATGTTTAGCTTTTTGGTATTCTACTATTTAATTCTCTTAAAAGGAAGACTTTTGAAAATTTGAGTTGCAGAACAAAAATAGCAACTTCTCATGCACTGATCATCATAAAGGAATCCTCTTTCTTCCACATACGATTACATAAAAATACATATTTAATTCCACACAGATCACATTAACTACAACAAAACCCATACCAAATTTACACTTAAGTTAACAATAGTTCCTAAACTTCTTACTGTTTCCCTCAGCTTCCTACTACCCTACCATTTTAATGTATCGCTTCTTCTCATTTAGCATCTGTGGTGATGACTGATGAGCAGGGTAACAGTCACCATCTGTAAAAAGGGAAGCTTCCCAGGCCAAATTCTGAAACAAAGAGCTCTGGGAACAGACCAAGAAGAAATCCTACTTCACAACTGAAGAGCACTAAAACAAGGTGTCTTGCTCCCTTCTTCTTGAACTATCACTATATTTTAGAAATGGTTAATCATTTTAGTGACATCAATATGCTAAGACTAGAATTCAGATATTATTTTTTAAGCAATATTTCAAAAATATTTTGGATAGTAACTAAGTGTTTTGATTTTTTTTTTTTCCTTTTTCAGTCAATGTCTTCTGGTAACAGACCTACATACTAGTGAATGAATAGCTGATTTGCAGTGAAATAGCTATTCCTGGTTATGGATCACACAAAACCCCCCCATACCTGGGAAAACACCCATGTCAGACAAAGCTAATAAATTTAATCTAACACAGAGAAGATAGTTTTTTTGACTGTTACCTTTCTTTATTTTAAACTGCCATTATTAGACTAAAGTTCATAAAAGCCCATTTGATTAAGTAGCTCATTAAAATGGCTTCCTATAATATAGTACTTTTCATACAAAAATTCTTTTGTCTAGTATATCCAGCAATTAATTCCACTTTGACAGATTTCCACTTAAACCTCATCTTACATCAACATTTATATCAACACAAGCAAAAACTGAAGGTTTATTTCTAATGTCTATTTTTATGTGAAATGGAACATGGGAATCCTCATTTTCTTTAATGCATGGGGAAAAAAAAAAACCAACCCAAAACTGTATTTGAACATTTTTAAGTTCAAGAAAGAGACATGTAATTCCAAGTGTCATACCATTAAAACGGCATAGTTGCTGAGGGAGTAGCACTGAATGGTAGTAATATTTTCATCGGAGAGAAGAATGCGACAACCATCAGATTTCCATCCCCCTTGTCCGTTCAGTAGATCAAAGTCCCACTGAGCTGCAACAGCATCTGCTCCATGCGCAATGCGCCGCAGTGTCACATTTATAGGAACGTGGTGACTGGCTAGGTTTAAACCATCTGTTACAAAAGAAATGTATTTGCACATAAATTTCTCAACATGTAACACATTAGATGCTAAAAACCTTTTATTAGATATACACTAGTCAAAACAAAGGAGTCAAAAATGGTTCTTATATTTAAAGACCATAAAAAAGAAATAATAAAAAACAAACCTATCTTGGTAAGAATAACTGGTGTTACAACTGTACGACGTTTCCCATCATCAGCCAGATTTGTTGAATTTCCTGTTGCTGGAAAAAGCTTTCCATTGCGAAATGCAATAAGCTGAAGCTTGTAGACAGATTCATCTGCTGGTCTGATTTCTCTTTTTTGCTTTTGGGTGAAAAGAGAAGCTGGCAACTGGATAGAAGCCTCTACAATTGTGTTCTAGAAATAAACAGATTTTTTAATTTTTAAAGAGAAGAAGAAATTCTTTAAAGAGATTAAATTAGCAACCCCTCCAACTGAACACTGTAAGAGGTGGACGCATTTAGCAGACTATGTATTGTGACAAACCTATCTGACAGCATTTCCAAATAAACCATCATAAAATAGTTAAAATCTGGTTACTAAAGTCCTAACACTTTTTTTAAAAAAAAAAGGAAAAAAAGTTAAGTCCCTGTAGTTACCTTACATGTTACAGAGAGTAAAGTTCAAGTTGATATCAGTAAACTCTCGCAAAAGTTTTCTAGATTAGACTATTGGCAACTAAAAGCAGCAGCCAAGACAAGCAGACAAAGAGAAATGCTGTAATTGTACATTAGTACCATTCAAAATGAAACATTGTATACAAACAGGTTTTGATAACTTGTATATAAATTATACTCGGGTAGGGAAGCATGCATGTAATTTCATAGAATTACACAAATATAGTTTCAAATATACACCCTACAGTGACATTCAAGCACATTCAGTGATAAAAGCAAACTGGCATGTTGGGGAATGTAACTGAAAAAATACTTTTATGGAATATGAGGAAGTGTTTCCATTCTATACACACCCCCATATATATGTGTATGTGTACACACAAATAAAATTAACCTTCCGCATCCATTTTCTACTTCATGCTTAATTACAGTATCACTCTGAGCAGAATTTTCAGATATTTAAGGAAACTGGTAATATCTGATTTAATATGTAACAAAGGTGAAAATAGAGCAAAACAAAGCCAAGTACTATCATGAGCTAGGGAGCGTTTCAATTTCCATGCTTATGAAAAGGTCTGAAAGCATCTGTCAACTTAAGATGTTTTAATAAAGAAAACCACACCTACTCATTAAAAATTGTGTTCATTAAAAATTATTCTATAATCAAACTTTATTACCCTTTGTCACTTTAATTATCTCGTCACACTCATTCTGCATTACATAAAAATGCTACTTTAATATTAGAAATTAATAATATAAGTTCGCTTTCCAAGTGATTTGGATATTTAGGATATTATTACAAAGTCAGTAGAGAAACAATGAGTATCTGACCTTTAAAGCCAGACTTGACAGTGTATTTGAAACGTTGCACTTAAAGCTTAATTGTTTATCTAGATTTCCATCTGGATCTCTTCTCCCATAATCACTGAGTCCTGTACGGTCTGATGTAGCCACTTTCTGAAATACGGTGCATGTCATCCCAGTGAAACCAGCAGCCTTGATTACATAAGCCTCGAGAGCAATATTTGGGGAATACTGTGACAACAAAAATCAAGCATTAAATAATTTTACACATCACAGGAAGAATAATAAATAATCTTAAAGGGATTCTCTGCCAGAACAGAAAAAACCACCCAGAAAACTGTTTCTATTTATCTGGCAGGGATAAATCTGTTCAGAGTATTTCTCTTCTCCCTGCAGAAATAGTAGGCATTTCAGATATCACCAGCATCTATTAAGAAAAGTAAAAAGCTATTGAAACTCAAGAGCCAGCAAAATGTCTTCTAAATAAATAAATTTATACTTACAGTAGAATAAACTTGAGCTCCATTTGCAAGCCGATACATAGCAATTTTCTGTAGACACTGTACAATTCTAGTGCAAGCCTTGGCTTCCCTTTGTGCCATCCACAGAACACGTTCATCAGCTAACATAATGTTACTTGCTATGTCCACCATCACGTCACCAAGCTAACAGGGAAGAGAAATAAGACTATTTCATATCTTTGAAAGCGTTCATCAAGTAGGATCATTATCAGAAAATACAAAGCGACTTGTCAGCACAAACGGCAAAAGGAAATTGGTTGTTCCTATCTCGATCACCACTTGTCAAGTTGAGATACTGAAATACTTTGACTCAGACATTTACCTCCATTCAAGAAAAATATTATGCCAATATAATTTGTCTGTTTACATTATACTTAGAAAACAAAAACATGAGAAATACAGATATTTCTTTAAGAGCAATGAGTGTAATGCTCCACATTCTACTCTACTAATTATTTAAAAGAACTATTTATAATCAACTTTAAACCTAAAATAAATAAAAATTAAACTATAAATCAGCAATAATACAGTTTGCGTATATGGAGGAAAAGAATAAGAAAATAGCATTACAGGCAAAAATTAACACGCAGCCCTTCTGCTTCTCTTCCTTTCACTACATCTGCCTTTTCTTTGATTCCTTCCTTGCTTGCCTTCAATTTTGCATGAACTGTTTTAGGTCGCAGGCTATACATGAGAGACAGCAAATACTCATAGGTACCAGAGCTGCTTTCAAAACACCAATTACACTGTTGTAAGTTTATGCTCACACTCCCCACCCTGTCTTCTGTATGACAGACAAATACAAACTATAAAGGGAATTCATTTATTTAGGCCACAACTGTGCCAAAATTAAGGAGCACCTACATTGACAACATTGACCTACACCAGATTTTCACAACATTTGAGAAACAGTGACAAATATTGGACCAAAAGTGAAAGTGTATGTATTTTCTAGTTGAATTGACTGAAATGCAATTCACAGTGCCTAAATTTAGGGACTGGAGTTTTCTGCATAAAGACAGACAACGTGGGGTGGGGAAGACCTCTCCTTTACCATCCAGGCTTCCCAATTTCTTTTCAGCATATGACTAATAAGGAGAGAACATAGTAGTTTGCTCTTCGTTTTTTTACATCTTTAAAAATAAAGCCAAGAACAGGACTATAACAGTATTTACTGTTTTAAGAACTGGTTTTTTTTAGGGACAGAAGCTACACTCAGTAGCCATTCTCAACAGCTAACACAGAGCCTCAAGCAGCATTTGCAGGCTGTAGCCCTTTTCATTAAATTCTCAAGAACAAATCAAAGTTAAATGAACTGAAGATGCTTATTATGCCTTATTACTACTTGAAAACTGGTAACATGTTTTACTCAATAACAAATGGTGGTTTTACAATAAATTATCAGTATAAAGATCCTGAAGTCACAGGACTTTTTTTAAAAAAATATTACACATTATTCTTTCCCCTGCTTATCAAGGTACGCACAAGATTTTCCAACTGCATTCTAACTTAAGACAATCTGCTAAGAATTTTCTGAACGTTTGTCTTCACTTTGTTCCTTCTGACATGAAAAAGCTATTAAATGAAGCTTTTTATAATTTAAAGTGTTTATCTTTCAGGATGGCCACTGTAACACAAACTAAAGAACTGACAATAAGATGGTATAAGTGAATACAGCATCAAGAAAAAGTTTGTAGAGTAATACCCTAATAAGAAATGACTATGTCTTATTAATAGCTACTAAAATTATTAAATGAAATTGCAGTCATGTTCCTTGAATCTATCAGCAAATCAAAGGTTGACTTCAAATCAAACCAATTAAGAAAAAAAAATACATCGTCTAAGACGAAAACTACCTATGAATTTAACTTAGATTTTTCCTATCATCTATTACCCTCAAACATGGCAAAGTAATGCCAGATTGTGTCACTCTACAGACAATAAATCACAGCTGAGAAAATATCCTTATAATGTAACAAATCATGCAGCAATCTAAAACATGTTTCTATTTTTGACTGGGTAAAAAAACAGTCATTCAATGAACTGCTTGTATAATTCCAAAATACACCAAAAAACCCCTAAACAACCTAAGCTATGATTGTAAAAAGATTTAGCCTGAAAATTCTCCAAGGAGTTCTGCAAAGAATTTACAACCGGCATTTATGGTTTGCTGAAGGTGGATGGGGAAATTTGGCTTATTTTTGCGCAAGTTTAAAATTGAGGCATTGTGGTCTTCAACTTCCCAACATGCACTGTACAGTGAGATAAATATAACCTCTGTTCAGCAGTGAAACAGAGAGTTCCTACCCAGTGGTGGGACTATCCAACCACTCACATTTTTCTCTCCAACAATGAGCGTTCTCTAAGATTTTATTTTAATGTCTTATCTTATATCCTGCAAGATAGAGGAATACTGAAAACCTTAGAGATACAGCTCAATACTGAATAAAGACAGCCTACCGTGGTGGGAGGGGAGAAGGTAAGTCTTGTTTTATTCATTATTGAGAGGATCTCTGAGGCTTTCATTATTTGTATTTTTAGATAAGAACATACCAATGAAAACCTGTGTGACCCACTCCATATTAAATAAAAACAGACTTACTGTACCTATCTCCCTGCTCCAGTGCTGACCAGAGGTGTTACTCACATTACAGGTCCAGTGAATGCTGGATCATCTCAGCGCGAATGCAAAGTCTGTGACCATGGGTCAGCAACTTCGGGGACCTACTAAACAAACAAAAACACGGAACAGAATCTGATAATCCGCTAACTCAGTGCCTGCATCTAACGTTGAGAAGGTTTCACTGCTCAGAATACTTAAGGACAAATACTTTGATTATCTTTACAGTGATGGCAAATTATCCAGTTACCTCTTTGTACTTTTCAGCAAATCTTCCAAATTTCTCTATCATTTCAGCAACAAAAATAACATCCATCTTATCAGAAAAATTTGCTGCTTCAACAGTGTAAGCCAAGAGCTGTCTTGCTGTTGCCACTGCATTAGTAAGGTTGAGCGGCATCTACATAGAGAACAAACATAAGCATTTTGAAGGAGTGAAAATTAAGTACAAGATAGAGGCAACACTTCAGCAATTAATAAATAAGCATCTCCCCAGAGAGGACAGCAATCCCCACAGGGATGAGAGTTTTTTAAGTAGCCACGTACTACCACCTTATCTGTTAGCAAAAACATTTCCTACAAGCCAGAGAACCAGCATTTGTACCTGCAGCCAGAAACTGTGCCATGTCCTGTTGTCCTAGAAGGGAGAGAGGTGTTGCATCAAGAAAAGGAGGAAAAAAACCCCAGTACTGTCAAATGCTTATTTTCCTTTTCACCAGAGCCTAGGCATGACAACACAAAGCTCCTAAAATATGAAAATATGGCATTCTATAGCAAAAGAAGCCAAAAGAAATTCAAGCACACCACTGCTGTAGCATTCACTTTAGATTCTGTAATTACAGAAAGCATTTGAAGTGGAACACACACAAAATGAAAAAAAGAAAAAAAAAATGGAAGACACATCCGCTCTATGACAAAGCTTACGATTTCATTCCTGAAACAAGAACCATGCTGGAAAATTCTTCACTAAATAATATGCAACATCAACATGTCTGAGCTAGCAGGGACCAAAAATGCAAAATTTCAGGTAGTACAGTGGAAAGCTGTGCAAATGTTATCAGCACAAATGTTTAGATGTTGTTTATCCACTATAATCCAAACTAGAGACGTCCCATATCTCCATTTTTTTTGGTGTACAGATATCTTGTTTGCCCTACTGAATTTGCGATGTGCCACATAAGCACAACTATATATACGTCCCTGCTGGTCTCTGCACTTGTACATAGATTTGAATACAATTAATGGAAGATTATTTTTTTCCAAAACACTAGAAGTCAGGCATTTAAAGTGTAAATAAAGTTCAAAGTCATAACACAAATTGAGCAAAGTCAACTTTCAAATTCAGATATTCTGTATAATTTCTTTGAACTTTTTCTTGAAACACGGATTTTTTTTTTCCCATCTAAAACTATACTTGTATGATACACAAACAAGAAGAGTGAAATATAAATGTTCTTGTNATAATTTCTTTGAACTTTTTCTTGAAACATGGATTTTTTTTTCCATCTAAAACTATACCTGTATGATACACAAACAAGAAGAGTGAAATATAAATGTTCTTGTGTAAGTGTTACAAAGGTTTCACTCCAATTTCAGCTTAGACCTCTACTTGATTTAAATTGCTTGGCAGAGTTCTAATGTTCAAAACGGCCCAACTACCTTTGTGTTCAAAGGCTCTAAAGAAGCCTATGATATTATTACATTTAATATTAAGTCTCACAGACAATAAATTTCTGTGCAGAGTACTGCTGAAAATTCCAGACCTACTACACATAAAAAGAGGAAGGCTCTAATAAGTAAAAAAAAAAACCTGCTAAAACCAAGACATGACACTTCTCCCATAAAAAAAAAATAAAAATTGAAACCTCTATTTCAGTGTAGCACACCTGTGTGCATGTATTTTTAAACAGATAATAGGAAGTTTTCTACTTCACACACGGAAATTATACTTCTACTTTTCTGAAGATACCAATCTGACCCTCACATTTTAAACTTCCTACTACAAAGCTGGCAACATTCTTCCACAAACTGATAAATGTTGGCTAACCAAAACCAGTTGTAACAGGCTGAAGCAATCCGGCTCTTGAGCAGTTGCAACTCAAAAGCTGGGCTACAGTACACAGGCAGGAGTAGCCCTGAGCTGTTACAGACCTTGCTGGAAAATGTGAATTCCCAGGTGAGGAAAAAGAAAACCAGCAGCATCAAAGCTCTCAATAAGCAAACACTCAAGCTTGCTGCATCCCACAAAGGAACAACAAAGGGACCCCCAGCATTATCCCCCACCTGCTAACCAGTCATTAAGCACCACCACTTTCAGCCCTCAAACATGTTTCTTGTGACTAAGCCATGGCATGCACCTCTAGTGCTCAGAACGTAAAGCAGTAGAGCACAAATAGTCATGTCAACTCCTAAGTTTAACCTGCACCAGAACAGTCAGTC
Organism: Himantopus leucocephalus; assembly: GCA_003993805.1. Classification (NCBI taxonomy): domain Eukaryota; kingdom Metazoa; phylum Chordata; class Aves; order Charadriiformes; family Recurvirostridae; genus Himantopus; species Himantopus leucocephalus. Next base: position 80,622,917 of record RSEF01000004.1, on the reverse strand, counting down.
CTCTCCCTTTCTCTGCCTCCCACCCATTCCATCTTTCTTACACCAGTGCTCACCGGTCCTTAGGGAACCAGAGCAGAAAGATAAAACCTATGTCTGCATTAGTAAGTAACTCAACACAGAGGGAGCAAGTCAGCAACAACCCATCTACACAACATGCAGTTCCATGATTTTACCTCAAACTAGATTTAGCCCAAGCCACTGGACATCAAGCTTTCACCATGTGTATAAATCACAGACATCCAAAGGGCAAATATCATTTTAGATCCTGATTGTCCCAGTTAGGGGCCGTAGTGCTTCTGACACACAGAGTGAAGTTTTCTCTAAATGAATGTGAGCTCACACACTGGAACACTCTGAAAGCACACAACACGCAGTAATCCTACCCCGAGGTCAGACAAGCACCATGGCGGTGCTACCAACATCATCAACCCAAGTGGCATAGCAGCATCATTAAAAAAAAAAACAAAACAAAAAACCAAGAACACACACAAAACACCAAACAATCAAAAAACCATTTTTTTAATCTCCACAGTTTCACCTGTTGCATTGATGCTAGCGATCTGAAAGTATGCACTGGAAAACACCAACATTAAACCAGAGGTTTAAAGCTTTATGGAGTATTGTACAATAGAGCACCTATACATACAAGGTTGGGTACATCACTGCACAGGTACACCTCTACAGAACAGTGCTTGTGAAAGTGTGCATTAACTAGAGATAAGCCTCAAAAGGAGTTTGGAGCTGAAAAATTTTGTTTCATAGGTATATTTAAAATCTAGAATACTCTCTTGTATCCCGGTGAGTACTACCAGATTAGAGAAGCCGAGTTAACACTCACTATTTTCCCCAGTTAACTCTCACCAGCAGCACCGAGTCTATTAAGAGGTTTACAGCAACAGAGGCAGAGAAGAGTGACTACTCTCTATTACTATAATGGAAATAGCTGTTCTCCATTACAACTTCAGCCCGCCTGGTTTCTTTATAGCATGTGGGCAGGACAGGGCACCCAGCTGACAAAAACTATCATGACAAGTACCATTCTCTTATTTTACACAAGTACACCAAAGAGTAAAATTCTCCTTGCACTTTCAATCTGGGGGAACTCATAATAGGTATTAAACCACACTCTTAACATAGAACTAGAAGTTCTAGTGTTGTACTCAGAGGTATGCATTCATCATAATTCACTGAGACCACCCGCATTACCAGCTTAAAAAAAATGGTGAAACAGACTTTTGAGATTTTATTTTCATTAAAGGATTTGATTTTATAGAAATGCACAAATTACCTGGTTGAACATATAAAGAACTCGAGTCACATCATTTGCATATTGGCACCTGGAGTAGTCCTCTTCTGCCCAGTACCCTCCCCTGTCGCACCTGCGCCAGGCTCTTCTCTCATCTTGTGAGTTGCCAGGATATATCCCACTGCCAGCAGAATAACGCGTACACAGCAGGTATGCCGTGATGCCTGCCAATGTTCTAGGCCACCTGGGGAGTCAAAAGCAAAAAAAATTAGACAAATTTACATGACAAGTAAATAAAAGGATTAAGCACTACAACATGAAATAAAGAGACACTCAAAACTAAGCATCTCTAAACTATTTAAAGGGCCACCTTGGCTCGCCTTCAGCATTTTCAAGCTGTTCATATTTGTGTATTATTAACAAAACAAGTTCTAATGCTAGCATGCTTTTTTTAATTCTTTCATGAGGTTGCAGGCGGAGAAAGGTGCTTATAAAATTACTAAAAATAGTTTACAATTTTTTTGTTAAAAAAACACCTTGTCTACTTCATGAAAAATTCCATATTAACACTATAAAAACAGTGAAATACATACTAGAAAGCCCTGCAAGCTTTCTACTTGTCCTGCTCACATGCATCAATGTAGCTTTCAAATGACTGCATTCATATCACTACTAAACTGCAGATATGAAGACTACATTTACAGTAATTAAGAAACAGTAGCAGTAGTACAACCACTTGGACCAATTTTGCAACCAAACATAATACCAAATAGAAACTAATGGGAAAAGAAAGTGTTCATAATGTTAAGAAGATAGAAGAGAATTCCTTTCACTCAAGATATGTGGAAGTAAGCACTTTTTAAGAAAACTTTTAACATTCTCTCAACTTCCTCCTCTGTAATTTTACTGCGTATTTTATCTGTACAAACATGCACAGATAAAAATGAAATAAAGAATAAATAAATACAGAAAATGAAATTGCAATATACCTTTAGTACACTGATCATTCATGAGATCAGGACCGATTCAAAAGAAACAGAAGAACAGAAGGAAACCACACCTGAATTAAGCTGCAATGCTGAGAAGAGAGAAGGACACGGACAAGGAAAGGCAGCCAGTCTGCCTGCCCGTCCTGCTGGCCCTCTCCCCTGCTAGGATATGCACAAGCAGTATTTTATCATTCAGAACACTAATACTTAAAGTTTAAAAGCAAAAAGCATGCATACCTAAATTGCAGAACGCTAAGTATCTCAAGTCCAGCAACCCAACATACAAGTTTTAACTAAAACTGAGAGCAAGGAAGAGCTTCATCTGATCATCCCAGGCTTTCTGTACCATAGTTAAGTCAAGCTCCTTGAACAGCCTTAAGAGCTAACATACTTTTCCCCAGTTTTAAGTATTTCAAAGGGCCTTGCACAAAGCAGTTGTCTCCAAAAATTGAAATGGCCCAACAAAATATTCTGTTAGATTACACCGCGGTTTGAAGTTTGCTTTTAAATCTGGACTGCATTTCAGTAAATGGCCATTTACTCGCTACTATCATCTAAATTAAGAGATGCTCAGAACTTATCTATCTTTGAAAAAAATATTCTATGTTTGCAGGAAGATGGAGTAAATACCTTGAAGAATGTTCCATTTCAGGAAATTAAAATTTAGGTAATATTGCCAAAGCAGAGAAACTGAACAAGTCAGCTCCATTTTCCTGCTTATTATTCATCTGTTAAGTAACTCCTCTTACTGAAGATGCTGGCATTTATCACAGTTGTTTCTCAAATAAAAGAATAACTCCAGGGATGGACCAAGGCAAAAGGCTACACTTATATTAAATGATGCAAAAGATTAACTTTTTGGGGTTTACTGAAAGTTTTCTCTATCTCAAATTCCTATTTATTCCTAATCAGCTCCAACAGAACAGTTTCAGCATGTTCAGTAATGGAAGGAAGACTCTTACTTCAGGCCATTTTGGCAAAGATTACTTAGGTTTGGGCAACAAGCAACTCAAAGATAGCTGCTGGTGGCATCCTTACAATGGCCAAGTCATGGCAATAACTATAAAACAATTCAGAGTCAGTAAGATATCTAATGGAGAAGACTAGACAATAATTACAACAAACCAATAGAGAAAACAAAGGCTTAAATTTTACTGTCTTTCATAATAACTTTGGCATTACAAATCAGTTCTCCATATTGTAGTGACATCATTTAGTTATGAAATGGAGACATTATTATGACCATCACCATAGTATGTGAATACCAGAAGAGACAGAAGATTATTTGGGTATCGTAGCACAGATTCATCCAGTCTAGCAAATATACATAACACTTCCATTCAGAGCCTCATCAGCCACTTCCAGAAATTAACAGAAGTGTCACCATTCAACCTTTATCAGAACAGAAAACTTAGACCAGAATCGGTGACAATAGAGGTGGTTAAACGAAAGAAGAAAAAAAAAAAACCCGAAACAATTAGCATAGTTTTTAAATGCCAGGAATTGTATACACGTTTTTTAGAGAATGTAAAATAATTTAAAGAACAGGTATAGATTCTGCAATGGTAATGTAAATTATTTACCATCTTTTCTCCCATATAGGAAAAAAAAAAGCAGAAAGGACAAAAATCTTCCTTAGAAAAATTGTAACAGCCTTTGTGAATTGCTGCAATCCCAGTAGTGACCTTGGTGCAACATTACACACACCCTAGCAAGCTAACAAAAACATCACTTTGGATCATGCTGGCCAACTCGGATCATAGGTAAGAGCAAGTTATGGATCTGCTGGGGAAGGAGGAAGGGATAAGGGGATCCAACACATGTAAACTTAGCTGAGTCTCTAAAATTTCTGTATGGACTAATTAAAATAAAGTCCGATCAACACAGACTGGGGGAAAAACAAGTACAAAGATGAGCTACTTCAATGCTCCCAATACTTAGGGATACATAATGAGCCTTCAGAGACTGAAGCCAAAATAGAAAACAGGCAGATGAGGACAACTAATAATACAGCTGGCACAGCTGTTAAAAGACATGCAGGCCCACAAATACCTTGCAAAATACACCCAAACCTCAGCTTCCAGAATGTAGAGTCAGGTTTCCAGAAACACTGACACTGGAGTGCCAAAACATAATTTCCAAAACAATTCTATCAACACAGAAATTTTTGTATTAAGTTTCCACATCAAAGATGCCACTTTGAAAGGGATATTGGTCTCCCTCTTTGGAGACAGTTTTTGAGAAGCTGTATTTTTCCAAAACATTTTAAGTTAAAGTGTGGTTAGCTCAGTTTTGACTGAATGTATCGCCTTACAGACTGAGTGCCACATGGCCTCAGGATAATTTAAACTCTGCGGTCCTGGCAGATGTTGTATGACACAACCTCCAAGACAAATATTTTCACTCAAAAATAGCATGTGCCGTTCCTTTCCTCACTACTCACACCTAGTGCTAAAGAATTAGAAAGACAGAAACCAGAGTCAAACACTAGGACTCAGCTGAAAAGCAAGTTTTTCAGAAGAGCTTTAATTACTATATTTTTAAGCAAGTATAATTTCTAAGCTATATAATCTGGAACTTCTGTAGCCATCCAGTGGAAAACAGTGAGGGTATCAGTGTTTAACACTACTTCAAAGGTTATTAGAGTATCACAAGATTATTTGCCTGCTCTCCCTGTTCTTCTCTCTGCTTCCCCTATTTTTTAACCATCTCTTTCCCTTTTTTTACTGTTCCTTTATTCCTACTGCATTTACTTTTCATTCGTCTCCGTGCACAGCATTTTATGATCTTTTACCATGATCTTCTCAAAAGAATATTAGCAATGCCAGACAGTCATATAGTGTGCGCTACCTTTATAGCGAATTTAGATATCTACAGAAACATTTTAGTAATAAAACTAATATATTATTAATCTAATGATTCAGAAAGCTTTCCATTAAGCTGGACATAAAATGCAGGCAATTTAAAACTCTCAGCTTTCTGCCATAATTTCACATACACAGAAACAACACAAATGTGCAGTGTCCCTAAGAGAAGTGTTTTGTGGGAAACATTGTCCCTTATCCTCTTTCCTCTCCCATTCGTAACACCCTTTGTGTGGGTACAAGTTTCTTTACAGCCCAGTGGTGAATGAGATCAGGAAACTGATTCCAGCTGTAACTATACTTCCCTTATTCCCTGTTTTTTGCTAAGTGAATGTTAACCTGGACCATTCTCAGCCATGAAATGTTTCCTCCCAGTACCTGTATGAGATGAGCTGATGAGGCATTCTCTACTTTCCATGAAGCCAGAGAAGACATCACTCCAGCAGGGCTCAAAAAGTGACTAATGACATGAAATTCTCATCATGCAAACAAAAGCTACATAGGTTTTGACTGCATTCTTAATTTCTTGTGAGCCTAAGCTTGAACACCTTTCAGTTTACCCAACTGCTAGCAGAAGTGCAAATCTGGACTGTATTAACACTCTTATTTTGTCACTGTTGATAATTAGGTGCTCAAAATTTATCACATATACATGAGAGTAGACAGCTGTGGGCGAAAAGATGGTTCATTTACATTTAAGTACTGCCATTTCATTTTAGGGAAAAAAAACCTCAGACCATGAGATTATAAAAGAATCCATGCATATTAATTCTGTTTTGAAAGCATTCATTTCTTTAAGCCAACAATAGCTTTCAGTTACAATGAGTTTTTATATCATAATTTCGTTAGCTTACATGTAGTCCACTATTTTTTATCGCATCTTAGTAATTCTCTAAATTCAGCATGACAATTACAGTTTTAAGATTAATTACACCAAGTGAGTAAGAGTTTTCGAAAGGATAATTCTTATATTTTAGAAAGAATTCTATCAACTACCAGCATAAAATTATTCTAAACACAATAGTTGAAGGATTTACTGAAGTAGAAGCATTAGGTTACATTTTAACATGCAAACTGTATTTTCAATTTAATCATGGATTGCAACATATTCAGGGATATTATCTGAGTAAGGCTTAAAAGAATGTCTAAATGAAGAAGAAAGATTCCGTGATGAAGACAGTTTTTGCCTAATCTTTATAAAGTCATGCTAAACTACTATTACTGAGCCAAAGACACTGAAGACAAACATCTTCCTTTGCTACACTTTGCTATCCCATCTCTGAAGGGATAAAAATCTAGATGCCAGTTTTGAAACAGCTTCCAAGCTAAAATGACTAACCAGTTCCAACTAAAAAACTATAAAATCAAATTCACCTAGGATCATTTACAGCCATCTGCTCAGAACCATCTTCTCACTAGTCAAAGCCTTATTTCCATATGGTCTCAAAGGTGAAAAATTACTCTTTATTATTACTCTACCTAAACTACAAATGGAAGTCTGTTATAGTAAACCCAGACATAGTGAACTTTTTGTTAAGATGAACATTTCCTGAAATCTTATTTCTTTCTACTGAATTCCAGAGGGGGGAAATCCTATTACACTGAACAGTCACTGAACAGCACAGGTTAATTTAATGGAAAACACTTTGAAATAAGCCTTTACCATCTGTTTTCACCTCTAATGGCATATCAAAGAAGAACGATTCACACTTGTATCATTAAAAAAATGCATAAGTGATTTAAATAGATGTGTTCTTTGATGAATACAGCATGCATCTGTTTGACTTTCTTCACCTTTTATGTTAAGCAGGAAGTTCTAATTTTCTGATGTAATGCTCATCCCTGCAGTTGAAACCACCACAGTGGAAAGACAGGATATACACAAAGTCCCTTATATAAATAATTCCTTAAAATGTGAAAGTGAAGCTCTTCAGTAGTTCCAAATTGCCCCTGTGCAGCAAGTGATCTTAACACTACTGCCCTTACCAATAGTTCCACATACTCAGACACCAGTTACCTTTCTTCTCAAACTGTCCAACTGATGAACATAAAGAAGATGAATTCAGAACAAATGCTTTCAGCCAGGACTTTACCTGATTTTTTGCTACAACTGAAGAAGGCCTTCTGCACTTGAAAGCTTGTCTTCTGTCCCCCAGAAAACTTTGTCCCAGCAACATGCTTTAACTTACCTTTTATTTCTTAAAATTAAAGATTTATGGTCTCAGATTAGCTGTATAGAAAGATGACTTTAAAGAACTCTAACGTACACAGGGAAAGGAAGAAAATGTTATAAATGTAAACAAAAGATCAAGCAGAAGATCAACATAGCCAAGCAGCATAAGAAAAGTGAAAATAAACGAGCGGGTAAAAGCAGTTATTACAACATTAAGAAACCCTACAAACCATAGTGAAAACATATGCTATGACATACGCTAATTCTCAGCAGGAGCTACTGCAGGGCAGTACAACACAGAGTAGTTATAAAGGGAATTACCTTACATATAGAGAATCTATACAGAAGCTATCTGTTAGAGCTGGCACCTCCAGGAGTAACGTGTTGTTAGAGTGACCAGCAGCAGAAAGATCAGAAAAGGGAAAACAGGTGAAGAGGTAAGAACAAAAGATAAAATACTCTGCAATATCCAACACAATGGAACATCAGAGCTACCACTACAGTCCCAAGAAACATTAAAAGGAAGTACCATTCATATTGTTTACTCTAATACTCAAAAGGGAGGAAAAATTGTATTGTACGTTTCTCATAGTGATTTTGTCGTACAGGAGCAGGAGGGTTTTAAAAGACTTGTGGAAACTTCCCTCCAACAGTACGCAGTCCGACTCTAATTTACAGATAGTCTAGAAATAATTTCATTTATATATTCCAAATATCACCATTTACTTTCCATCTATTCCAAATATGTGAGTTAACAGGCTCAAAGTTTAACATTTCATGGTATAGTTGTGTGCACTTCTTTCAACACATACTAATTTAGAACAGTTAAAAAAACACTACACACCGTTTACAAAAGAACATCCACATAGGTGCCTTTAAAGCATAATACCATAGTTAAAAACAAAATGAAATGGATTTTTCTTCCTTCTGGGGAAAAAAAAAAAAATTGAGGTTACCAACCTGAAATCCCCTTTATTGTTCACAACCCTCTCTGGAGGGCAATACTGCGCAGAACTTTCTAACACCACAATGTCTACTGTCCTTGTGTTATTCCCACGTCTGGTTTGTACATGGCAGCCCCAGTTTCCTGTGGAGCCAGCCTGAATGTTTGAGATTGTCAGTGCACTGAGAAGACAAAATAAACAAAAAGTCAACAGCTTTGCAATAAAATTTATATAAGCTTTTACCAAAAGATGAATGAAGTACAGAAAGACAATGGAAGAAACAACCAATTACATACAACTGTGAGTGATCTTACAAAATCAGAGCTGTCTACGAATCAATGTACTGTAACTAACAGAGAAACATTTACAATTCTTCTAGCTCTCAATTCTGCCAAAGTAGGAAAGAAAAAGAACAGCCACAGGAAAAAGTTCCTTGACTTCAGAAAGAAGAGGTGAGAAGTACAAACTCCCCAAGTGTTATCGTTGCTCTTCAACACCAGGTTTTTATTGTTGTTCCAGAAAGGCCAAACTAAAATAACTTCCCAAATGCATAATTCGTGATAGAGTTAGAAGCCCTAATTTACTAATACAATTACAGGACATATAACCACTCTGTAGATGCTGAATAAGTCAAAAATCTGCTGCAGCAGAATAAATTATACTTATAGATCCCTGCTGGAGAACTGCAATATTACCAACTGTGGTGTGCTCAAAAGGAAGAGGGAGAAAAAAAAAAAAAAAAAAAAAAAAANTAAATGCCTCGCTTTCATAATTTTAATGTACCAAGAGAACAAATGTATCCTACCACAAACACATTTTACATGAACTGCATTGGGTAATGCTTGGAGATAATTAAAACCCAACTGCAATAGTCCTGGGCAACCTGCTATAGCTAACCCTGTTTTAAGCAGCTGGGTTTGACTGATCAAATCTCTAAACCACTTTCCTCAAACTTGATCCTTAGCAACAGTGACCAAACCCAGGTAATTTAAGAGATGTGATGTGTGAAGTTACAGACTACTTCTATACTTGGAAAGTATCTGTCTACATAGGTTCACTCAGCGAGGATATGAGAGGGCCTTACTGGTTATGGAAATAGTCACTAAATCGGAGCAGAAAATAAGGAGTAAGAAATACATTTTCTCTTTATGGCTTCACCTTGCAATCAGCGAGCAGTTATGAATCATGTTTTTTTCAACAAAAATACCCTGGGACTCATCAGTTTCCACTATCTTTCCATCCTGATACCACAAGACTTGCATGTCTTGATCAATATACGAAGCCATACATTGGAAGGGTAGACTATCTCCTTCAAAGACAACCTGACGGTGAGATGGAGTCATATAGAAAGATGGTAATTCAAGCGGTGGTTCTAGAATTCAAGAAACAAAAGCACAATTAATAGCAAGAATCTGTTACATACAGATTGAGGGGTTTAGGTAAAAATGCCTGGAAAACATGGATTAGCAGGAAAGAGGAGTTCATCTTCAGAGAATGCTACTCATCCTTAATTTCTACAGACTAACATCCACAATCACGAATTTATTTCTTATTTATTTCCAAATGCAAACAACACAATCACAACTAAAGATCAGCCCTCGAAAGAGAATCACTATTACCTCTATCATGTAAGTGCTGAATTTCAGGGAAACAAAACAAAGGAAAAAAGTCTGTCCACTACTATTAAGAGAATATGGAATGTGTTAGAAAATCAGTATCAGTTATCCGGAGTGCTTACCGCAGGTCAGAAGCTCCTGCTTAACACCAGTCACAGTCTGCGACTGAAGTGACTTCGGATAGGCACATTTAGTTTCGCGTACAGTAATATTTCTTTCTTTTAACCATTGATGCATCCACAGTATGTTGCAATCGCAAAGAAGATAATCAGTCTGAAATTCTCTGCAATATAAAATAGGTATTCAGTGACAAAAGGCAACACTCAAAGGTCTGAAAGCTTGACATCAACAGCTGTACAACACCTCTCATTGTCACAGACAAGAAGCGGTCAAATTGCAGAATATAGTGGAGTTGCCTACCACTATGTATTGGAAGATACTCGAATCCTCTGCAAGCTGTGGGCTGAGAACAAAAGCACACACTCCCCGAGAAAAGAAATCCTCTCCATAAATATGAGGAACATCTAATACCTGAGCATGAAAAAGTTTCTAGTAATTTCTTTCATGGAGGGAGTTTACGTTATTTAAGTGAGCATTAACAAGGAATTGCTTGAATATGCATCACCATACCTTAAGAACACACTTCATTACTTCATTTTAGCAATCAAATGCTTTAACAGTAAAATTAACAGAAATATAAAAATAGCCTCTTACCTATTGCTCTTTTCAGAGCCACTATTCACACCATTTTAATGACAGTTTTATTCTGCTTTATATGAAAACCCTATAAGGCTTTTCATTGATTCATAAAGTCTTCTCTGTATAATTTAATACTTTCTACTAAAAAGACATACCAAATCCCCCCATAAGTGCCTGCTGTTGTCAGCTAAATTAAAAGAGAACATAAATATTTTATCTGTTTAGAAACAGTTAAAAATGTATCAAAACATATTGCTGTGTCTACACTGGTTTTTACCTCCAGTGAAAACATAATTTATTTTTATTTTTGCAAATGTCTAGAGGATAACACAACATCACAGGCAGAATACTTCAAACACTAAATCAACATTCCTGTGAAACTCCATTTGGTCTCTGTTCACAGAAATTCCTCCAGACACATTTTTAATAGCAATTGTTATATTCAGGTTCTCTTGTCAGACCTGTGAGATTCTTGGACAGCAACCTTTATGTACACAACTAAAATACCAGGAATAACAACTTACAATCAATTAAAAGAAGCTGGAGGAAGGAAAGAAACATTTGCCTTTATAAACACGAAATTAACTTAGTGTCAAAGCCAGAAGTCAGAGCTTTTGTGAAAGTCCCACTACAGTGAGCCAACTGTCATGACTACCAGGGAAAAATACAAGCAAATCATCAGCACTGATAATTTTTTTTTCATTTACTTTCTTCCTTTCACAAGATTACAACTCTCGTGAAATTAAAGGAGAGAAAAATAACATGAGGTTGAGAGGCACCCACTGTTATGTAGAACAAAACTATACTGTTCTGCAAGGACTAAGATCTTCCTTAAAAGTATTTGTTCCCTTTGTTAAAAACGGTGTAAAAGAATATTTATTTAATATAAAAGTAACAAGTGATGCACAAAGAAGAAAACTTCCAGAAGCCCAGATGCCGGAATAGCTTTGTTCTCTCAGAACTATGTAACAAATACTAAGCATCTTTATATAGAAGTTATATAAACACCCAAGTATCTTTCCCATGCACTTATTCAGATAAAGAAACCGCAGTTATGAGGTTTAAAAGTAAAAATGCAAAACTGTAGTGCAAGCAAGTATATATAAAATGTTTTTTGTTAAGAACGCAAACGATCGTGCAAATTAAGATTAGGTGCAACAAGTACTTACAGAGATTTTAGTGAACCAAGATGGTCAAATGTTCCCTGTGCAAGTGTAGAAAACAGATTTCCAGACAAATTCCTAAGAAATAAAAGTATCATGATTTGAACTAATGCTTAAGCAACTGATATTTGAAATAAGAAAATCCCTCTTCATGATCACATTATTTTAAAACCTACAAGATACTGTTATGACATAGTGTCATAGTTCACAAGACTGTAAGAATAAAAATCAGGTCTGATAGACTAAGAAAAATCCCAGACTAAAGCATTCCCCAGTATCTCTTTTTTATCTGAATAATTTTAAGATCGGAAATAAGGATTGAAAGAAAATACTTTTATTTTTATTTAAAGCAACAACTAGCACATGTTGAGCATATATTTCAAGAAGTTTAAAATTAACTTTGTTGTTCACAGTGAATTGAGGTGTTGCTATTACAAGCTGCAAGAAGCATATTTGATGTAGCAGAATATTTTTTAAAATGTTTTACATCCCACTTTCTCTGTATCAGCAAAAGCATTATGTAAACTGCTAACAACCAGGGCAAAGAAACATTCCATAATCTTACATGTTATTTTCTTGAAGTAAATGAAGAACTACAAAACACGGAAGAAGCCAGCAAAACACAACCACACTGATGCTATGGTAGAAGGCGGGGATATTAAAAGGTTCTATAACCCCGAAATATTTTTGTAGGGAAAATAGTTTGTACAGTTTGTGACTCCCTTTCCCCCCACCCCCTACTGTATCTTCTAGGAAACTGGAAAATGGTTGCAAAGCAGACAGAGCACTGAGTAGCACTGTTTTAGTTGCCCCCAGTGCCTTTTTTTTTTTTTTAATCTTGGTACTGAGTAACAGACCACAATCATAGACACACTGCATGTCTTTCAAGCGCATACTTAAAACAAATTGCTCTCATTGAAACAAAGAACGTTAACTTACATAAGACTAAAACTTAAGAAATGAAATTATGTACAATAAAATTGTACTTACAATCTAATAAGACTGACAAGTCCTCTAAATATATCTGCATTCAGGCAGCCTATTCGGTTATTAGTTAAGTCTCTATAACAGGAAAAAGCAAAAATTGGAATAAACTGGTTTATTTCCAAATGACATACAGGCTGCAAACACAAGTATTTCAACTAAAATTCATAAGTAACAGACTGCACCATATATACATTTAGCCTTTTTCAGGAAAAAACGAAAAGGTACTGCTGTATGGGTGTACACACATGCGCACAGACTCCTTATTCCACTTCTAAAGCAGTAACGGTTTGCCCATATACAGTTAAATGAGCCCAGGCTGACCAGTAAATCCCCTTAGAACAGGCGTGGCTCAGCTCGTATTTGTACAGTATATTCACCACATGTGCTACGTCACTTTATTTCTTGATGCGCCTGAGACCTATACTGGTGCATTTATTATACATAAATAAGACCACTTCTATATTTGTACTTACATAAGTCTTTAAATATTATGTATTTTACAGTGTAGGTCTTATAGCAAATTGTCAAAAATTCTTAAAGGAATAAAAATTAAGCTTGCAAGTAGTAATGGTCCAGAATTGGTCCTTCAGCTTCATTTTTAGGTTTTCAGAAGTGCAGTTACTACAAAATTTCCTTTTAAGTGAGCCAGATCACCTGATCAGTGACAAATGAACATATACACTACAAAAATTTAAGAAGAAAAGCTGTATGCTGACTTAAGGTGGGGTGGGGGCAGACAGCAAAATCACTAAGGCTTAAAAGCTGTCTCCGATACTCTGAAAAATCAGAATAGTGTTTTAATAAAAGAAAAAGGGAAAAAAAAAAGCCAAGGTATAAATCCCCCAAAAATGTGTTAATGGGAATGTTGGCACAACCTTCAATAAAGCAGCATTAACAGCACTATAACTTCAGTGTAGTATTAATAGCAAGGGATTGTGTTCCACTATGACCTTTGGGGGGGGGGGGGGNGAATCATGAGTTTAACGTTTAAGCAAGACTTGATGGCGTCAAAGCTCTGAATGAACGTTCACCCAGTGATGTTTCAAGCCACTGAAATACAAAAAGGGAGGAATAATACAAGAGACTGTCAAGTAAGAACAAGTGAGACTGCCAAGCCACAAGCAGTGGATGTTCAGTCGTAAGACTGAAAGCAGACTTTGTTTTATATGTATGTAAATGTGTATGTATAAATTTAGACAGCATATACATATTCTACTTTTAATGTACAATAGCTTTGCTGTCTAGATTTCCAGAACCTAAGACTTACTCTACTCTCAGGGTTTGGTTTTTTTTTGTTTTGTTTAAACTGACTAGCTAGATATATTACTTACAGTCTTTTCAGAGATGAAAGCCCCAGAAAAGCTCCTGGATCTATAGTACTAATAAGGTTGTTCTTAAGGTCCCTGTGGAAAAAAATTAAGACATTACATTTATCACAAGCTACCCTTTAAAACAGATATAGATGCATGAAGACACCCTTCGCTTGTCTCAACTTGTTTGAAAACTGCCCAAAAAACCCATACAACACATTTCTACTTTCTCTAACATAGCATCTTTCAAAATTTGAAAATCTGTATTTTAACTAGAAAGAGGAAGATAAACAGCATATGTGTTCCTTTAAATATTCTATTGCATCTTGTCACATGAAAGGGTATGGAGTCAAAGACATTTTGCCACAGTGTCTCAATAGATCACAGCTGATCAGGGTGTAACAGTTGCTCATTACACAGTACAAAACTGTTTAGCACAGTGTTGTCTTCTTCAGCCTAGCCAGTTTTAAATACTTCAGTAGTTCCCAACATCCAAGAAGAAAATCAAGATCTTAAACATACAAAGACACAACATTGAAAAGCAAAACCACCAAAAGCAAACACCTGGGTGACAATCGCAAATAAAACTGGTGAAAAAACCTCAGAGCATAGATTTTTAAATCTTAAGTTTCCAGAATAGGAGATTGTAAGGAGAAATATAAAAGTAACTAAGTCATTAAACTGCTTTATTAATTGTACAAGCAATATAGGAGTTGTAACTCCTAACGTGAGATATTTTTGCAGATACAGCTTAATTTGAAAGGTCACAGAAAGCATCTGCCAGCATCTACTGAGTTTTGAACAAACTTTATCACTGCATGAATGCTAAAATTATTTCTACCTCCTTATTCATCCAAGATTTTTACTATCCTATTATATAAAACTTCGCAGACACTTATTATGACAAGAAAAAAAAATTCTCATTCCTTTGTAATATGTGAACGTTCTGCATTTGAAAAGCAAATTAGTAATTTCTGTTAAAAGCAATGTTTTAGTAAGCAAGGAAAAAAAAAAAATCTCCTAAATCTACCACAACGTTAGTAATTCTGCCTGAAAGAGAACAGTACAAGAGGATTACATCTACCATCACACAGATATTCCTGAATGAAAATAGGAATTAATCCCAAGATTTCACAATAGAATTTCCTGCAGCCAGATTAACAAATCATGGTATTACAAACAGTGTCATGGCACGTGGATCATGCTTCAATGCCATACCTAATAAACATTTTAAATACCTGAAATACTTTAAATACTTTAAATTTACTTTGCAGTACAGTAAATCAATTTTCAATAAAACTCTGGCATATACACAATTCTCTTATCTCAACTTAATTTGCCCTGTATAGTGGCAGGGACTGCCAACTACTTCCAAAGCAGTATCAGAAGCCTGAAGAACTGTAATGTTTTTATTTTTAAGCCTCTTTCAGCAGGCTTATAAACCCAGTACCAAGGCCATGACAAATGTGAGAATACTAAATACTTTGGGACAGGGACAGTGAAGAAAAATCATACTTACTGTTCATACTTTAAATTTCAGTTTAAAATCATGTAACTCCCACTTCAAATCGCACTGTGCAAAACACTCAGGGAGAAAAACCTTGACACAACATGCCTTGGAAATCCAGTAGTCTAGATTAACAGTGATCTTTAATTTCATTACTTAATTCAAAGCATACTCTCTGATACACCTCTTAGTTAAATCCATTGCTTCAGTGGAGAAAAACAATATAGTTTTAAAATTAAAGCAACAGTTTTACTACTTCTACAACCTGTTTACACATTTTGTCAGATTAGTTGATAAAAAATGACTAGTCTATTCTTTATGTAATTTTTTGGTTTTCCCCTCCCCTTAGTAGGTCTTCATACCAGTTCCAGAAGGATAATTACACTAGAATTAATAAATTCTTTTTTAGAAGAAATGCCAACAATTTTCCTGTTTCCATAAAACTCATTCAATGCATTTTCTGTGTTTTGTAAATAAGATAGCAAAGCATTAGTAAATCACCATGCTAAAGTAATGTGTAAAAACCACCCTGAATGCCCAAAGTGTTTGCATTTTCTCAACCTGCAACTACAACAGTTGGGGAGTCTCTGTGTGGGGACTTCCCCTCCCCCCCGCCCCCCCCAGTGGTAGTCACTAGTAAGCACTAGCTATGGATTCATCTATCAAAAAGTATTAGCAGATGAAAACTGTGAAATACAAGAGATGTTTAAAGATCTCAAAATTAACACAGTGCTGACATGTCTGGCAGCTCTTCAGAAACAGTAAGAGATGTTGATACACAGGCTGGTGCAACTGCCAGGACTCCAGGATCTAGGACAGTTTCTAAATGAAGAAATAACACTTGTGGTTAAATCAACAGACTGATAGGATTCTCACATAAAAAGGAAATAGGGGGGAGAGTCTCATTAAAAGCTGTATTTAGCTTAAAAGTTTTCATTGTTTTTAACACTTATGAATACATTTATACAAACAGCTGATTTTTAGCAACAGGAATTTACTCATCTCAGCCACTGATTTTAGTAATTTTTCTTAGGCAAAGCTCAACTAACACAATGTAGTTACAAATATTCATTTGTCCAAATAAAAGAAAATCTGTCCAAAAGAAATCCATTAGAAGAGGGTTTCAGTTAGGGTAACACTACAACTTCCACAAGCTCTAGCTTACTGGTACATCTTTTATCTTACAGTAACTCCGTCTTTCATCTAGCAATTAAAAACACTGCTACAAAAAACCCACAAGCCAGGCAATAGAGCAACCTTACACTGAAAACGTATTAAAAAACCTATTATTAATTTTCTCTTGAATCTAAATAACACTGCAGATGAGGATGCCCCTGTATTTATCAGGGAGATGATTAACCAAGATTAGTATTGTAGAAAAAATTTGATTTTAAGGGTAAGCTCACTTAGTCCAACTTCTGGCTCAAACCACAACTAAATCAGCTCAGCTGCCCCGCTGTTATGTCCCGGGAAGACCTGAAAACCTCAAAGAATGCAGATTTCACTGTGTCATCACCCAATCCTCCAAGTGCTTAACCATTCTCATTGTGAAGACTTTCCTTATGTCTGATATGAACTGCTCTTTTTCAAATCATGATTAAGTGGGCAAATAAAAATACTTTTGCTTGTTGGTAAGTTGCTAAAAGCCTGACAACCACACCTAACATCTTGCTAAGATAAGAAAAATATCTTAATGAAAGAATACCTAAATGTAATTATGGTTTGCCATGTAAAAAACCAAAATCCTTTAATTTCATTACAATTTATAATGAAACGCTTCAGTGGCCAGTTGTCTATGACTTAAAAGTGCACATATACATACTTAAAAATTATTTATGTATGAATACACATTACTTATAAATTAGTGCTTTCTGTCTCAGCACAATGAAGATTGTCTTAATTATTACTAAAGCATCCTGCAGGCACAAACAAATGATGTATATATATACACACACATATACATTATTTAGCTCTCTCAACTACCATTCAATGAACTGTCTGTTCCTTCTGAAC
Source organism: Himantopus leucocephalus (assembly GCA_003993805.1). NCBI lineage: Eukaryota > Metazoa > Chordata > Aves > Charadriiformes > Recurvirostridae > Himantopus > Himantopus leucocephalus. Next base: position 80,605,406 of record RSEF01000004.1, on the reverse strand, counting down.
AGAACTTGAAAATCAACATCGGACAGGAAACACATTACCTACCATGGACTTTTAATACATGAAATGCCTTTTTAAAAAAGGTAATGGAGGAAGAGGACAAAGAAATTATAAAAATACATTAAACATTACATAAAGTCAGCCTATCCCTCCCACAGCCCTATAGCGTGTAGATTTTATGCAGGCAGATCCAATAAATGCTTATGACCGATTAAACAATTTTTGTTTCCTCATCATTCACCGTCTATGATTTAAATTCTACCCTATACATACTTAGACTTTCTCCCTAAAATATAGCAGGCTATATTTATTTTGAATTTTAACCATCAGTGTACCAAATATTTAGGGTACCACCAAAACTGTTGATAACTGAAAGCTCAATATTTTAGTGCATGCAGGTCTCAGGTGTAGAATTCTGCTTTCAGGTCAACATATTTAAATTGTATGTGAGGATCAAATGCTGCAGGAGCTGTTTCACCAGATTCAAGTAACCCTCTCTAGGAAAGGAAAACTGGCTCAGATCTCTCACTGATTTCTTGTATTTTCTTATATTAGAGTAATACAAGGACAGAAAGCAATTGGAAATTGGAGGGTTCAGATTTGTAAGGAACCATGTAAGAGGAGACAATACACAGTTCTGAGACTTGGACATTTTCGAAATGGAAATTAGAAAATTGTTACTAAAAATCATCTCCTGACTCTTTGAAAAGTTCTTATGTATGCTTTTGACATCCCCTTGCATCTAAAGAAATCAACAGCAACCTAGATCATTTTGTTTTGTTGTTTTGCTTATTCCGTCACATCACCTGTGACGAACTACAACAGCCAAAATTTCTTGAAGACGTAATGCAAAAAAAGTTAAAAAAACCCCAACATGCTTGAGACTACCACACTTCTGCAAACTAAACAACAGCTAGAACCTAGACCAGAAAAACCTTTGTTTCCTTCAAATAATTTCTATATTTCCAACTGTTCAGAATATTCCAAAGCATTCACTTTCACAGCACAGATTTCTCAGCAGAGACTAGAAGCACGTTTCCCCTCCCTCACCACTCATCTTTCAGAAATTATCTGAGAAGCAGGTGAGGATGGGGAAAATAAATATTGTTAGCCTAACACTCTCAGTCTGTTCCTGAAAGAGCCACAGCTAACAAAGAGATGGAGCTTCCAGAATCAAAACTAAAACTAGAATTAGAGCAGAAAACAAGTTCCTGAATACTCATAAAACTGTTTCTCTGCTCAGTAATATTCAAACAAGAAATACTGACACTTTCCAATCACTTTTAAAGACTTCCCCCCCACACCAAAAAAAAAAAAAAAGGAGTTTAGTTCCACCACTAGCGGAACTTGGGTCCATCTTTTCAACATGCTCTGCTGCACTATAACAAGAATTAAAAAGAAATTGTTACTGTCTGAAAACATATTAGATGCTCCTATTTTTATTTAAGGCATCCATATATCTGTAGATTGGTGCTGTAAAAACAGGAGAAAAAAAATGAGACTATCTACAAATAACACTCCCTTCACGCTGCATATTTTCCTTTTCAAAGCTATATTAGTATATCCTAAAAATACACTGGTAAACCCTTGTCATTATTTACAGTTCAATAAATATCAAACCCTTCTTTTGCTTTCTAAATATCTTACTGAATTCCATGCCTGTCTCTTCCTTCTCTCTCCCTCATGTAAAATGAAATATAGTATTTCATAAATACATAATGTAATCTTCCTTATCCTCACAAAAATCAACAGGCAGCATTAGCTAGCCTGCAGATGGAAGACAGCAGTTTGCTTCTAAGTTGCTGGACTTTGAATAATGTGATATAAAGTCAAGTATCTACTAGATGAAAAATTATTTGTCATAAATTAGTTGTGACAAACTAATCAAAGAAGTTACTTCAACATTTAAACTGTAGGACATTCATAGCAAAACATAGCATTAACAAAGTCAGTAGAGATTAAAATAATTAACATCTTTTTGTACATACACTTTAATTATCACTTATGGCAGCAAGAATCCCCAACCTGCTTACTGTTATTCAGCTATTATTTGCATGATTTTTTTCCTGTAAGAGTAGATGTAGACATAGCATAGTCATTTTCTACTGTAATAAACAAACATTTCACCCTCCAGTAAAACAAAACTTCTATTTTGGTAATCTTATCATGCTGTTTACAAAATAATGCATTACCAAATTCTACATTTTCATAAAATTAACATATGCACACAAAGTTATTAACAAACAGATTAGAAATTCCTACTTAGGGCCAGTATTGTACTTCCCCATAGTTACAGAGCATACAAGTAACAAATAAAATCTCTCCCTTTCAATAGTAACAGTGAAGAATTGTCAGATCGGGATGAGGTCAAGAGGTAAGATGTTTGAGCAAAACAATAACCTAAAGGGCAACAATTTGCCACCAGCATATGATACCATATGCCTAAGGACTGAAAAAATAACAGAAACCATTTAAAAATATGTAAATTTTCATTATGATGTCCAAGAACTAAACAGGAAAAAACAAGTTTATAATTCATCTGTTAACACACTAGATTTGTGAATCTGTATTTCAGGATTCAAAATATTGATTAAAATGCAATCAGAAACAATTATTATGGAGCTACATGCTCCTGACATTAGTTTGCTTTTTTACTTTTTTTTTTTTTTTTTTTTTTTAAGGCTTTAGTTAAATGTATCTATACATCTAAACTCTATCCAAAAAGCTATAAAGGAGAGATGGCAAAAATATTTGCCAAGTAGTGTAACATTACAAGGAATGAACAAACAAGCATTAAAGGCATACAGAATCTCTCCCCTGGTAAGCAGTAATGTTAAGTGACAATGCTACTGTCTGAATTAACTATTTAAATGCTGACTGAATTTATTTCTTTTATCTCCATTTCATCTCCTAAATTAATAGTGGGGGAAAGAGCTTATCTACAAAGAAAGAAAAGACTCATAGGAAACAAGACCGAGTACGAGTAGTAAGAAAAAATAAAAATAAGCAAGAAACTGTCAAAAAAGTGTGATTTTAAAGGCATGTCAGTTATCACAGTGAACATTAAGGAATATAATTTGAACCTGCTGAACATGTTTAAAATAATTACCATGGCTTTCAATTTTTTTTTTTCCTTTTACTACTGACTATTCATAGAAGTTTGAAAAACCATTTTTATTACAGGATTAGCTTCTGTCCAAGGTCACAAGAACATTTAAAGCAGAAAAGTTTACTTTTACTGTGGTTAAATAGAGATTTTTTTAAGTCTTGTGCATCCTCCCCCAAAAAAACAAAGATGTGGTCATTCATGACTAGGGTATCATGCTAGTTATCCCTTCCTTTATGATGAAATCATCTGGCCATTAATAATCATTTGTTGACATTTTAACTCCTACACCACCACCATAAAGTGTTATCTCATTCAGATGAGACCACTGTAAATACTGCTATCCCAGATCACTTTAATGCTCAAAACATGATGCCTTCCTTAATGCTTTCTTTTCCTTTCCCTGAAGGAAGACATTAAAATAACCTAAAAAAGCCTTAGAAATGACAGGGGTTAAATGGAGAAACGCTAGGTTCTTATGATTTTTAAGAAAATTAAAATTTGGATTCATAAAGCAAATGTAAATGATCTTCTCAAACTAATTAGAGTTTCAAGTATTTCCTGTTTGAAAATTGTAATGAGTTACAATAAATAACAACTGTCAGCAGATGCCTTTATTACCGAAGCAAGGATGCCAAAATAATGTGTAAAGATCTAGAATGCCATCACTGCTGATAACCTTGCTTCTTTGGCACAATGGCTTATTTCTATAATAAAGCTCATCTGCCAGTGCAGAAGACAAATCTTTCTTCTGGCATATGGGGGATAGAATGGTGGAAGTATTTGAATTTATTCAGGCCAGGTGACCGGGATTGCAGCCTTCAAGTTTTAGAGGAAGAATAAAATACTTTTAATCCCCTGAAGCCAAAAGTCATTTGGAACTCTTCCTAGATGTTGCGAGATGATTATGGAACTGGCTACTTTCCCAGTCAAATGGCCTAGAAAAATCCTTATCTCTAAAGTTTCTGCTTGCTCCCAGGTAGATCAACCTGCCAATCCTGACCTTCTACCAGCTGGAAAAAAGCTGACGGTAACAGAAGCTACAATGCTGCTTCTTATCCCATAGGTTATACATCATCTGAAAGGGAAAGTGAAAACAGGAAGCAAAAGGTGTCCAAGAAGTTATTCCCATCGGACCCACTCCCATTTCTCTCCCTCCAATACATCGGGTATATGCTGAAGTTGTAAAGTAAGCAGCAAAACTTAAAATAAATGTCAACAACAACCTTACAATGAATCTAGCCTCTTTTAGAGGCTCTAATACACCTGCTTTCCGTACAAATATACTTCACAATAGTTTGATTAAGGGTTTGACACTTCCTAAAAAAAGAAATTAAAGAAATGATTTTCTTTACAACATAAGTTTTTATATTATGAGACCAACAACAACAAAGAAAATCCAGGCGTCACAGCATTCCAGTGAACTTCCCACTGAAACTGCCCTAATCTCACCCGCAGGTGAGACTACTCCTTTATGCTGATACATGACGTTCATATTCATGAAGAGAATGCTTAACTATGTTAACTCTTCAATCATAAACAATACATCAAAATAAAGTAAGAACACATCTCTTAAGTAAGACATTTTGTTCTCAGAATTATTAATGAAACAAACAGTATATCAATTTTTTAAGTGAAAATAGCTTTTCAAGAAGTGCTTACAATCTTTCAAGAAGGTGCAGTCCAGAGAAGGAACCATTCTTCAGCTCTGTTATTTTATTGTTACTCAGAATCCTGTAAACAAAAACAGGCAAGAACACCACATTGTAAGTTTGGTAACAAAGTTATTTGCTGCAGCTTACACTTCTGGTGTAAGTCTTTTTGTTTAACAGCCTTTATATCAAACTACAATGCTGAGCTCATTGTCTGAAGTGTATATAACAGCACTGCTTCAATACTATGAAGCAGAAAAAGGATTTTCTATGTTATGTGCCCTAAGTACCACGCAAGCTTACATAATAACATATGAAAGAAAGTACACCCATGTAGGATTATCATATTAAGACACCAGAATTGGCATAATAGAAAATGAAGTATTAAACAACCAATCTACACATTCAACATTCTGTTGTTCCGTACCCATTTTGGTTTTCAAAACCACACGGCATATCGCCTGTTTCCCATTTCCTTTGCTGCCACCCTCAGCCACTCGCACACACTCACTTCTCCAGTGTTGTGCCACTTTTCCCACCCATACTTCACACATTCATCCCTCTCCTCAATGCAATCTTTTTAAGACATCTGCAAACAAGCTCAGGAAGCACTCCTTTACTTCTATCTTTTCTTTTCTTAAAGGAACATGCAACTGCAAATTCCCTTTTCCACACAAATAACTGGATCAGGCCCATCTAGCCAAGTACCCTATTCTCAGATAACAGTCATCTGCAGACGCAAATCATCCTCACGTTAGGAAATCCCTTGTATAGCTGGGTGCTTCCTTACTTAGAAGGACCTCCTTTCTATACAGCTACGTATTTCTCTGTCACAAAAAAAAGCCTATTTTCCTTTTGAACCACATAAAATTTTGGCATCCACGGATGCCTTACAAAAGGTTTCGCAGTACAAAGTTCCATTCCATAAAGAACGTCTCATGTCATTAGTTTTGAGCACAGCTCCTGCTAGCTTCATTTGATGCTCTCCACTTCTTATCCTGAAACAAGCAGTAATCAATCCCTACCTACCCTCTCTTTCACCCTGTGTAATTATGTAGAAACCTAGACGGTCTCTTGCCAGAAGGAAGACTCATATTTTACTTTCTCTTCACATGAAAGTTGTTTTGTGCCACCTTAATAATTTCTGAGCTCTTCCCAGCTTTATTACACTCAAAAAATTCTGAGATAAAACCAAGAGAACTGAAACCGTATTCAACACACAGACAAGCCACAAATCTGCATAACAGGATAATGATGTTCTGTTTTGTTTCCTACTGTTTTCCTAGCAAATCGTAACGCATGATCTGCCTTTACCACTTGTACTAAGAATTGAAGATTTCTGGTCAGGTCAGTGTCCATCATCTCATATATCAAGAGATAATTGTGGTCGTATCCAGTACAATTTTCATTTTTTGACAATGTGCTCCTTCTGCCATTTTATTGCCTAATTATTAGTTTCATAAACTTCTTCGAAAATTCTTCACTTTACTCTCAACCTTATTACATCAAGCAACTCACCAAACTCTGTCAACCCCCTATTAACACTGTTTTACAGGTCATTAAGAAATACGTTGTGCATTACAGGTCTCTTAAGACTCCACTCAACTGTGAAGGCTAACCGTTTACTTCCACATCCACTTATCCTTCAGCAAGTTAGTTGTTCATACAATGATTTTCCATTTTAGGCTGACATACTATTTTCATCAAATGCTTTTGGCGAGGGACTAAGAGATGCCTTTTGGAAAAGCATCTACGTCTCATTATATCTACTGGATCATCCTTGTAAACATTTTGCCGATTCTGAATGACTCCAAAGGTTTGTGAGGAAGAGCTTCGCATTACAGGAGATGTACATTTTCCAGAGTACATCTCTCTCTCTCTTTATCCACATATCCAATATATTTATTATAAATTATACAGATTTGTTCGACACAAACATCAGACTTGGAATCATGTAGTTCCCCATAACTCCTAATGCACTTATAAAAATCATCATTTACCACCCCTCCAGACCTCAAAAATCAAGTTCATTCTAAGCAAGACTTCAGACACTCATCATTTGACTTTTTCGTCCCTGAGTTCCTCTAAAAAACTCTCCAGCACACCATGTTGTCCTGGAAATTTATTCACTCTGTCAGTTTCTTTCATAACTTCTGCTACAGTCACTTCAATTTCAGACAGGTCCTCTATTAAATGCATCCTGCAGATCCAACGTGTCCATGCTCTTCTTCACTTACACCAATTACATCTTCAGGCTGGATAACTACTTCTGCACTTAACAACTGCCACTAGGAGATTTCTTTCCAGGCTACTACATCTTTCCAATATCCTTTACATAGCCATAAACCAAACACACATACACACAAACCTCTTTCCTCTGATGCATAAAATTTATTATCTAATGACAAGGATTAGTACTTCAAAACACATCATGAATAAGATAAAACTAAAATACAGAAATACCGATCTATGAAAACAGCATAATTTTGACACAACCATATATTACGCTAACTAGTTTTCTTCTCCAGGTTTCTCAAAGATTGCCTCAAGCCTCTGTGGTTTAGACAAACATAGGGCAGGCAATTTTTTGTCTCAAAGCTCTGGCTTTGAGTCAATCTCTCCCTCTCAATCTCATGCACACAGAACCAAGACAGCTGAACAAATTATTTGAAAATCTTTCAGTTTCCAGTCTAACAGACAGAAGTTTTGAAAATTCTTGAAGTTAAGATTAAATCGCTCAACCAAGGTAACAGTTCTGATGCTAAAAGGAGGAGATCCAATTCCTTCTCCTCCCCTTACAGTCAAACCATGTATTTCTGCAGCTCATCTCAAGTCATCCCTGGTACCCACTGCTCTATGAGCAACGGACATTAAACTACACATTTACCCAAGACATCATCCAAGAGATTAATTTATACGTCAACCACAAAAGCGTGATCAACATAGTACACTACACAGTCAGCTAATACTGGGTGAATACTGATCACTGGAATGGTGGAAAGGATGAGAAAAAAAATACTTAAAAGTATACTGAGAATTTGCTGTTGTGCCTATCCACTAGAGAGTCAGCTAAGAAGAAAATTTGCTCTTGTGAGAATACAGTTCTAGAGTCAAATACTTTAAGCTACCTTACAGGAAGGAAAGAAGGAAAATCGTCCCTTGGATGCAGCTGTGATAACCTAGATGACAGAACAAATGAAACACAGAGTATCTTTTAAAAATAGATATACAAATCAAGGAAGCCTGGGTACTCTTCAGAAATCTAGGTGTATTTCAAGGAATCCTTGCATTAAGGAAGGCCCAACACATAACAGAAAACCAGAATATACATTTACAAGACCACAAGTTTGGTAAATATTATAATCATAATATACAGCTTGGAAAGCCTACAAAACTAGTAAAATTTAACTGATGCATTAAAATCACCCATGCTAAAGTCTTTGAAACTACTTCCACTTCTACTCAAAGACAAAAAGGTTTCAACCTAAATAGTAAGTATTATTTGTAGAAATTGTAGGTACAGGATTCATTCTGCAAACCAAATCTATTCACAGCAAAGTACATCTTTATTTCAACATTCTTTCTCGTTTCAGAAATGTATGCAGGAATAAAAATAATAATATATTAAAAAATAAATGAAGGAGCTTATAAAAAACCTAATTAATACAAACCAAACATAAGGCATAACAGCAGCAGCAAGAAAAAACACAGACCCATTTCAGACTTACGGACAAGATAAGAAGAAAAAACATGAGGTTCAGAAAACATCCAAAGCAACACAAGCAAGCAAGCAAATTACAGTCTTTGGTAGCACAGAAATAATTTGTCTTTTAGTTGTAATTGACTTTATCCTAAGGTTTATTGATTTTACCTGTACTTTTTCTAGAAAAGGGACCTATTCAAAATGGAGCAGAACCACTTCAAAAGTAGCTCTAACTGACCGAACTAAATTTAAACTAAATAAAAATTACAGTTCTGTAAAAAAAATTAGAATTCTGACATTGCGTACAAAATAATAGGCCTAAAGTAGAAGCCTTTGAATATCTGTGGACTAGGTAAATTTCTCTCTGGAGTGTGATGTACAAATTATAGTCAGACTGATTTAGTATTTTCTCTGCAGAGGCTGTTAGTTGCTCAACCATAAAGGTTTAGTACAATAAATGATAGATTTTACAACACTCCATATAACAAACATTTCATCACACTTAAGAATGCTGTAAGTGTAATCTTTAAAAAAATGCAGTTTAAAACTTGCTATTAATATATTCAGTCTATACATTATTTGAAGTGTTAAGGGATGTGGCAAAAGACGACAAAACATGATAAAGCATTCACCTCAAACTCTACGTTTTATAGTCACTTTCACAATTTCTGTGCAGTAATGTACAGTGAAATGATGGACTATTATGTACTACTTAGACAAAGAAAATTATTTGTGATCAATAATAATTCTAAGTTACTAGCTTAAGACCATAATTTTTCCTAAGAGGCAAGTAATTCTGAAAATATGCGAACTTTTCCATCATTAAAAAGTTTAAAGGGAACACGGTAGGGAGCTACAGATCTCCACTCATCCCCATCTTGTTCAACTCTTCTTTAACATGAGACTTTGCAACATAAATGATGTACCTGAAGATTTCACGAAGTGGTTTCCATAGCCCAATGTCATTGTTGCTCTGTATGTCTTACAAGCTCCAGATCAGATTATTTTTTATATTTCATTTTTAAATGATCAACAATACCTGTTTGGAACAAATGCATTTTGCTTGTCCAACCCTTACACAACAGAAAATAAAATGTGGAAGTTCCACATGCAAACACACTCACAGCCATGGGAATTAACATAAAAAAACTTGGAAGAAAAAGCAGATGAAAAGAAGGTTCTACAAAGCATTAGGGACAATGTCTCAAGTCACCTTAAAGCAACACATTTCCCTCTCCTTTGACTGAGCATAATAGTTGCACAGACAAAGAGGTGAACTACAACACCACACCTAAAGAATAAAAAAGAAACCCTCACAAAAAAAAAAAAACCACCAACAACCACCCCAGCTTTTCACCCATTCCAAGAACATTGCTGAATTGGTTCTTTGTTGAAATGGCTTGAATATGAACGTCCTGTTTCCATTTTGCTCCATAAAGTGGCAGAAGACTTTGGCAAAACTCTGCAAGGAAACTTAAATCTGGCTCTAACGTACTGGCAAGACCTTTAGCGATAGATGCCCAGTTACTAGCACGCAAAACATAACTACGCAGTGAAACCCACAGTCTGTCCTTTGTACTACAAAGAGTTTTAGCAGCAGATACTAAAGGTGATGTAATCATCCTTTTGACACAGGATGAAAAAAAAATAAAAATCAAGGTAATAAGCACTAAGTGAAAAAAGTTTTGTTCTATGAAACAATTTTGGCTTGTCAGCTATATAACAACCAGCACTGAGACAGCAGTCAACTAACTAGACAGGAATTCAGAATGCATCTCCAAACTTCACAAATTAATCCTTTCATGGGATACTATTAAAATACACACACATCCATTAACACAATCACAAAATAGTCAAAATGGCCTCCATGAAGCCAATAGGAAGACTGGGAGACAGTCTAATTTTTAGCTGAATGCTGAAGTAGCTTCCAGAACACATTTTAAGAGACTCAGAGAGTCAGGAAATGGAAAATAAATCAGATCATTTCATGATGATGGCTGTATACTCTAAGGACTGGGAAAGCGGCCACCAGCAAAAATTGAACTAAAATAACTAACTGTACAACCAAGAAAAATGCTTTCTGCTGAAAGCCATGAACATGCAAACAGAAATACATTTTTTGAAGTTTATTTTTTAGAAGCTGTGATTTAAAAAGGATATAAACCCAATATTTTTCAACAGTTAGTATCTTGCCTTCTAGTGAGTTACTGGTGTCAAAGGGAAAGAAATGTAAGTAATAGACTGAGCATAACATGAACAGTACTTGCTTAAAAGTAACCCTCATATGAAAACGCTCCACAAGCTATATACAGAGAAAGAATTATGAATCTTTCCAAGTCCCCTAACAAAAGGGGACAGTATTTTCCAATTTAACAAAAACATTGTAATTGAGGAAGCTTAGCAATGAAACATTTGCAAAACAGAAGTTTGCAACAGATAAAAGATTTCCTGTGCTATTTCATTATTATGCACATTAAACAATATTAAGATTGTAAACTAGAAGATTCAGAAGTAATAAAGTTACAGAATTAAAACTGTGTCTATTTATATCATTCCATTTTTAACTGGAAATGTGCTAACTTTATATGATGCAATGATGGAGGGTTTTTTTCCTACACAATCCCTGCATCATTCGAGCAAAGATGCTCACTTTGTGCACTGCTATTCAAGATAATTTTTTTTGTGATATTCAGCATGTGGCCACATGCTTTATTTACTGCCTTTCTTTAAGGACAAACTGTTCTTTGAAGACAGAATTCTTTATTTTTAGTGAAACACAGTGCCAACCACTGGAGTACCTCAGTGAATTTTCTATGTAAAAGTAGTACATAAAAGTAATCTTGGACAAAGGACAGAACTGAGAGGCAAAACAGAATGCAAGAATGCGTGGCAGTGTTGCTGAAAATGATACTACTATCAAAAGAAATTCTTGTGAAATATAACTTTACCAACCAAACCTCTCTTTCTAGTACATACCCCAGGTTGGAAAGCCTTCCTAAGAGAAAATTAAGAGGACACAGAAACATCCAGTTTCTTCCAATGCTAACTCCGAGTTGCCGTTTCTAAGGCTAACCTAAAGCCCTGGTTAGCTAACCTTTGTGACCGTTACCTTCTGGGAAGCTTCCTCCAAGTTCTCTCTCCCTCCTCTTGTTATTTCTTGCATGTGTATTAGTTTAAGGGATGATGATCAACTTTTTCTGTAGTAACCCTCCTGTCTTACTCCCCTCCCTTCTGCTCCCTCCTGAGTTTCCCACTTCTTATCCAGCAGATGTACACTTTTTAGAATTCTCCCTGACTTGCAGTTTAGTGCAAGTTTACTGTACCCTTCCAACCTCCATACATACATGCAAGAGTAACTCGCTTCACAGGAAATACTGCACACCCACAGAAGCCTAGCAAGACCCTCCTAACTTAAGCTGTTACGGACAATATATTCTATGTGTCATATCACAGCAGTGTTAATTATAGCATATGCTGTCACCCACAGTCTCACACATATTTACATTTCGTATCAGGTATATGTGCTCCCTAGAAAGTGCTTTGTCTAGACGTGTTAGCAAGCACTTCCAGCCAACTGATGGCACACAAAGATACATTTTCACAAAAATTTATAACCTAAGCCCACAGAAGTCAAGTTTTGGGTAGTTTAGCTCCCTGAACTAACTAGGCATGGAGCCAGACAGACAAGGGAGGGGGGGAAAAAAAACAAAAAAAAAAACCACACAGCCAGAGACTGGGAGGTAAAGGCACAAATGCGCCAGCTCCAGTTCAGGCTACAGTTTTACAGGCAGCTGGATGTGGATGTAACTTTCTGCACTCAGAGGGGTTGATCTCCTTTTCCCTGCCCTTGCTCCTCATCATCCCTGTGCCAGATGCAGGAAGAGAAGGTATAAGAGGACCTCTCTTCTCCAGCACAGAGCTGTAATATCAGCTTGCTGCAACCCACAGAAACTTTAATGAGCCCACTGACACACAATTTTGAGAATTGGTTTAAATTCAAGTTAGCACCAGAGGCTGTTATCCCAAAACAACAGTTTGAGGTATTAGAATCAGTTGTTTGGGACGTCTTACAGGATGCTTTTAGAAATCTGAGGAAACTTGCAAACTATGCCTGACACAAAGTTTCACATTAAAACCTGTTCTGTAACCATATGGGCTAACTAATAAGGAGTCCTTGTATCTGACAGAAAAAGGACTCTATGTTCACCTCTTCAGATGGAAATAGCATATCACGTGGACAATACCAGAAGTTTTCCCAGACTCTGTTATACCACTACCATTTCCTTCTATGATCCATCTTCTCCTATTGACATCCAGTCACTAATCCTGCCTTTACTGGGTAGCTGTTGAATTTCCAAGAATTCTTGCCCATTTCTCTGTAAGCCAGGTGACAGAATCATAGAATAGTTTGGGCTGGAAGGGACCTTTAAAGG
>RSEF01000004.1:80566904-80586276 GCA_003993805.1 Himantopus leucocephalus | reverse complement strand
GATTATTTTTTTTTCCTAACTGCTTTTCAGCAGCAGCTCAACTGCCTTTCCAGGAGGAGCGAATTGCTGCTCAGAACGTATTGGTACGATGATCTGGACATTGCCAGTAAACATTAATTCCTTTGAGCGCTTGTCAGTGGCATTCATTTTCCTTTTTCCCCACCAAGCCATCTTTTCTTACCTCCTTCTGCCTGCCTCTCTGCTCATCCTGCAAGCCATTCTTAGGACTGGCCCATTGCCCCGTAATGACTATTAAAGCATGGCTGCTGCTCTGTAGTTTCTCACCCCACTGCTTTACCTCCTTGGTAAATCTCCCACTCCCCGACTTGGCTGCTTGCCGTCCAAAATTCGCTGCATTCAGCTGAGGCACTGTCTTACCTACAAAGGACGGTTCCTTGAATGATGTGGCCTTCATAACAGTCTTGGAAGGTGAAAGGTTGTGATAGATGGACGTAGTAAAAAGAGATTTTTTTTTTTTGTTGTTTTTTTTTCCAGAAAGCAGGAGCATGTTTTTACTGTGCTGTCTCTACTGGTCCATTTACCACTGAGAGAAGAAAGTAGTGGAGATTAGAAGCTGTTCTGGTAAATTAACCCTAGCTGGTCTCAGGTGATTAGTCACTAATACATTTTTGCATGAACACCTTGGGTTGACAAATTCTGACTCCTAGCACCAGGTGGCTAAGAGCTTTCCTACAGAAATACGTGAGCATAAAGTAATATCTGTTGGTGAATTCTTTTTTTAGTTAATGGGAACTGGCATCTTCTGCCATTAACTGTAATTCAAGTAAATGATACTCTTTCTGACAGAAGAAATTAAGGTATATTGTACAGCACATGGCTCCAAAACAAATTCATGTTTTTCAACATCCGGAATTATAGAAGCAACGTCTTCACAGTCAAGTTTTTTAAGGCAGATTAATTGTTCACGTCAATGCATATTGTTTGAGATCTTTGTGCTTTCATTATCCAGTTTTTCTTACCAGCATCACTTAGGGCATCTTTTCATAGAGATATGTGGAAAGAAGTTCTGAATTTCTTATTTGGTGTTTGATTTGGGAAACTCCTGCATACTTGGCAGTTTGGAAAGTCAGGTGCCTCAATAAGGAATTGGAAGACTATTTTTAGATAACCATGTTTTGAAAATCTTGCTTGTAATTTTCTGCCGTAATAAAATGTGGTCAGTTTAATCTGTTCTGCATAATTTCCAATCATGATGCTACCCCTTGTGCATAAATAATTAACTAGAATGTCTGAGGTCATTTATATCTTTTGCTCTGCAGAACAAATGACATAATGACCACTACTCAAAATTAGGGGATAAGATGGTCTTAAAGTTTTAATATTGCTGTATGTTGTTAGCTGACCTAAACCAAGATACCGAAAATGGTTTGCCAACCAGCGGAGACTTTAGATGTTGAAAACAATGCCGGCCAGAGTTGTGCAGCGGTCTAAAACCTCCGCCCAGAAGGTGCTACGTTAACCGAGCACTGGAACAGCCCACTTTAATGAAACCCTTTGGCAGTTTAGGCCTTTATTTCTTTTGTTCCTCCTTTTCTGCCCGTAGAACGGGACAACCAGTATTTATCTGCTTGACAGGGATGTTGCGGAGAGTGAGGAATGCCTGTGAAGTGCTTTGAAGTTGCAATGCACAGTGGAGTAACACTTCTATGAATAACATTTTCTGCTCCATTTTTCATGATAGCCAATTAATGTATCAAAAAGAGTATAACTTTCAGAATCACGGTGGTTGATAGAAATGCACAGAATGTTTATCTCTTAGATGTAAGAAAGAAAAGTAACTGATGAATATGGCAAAAATCACTTGGAAGAGAAGCGTGTGAGTGAGTGTTCATCTTCCCAAATTAATCAACAGCTTCCTTAAGATGGAAGATTTGACTATTTCAGGTTCGCTTGTCATAACTAAGATATCAGCCAGGCTTCAATATCTAGAAGTGGTTTTTAATTAATTTTCTCCTACACTTCAAACTGGAGGAAAATATATTACTCTGTGGCATTAGCAGTATGTAAAGCCGCCCCTGTATCTATCAGTTACAAGACTTAACCAAAGGCAGCATGTGGGTGCTTAGATGGATTGTGGTCCTTCTTTACTCCACCTACTTGGGTAGGTGGAACTGAAATGATTCCAGGTCTGCAGACAGAGAATTGTACAACCCTAAGCAAGCCTTTACAACTCAGCAGTATAAAAAGCCCTGAAAATGCTATTATCAGCTCTATGTCTTCTAATGCCAGTTTATGAAAGGCAGCGTGGAAACAAAAAATCTTAATTGAGCCCCATGGACAGAAGTAATTGTGATTTAAATTTCTGTTTTTTCTCAGCTGTAACTGGGAGAAGGGTTATTATATTTTTACATGAGTACCACTAAGTAAAACTGTCTACATTGTTGATTAACCCTGTATGACATTTTTTGATACAACTTTTCTTTTAATCAAGAGGTTGACTAGGTGATACAGAAAGGCTAAGCCATACATTAGGTTTTTATTACCCATCTACTTTGCCCTTAAAAATTCCAGAAGAGTTAAGGAACTGTTTAGCTTAGAAATTTTCAAAATGAAATATCTATATTTTTCAGTGCTGGAGTGATTTTTGGTTTTGATATCTTAGAAGCTTTTTGGCAATTGCCTAAAGGGAAAGTGTAGTATTTGAGGCCAAACAGACTGTTTCATTCTCATTCTGAAGATTATTTTCTGACTTTTTAATTCTCAAAGTTATTTCAATGATATTTCTGGTTTAACCTGAAGAAAATATTATTACTGAAGAACATACTTTTTGTTACTGATACTTTGTTTTTTTTAGCAAACTGAAAAATCTGTTATTCACCAACCTCAGTTGTTTAAATTTGTCATACTTAAAAAATTTTGGGAACTTTCTATTCTTGAACAAGGAAATAAATAGATCTGAATTTGATCTTTCAAGAACTCCAGATTTAATCATTTCACATCAGTTTTGCTATTGAGTCCAGTGACAGGCATATAGCAGATGCAACATTTTTTGTCATGATCAGTATGCATAAGTGTGTGTATATATCTATCATCTTTGTGTGCTTGTGCATATAATTTATTTATTCAGAAGTGGTTCAATTTGTACTGGGTGGGATGGTTAAGAACTTCAAATTTGGTATGTTCTGGGTTCAGTAATTTTAACATAAATTATTCCTAGGTTGAAATTAGCTCTAGATTTCCGTTGGGAAAGGAACAATATCACCCATTTAGAAAATTAGCCTGGGGTTATACATACGAGAGGAGTCAAACCATTGAGGAATCACTGTTCACCATTGCACAGCAATGCTTTGTATGGGGGACAGATTCAAAAGGAGTAGTAGATTGACAAATCGAGTCAAATTCAAGTGGCTTTTATAATGCTGTCAGCTCCAAAGTCTCGCTCCTTAAAGTCTTTGATGACACCAGTTTGATTACGTTGGTTCCCCTTTTTGTAACGTTTTTGGTCTTTCTTCCTCACATTGTCAGTAGTGTTGTCGTTTTACTGATTGTCAGCTGAGAATGTCCTCTCCCCCCCAGTATGTATTCTTACATTTGAAGGTTAACATCATTGGTGACAAATCTTGGTTCCCAAGCTAGATTCATCTGCAGGGTGAACTCTGTGGTCCTTGTGATATTTTTCAATATTTAATTTCATTTAAAATCGCCCACTGATGGCAAACATAAAATTTTAGCTCATGCCAGTTGAGAAAAACTTCATTAAGTGAACTAATTGCAATGTGGTGGAATTTTACCTGCCAAGATACCTGGGACACTAATTCCAGAAAACAGTGATAATTCTAGTATTAATGACATTATTTATTGCCTATGTTTTTAGGAGATCAAAGCCAGAAAAGTATTTAAAATAAGAATTGAAAGTAAAAAGTCACAGGGAAGAAGGAATGAGCATTGAAACATAGAGAAGAAAATAAAGAAAAATGAAGAAAAAAGAAAAGGGAGTAAGTAGGTAGTTCAACCTTCCAAAAAGGAGCATATTTTCTTAGAAAGTAGTGCAGCAGCAACGTGGATGAGGACAGGATAGGTTGCACAGCAGATCCCAATACTCTTGAGGCAAGCGCAAGCAACAGAAGCATTCAGGGATAAAAATGAAGTTCTGAACTTTTTTGAAAATAAGGCTTGTGTCTAAGGGCCTACTTTTGAAGTGCTCAGGGGATATGGGACTCCATCTCAAGCCGCTCATGCATAGGTGTGTAAGCCAAATGTTTTCCTTGGTTTATGAATTGTCCTGATAAGGCATAGAAGACAGTGGGTAAACAAAGACAACTTTGTGCCAGCTGAGAGTTGTTTTCTAGGATACAAAGCACTTGCACAGCTTCGTTGTTGCTGGGTCACTACTTCTGCACATCAGGGCAAATCCACATTTGTACACTCTGTCATAGATTTTAACTGTCCAGAATTTGTTTGAGATAGGTAGAAACTTTAGTTTTGAATATAGCTGATTTATAGGAATGAAGATACAATAGAGGCGAGATGTTTAGTACTCGGAGATCTTCTACGGAACAGTGTTTCTTTTCTAATAATACTAGGTTTTTTTTAAAAAAAAGAGAACTTATTTAAAAAGAAAAGAAATCCTGTTTCAATGTCAGACTTGAAAACCATTAGACTAAAGTGCTGAAGAAATTAAAAATTAATGATGACATTTCATCTTTAAACTATTACTAATAGAAAGTAGTGCATCACAGTGGAATAAAATAAGGAAAATGTGTGAATAAAATTTTGAGTTTTCTGGATTTTGTAATCTAGAGCATTATTTGACTATATATCAAAATTTCCAGTTTATAAACAAGCCTGTGTTGTGAATGTATACAAGGTACCAGCGTTTGACAGTGCAAAACTTAATGATCCACAGCCAGAAAAGTTAGGGAAAGCAAGCAATAACGCATGACGGTGAATTTACTCATTTTTTCATTGGTAAAGATAATCATGGTTCTGAAAGGCGATGAAACAGGATGATGTTGAGGTGCTCTGGTTAATGGGGGCCATATAAAACTGAAGTAGATGGAAGAGAACAGATGGAAACTTGAGGAGGGGAAGTGGCCTGTCCGGAATATTCTGCCTGCTGCTGTCATCTCAAATCCATAGAGTCTGGTGCTATAGAGAAATGTCATTTCATTGGGTTTCCAGGAACTTTGGTGCAATAAATGGGCTCCTTCACCATGTTGTAATTATGACAGAAAAAACAACTACGTATAGGATTATAGGATGATTTGGTTTGGAAGAGTCTTCAGGAGGTCTCTCGTCCAACCTCACACAGTGTGGCCAGGTCAGACCAGGTTGCTCAGGGACTGATGCAGTTGGATTTTCAAAGCCTTTGAGAATGGAGACTGAACAGTCTCTCAGGGCAGCCTGTTCCCCTGCTGGACTGCCCTTACGGGGAAAGGTTTTTACTGTATATCCAGTCTGAACCTCTCTTACTTCACCTTAGGCCTATTGCCTTTTGTCCCATTATGCTCTGCTATGAAGACTCTGACTTCATCTCCTCAGTGACCCTCCCCATAAGTGCTAGGGGACTGTTGTTAGGTGCCTCCAAAGCCATCTCTTCTTCAGGCTGAACGTGCCTGGTTCCTTCAGCCTCTCCTTACAGGGAAGGTGCTCCAGACCCCAACCAGTCTTGGAGCCCTCTGCTGAAATTGCCTCAGTTTATTGACGTGTTTCTTGTATTTGGGGGTGGGGGCGTAAAACTGGTGATGGTATTCTGGATGTGGTCTGGCATGTGCTGAGCAGAGAGGGGGGTGTCCCTTCTCTCTGTCTGCTGGCTACACTCCTGTTCACACAGCCGAGAAAGCTGTTGGCTGCCTTTGCTGCCAAGGCACACTGCTGGCTCACGTTCAGCTTGCTATACACCAAGACTGTTTCCACCAGGCTGCTTCCCAGCCAGGCCCCATCCTGTATTGTGTATTCTTTCCCAAGTGCAGGACAGGGCATTTGTCCTTGTTGAATTCCAGCAGATTCCTGCTGGTTCTGTCTGAAGACAGGTGCAAGATTTGCCTTCCTCCAGTTCTTGGGGACCTCTCCTGCTCCCCAAGACCTGTCAAAGGTGACAGTGGCCTTAAAAGGGCAGCAGCCAGTGCTGTGAGCAGAGTTGGATGCAACCCATCAGGTCCCATGGACGCATATAGCCTCAGTTCTCTTGAAATCTCCAACTCAATCCTCACCTACTGCTGGTCATCTTCTTCTCCAACCCTCCCTCTCAGCACTGAGGCTTGGGGACATTGTTTGTGAAGAATGGGGCAAAGAAGGCATGGAGCACCTCAGCCTTACCTGTGTCAGTGGTCACTAAATCACCTGCCTCTGTTGCTATGTTCTATGAAAACTAGGTAATTAGTTTTAAACATGCTAATTAAAAGCATGGGCGCTGTTCTGTGAACAAAGGCCAAGGTGTTCCTTGTTTCTGTTGTTGGGTATTCTACACTACTTCAGAGGATGGAGGCTGGCATGAATGATGATAGAGTAATCTGTCTGCAAGGAAACTTTCTTTTTAAACTGCTTTAGTTAGGGACCCTCTTCTCCTGTGAAGCAGGAGGATTTTTATCCTTGATGTCCTTTGGACTATTTTTTCATGTCCTTCTTGACAGAGGTAATGTATTCAAGGGGAGTATATGCCATTAATTTACAGTGATGGCAACATAAATGGCAGTATATTAATATTTTTCATATTCCATATTCCCTTCTCAATACATCGTAACATCCTGTTCACTTTTTTTGACCCCTCATGTGTATTGAGCAAACGTCTTCATTGAAGTGCCCATCATGAATCTTGCATCTTTTTTCCTGAGAGGTTATAACTATTTCAGAACCCATCAGTATGTACAAGTGGCTTTAAATTTGTTCCTTCTAGTGTACCCTACTCTGCACTTTTTTCACAGTGAATTTCATCTGCTGTCAGGTTGTCCAATTACCTAGTTTTTTAAAGGTCCTTCTGGAGTTCCTCACAATCCTTTGTAGTCTTGACTACTGTAAATAGTTCTCTATAGTCAGCAAATTTCACATTCTTATTACTTATAGCATGTCAGCTTTCAGTTATTAGTAAATATGAATAACTACACCATTCATAGTATTGATCCTTTGGACATGCTTTCTTCCTGCACTAGTTATTTTTTCCTCCTTGTTCCTATTTCATATCATTCAGTTAGTCTTTTCGTCCATGGCAGGAATGCACCTGTAAATGTGTGGGTTGCACTCTGTGAATACTCACAGAAACTCATGTTAGGTATTGTGGCTGGTCTCTAAGGTGTCCTCTGCAGTCAATGAAGTTAAGTGGCCTTCGAGACCAGAATGTAATCTTAGGTTCTCTGAATTCCCTTGGAGGCCTTCCTCACCCCTCTAGAATGTTTGGCCTTCATGACTATGTGTCCCAGTTTTCTAAGTAAATTTATACCCAGAAACTTCTAGAAAGTCTGTGTAATGTTTCTTCGCTCTCTTTTCACTCAGACTGTTATGGATGGGTTCTCAGGGCACTCCTGGTGGGACAAGGCTGCTCTCCTCCTCCTGAGGAGCTGTGTTATGCTCCACTGTGTGTTTTGTGACTCTTGACTTCTGTTGTAGGTAGTAATCAATGCTCTTTCTGGTTGAAGTGTAAAAATGATGTGCCTCTAATTACGTGGATTGTGCACAACTTCTCACCTTTATCCTTGATGTTGGAAATATAATCGTACATTTGTATTAGTACCTCTGTTCTCTTGATCCTTGCTTCTTTCAGAACTTGGATCAGTGATTCACAGCCCACCTTTGGGGTTGGAAACTGCTAGGCTTAACATACTGTTTTAGGAAACATCTATGATGAAAACCTGACAGAGGAGTTTTTCTATACAAAAGGTTTACATCAGTTCAAGGTTATACTGAGCAAGTAATTGGAAGAGGGATCTGTTGAGAGTAACAAAACAGACAAACTGCATCAAGAACAGGAAATTCCATCAGCTGGAAATAGCCCAGGTGGGGAGAGGACTTTGGAGGCGGCAGGTATTGTGCCCAGTTCTGGCTTCCCTAGAGGCTGAGCACTGAGGACATGGTTGAATACAAGTAAGAGGTTCTGAACGAGCCCAGCAGTTCTTATATTCTTAGAAATGATGAAACTATAAACCCAAACTTTATGCAGTATACAAAGCATATGATATTAGAACATTCAAAACAGGATCTTTTTCTTCTACTTGACTTTCAAATACTGTCTTGTTTCTGCTGTGAGAGTCATATGATGACAGATGTGCTATAAGTGGGGTCAAATTTGCAAAAGGTTTTGAAACCAAGGAAGGCTCTTGGTCCTGAAGAGAGTAGACAGTTGAATTTGTCAATTTTCACCCTCTTTAATTATCCTGTCTCTGACAACACCAGTATGATTGAGAATTGCCCATCCCAAGTATTATTAATTGTGATGGATAGTAATTCCAAGAAAGATTTTAGCTTCCTGCCATTTGCGTTGTTTAACTCAACTGTTGATACCCAGGTGGCATAATAGGCATGCAGTTCCTGCTCGAAGCTGTACTTACAGAACCTCTTCTTTGTATGATGCATTTAGCTGTTTTAGGGATTTTCTTTGCCCTTGTAATCTCCTTTTTTACACTTCATATGATGAAGTTTGGGTTTTGCCTATTGGCTTCTCATAATTATTTAGCCATACCCTTTTGTTCTTGACTCTTTACTTCCTTTATTTTTGTTTTGGGATATATAAGCCTGCTGTGACACTAATAAGGTATTTTTAGTAGATTTCTATGGATTTTAATTTCCTAACTCTCCCCTTTAGGCTCTGTAACTAATTTCCTCATTTAGAAAAAAAACCCCTGTCCTGCTTCAAGTCTAATGTCATAGCACTGCCTCTCGATGTGATGACCCTGAGAGGAGATCCAATTTAATTACACTGTGACCACTGTTACTTAATAGCTGAATTTCACTTCCTGAACCAATTCCTCTGTGGTACAAGAAACATATTTTGTGACTTTTGTGTACTCCACACTGAGTTTCCATAGAAAGAAGTAAGTTTATGGTATTGAGAGTGTTTTTCTTCACTCTCTAACCTAATGTGACAGTCAGCCAGTTGGCAGTCGGGTAGCTGAGGATGTCCATTCCATCTATTGTAATTAAGACTGTTTGTGGGCACACATGGCTGCCAAACACGTTTATGTTCCAGTTCTGGCTTCCCTTCCCAATCGAAGGGGAGTGCAGGGGCAAGATTTTTCCCACATCAAGCCAATGGTGGCTTTGTTCTTCTCACTTACATGGTGAGGAGATGTGAAGTTGGTGTCATGGCACTCTTGCGCTTTATATCAAGATTTATATCAATTCCTCTTGTGCTTTAGAGAAGAGAGAAGGTCTGGTGCTCGAGGCTCAGATGGCCAAGTCTTTCTTCTGCTCTGCATCAGGGCAGGCTTTTGTCAAGCTGGGGTCTTGTGCAGGTAAAACAAGATAGTTATTTCCAAAACCTGGTATAAAAATAAAGGGATCTCAAATATCTGGATGAGCCTTTTAGTCATATGGTTTAGTTTTGGGTAGTCCTGCAAGGAGCAGGGCATTGGACTTGTTGATCCTTATGTGTCCCTCCCAAATTGAGATATTCTATGAAATATAGATCCCAATTTCAGATTTCTTCATTTCCTGTCACTAACCTGGTGGTCTCCTAAATGAGAAGGTACTCTTGAATCCACAATTCAGAAATACAGAACTTTGTTGAGTGTTTCACCCAACCTCTGTATATTTTGTCCATATCTGAGAAAACAGTGGGACCCTTTCTTTCTGAAAAGCTTCTTTACTGCTTGCCTTGATCTCTCGAAGTGTAATCACTCTGATAAACACACATCGCTTTTTGCAGTGGCTGTTACACCGTGATGAATTCTGGTTTGTTGCAGCAGTTGCTGATGCTTACTTAGGTTCCTGATCTTCAGTGGAAAAACAGGACAGTGTATCAGCAGATGAATTTCATAATTCCACTCTTTTCCTTGCCCCTTTTTCCTAAACCTCAGTGCTATATAATGGTATTTATTAGGTCAGATGATGTACTTTGCCCCAAAACGTTCACATGGAAAAAAATGAACAATTGTGATTAAAATTGATTTTTTCCCTTTGGGAAGTTAGAATCAAAAATGGTTACCTGCTCATTTATGAAACAGATTTATTCTGTTGACATGGAGGCTTGTTTGAAATGTAATTGAATTTCTGTTACCTAATGGAAAGTGACAGTTAACAGTATTTATTTTCCATTTGTGTCTCAGTAGATAACATAACACAATTTTGATTTGTAGTTAGCTTTGGAATCTGAGATTGTTCTATCTCTGTAATTGAAAAGATGGGAGCGCGATGGCCTAATACAATCCTGTTTTTGTTTTTTACACCAGTAAAGCCAACATTAATGCAGTAAACAGTATCTATTCTGGCTTAATAGTTACACTGAGATGTTATTTTTGCATCCTGCCTTTCTCATTAGAAACTGCCACATCATGATCTGGATTGATAATTCCTCCATTTAGACACTCTCTGCGGCAGCTAATTTCTATGAGCAATGCCTCCCTTTCCTTGCCCACCTCGAAATAACTTTTTTACCTTGCAGCTAGAACACCTTTTTTAGTTACAAAATTACAATTACATTCCTCATAATTTTTTTCCACAATGTATTTTCACATGTATTGTGCTTACTTTGTATGGCAAACCATTACTTCATTTTTAATGTTAAAAACAACGGGTTACAGCTCAGTTCTTACATTGTTACATACCTTATGCTGCAATTCCCCTGCCACTTCTTAGAATTCTGGCTACTCCCAAATACTTATCTCCAGGCAGCCTTCCCTTTAACTTCCCACAAAGGAAGTTACCGCTCTTTGAAGCCAAACTCTACACTTTTCCTACTTGCACCCTTGACTCTGGTGGCACTGAGGGAGAAACACTTTTTGGAGAAGCAATTGTCTGTTCTTTCCTTTGTCATGGTGAAACCTTTGCTGCATTGTCTAAAGCCTGGTCAGCAGTTGTAACTAGCTGCATCTATGAAGAAATATGTAGCCTTCATATTAACACACTAAGGTGAGTGTTAATGCAGCAGGACCAAACATTGTGGAGGAGCATGTTTTCTCTTAATTTCGTAAGAATAATAATCAAGCAGATTAAGTGTTTAATCTTAGATGGTACAAGATGGTGCTTTGTCGGAGCAAGAAGGTGGCTGTCACAGTACAGCCTCCATTCACCCAACCTGCTTTCCAGATGGGCCAGAAACAGGACACTAATAACCACCCTTATTGGTTTACAAGCCTCCGCTGCCAGTTTTGCTACACTTTTTTAAACTAGTAGTTTTTAAACCAGTAGTTGTGCACTGTCCTGTGCACTTGGGAAAGGGTATTATTCAGAACATATTTTTGGTATACTCAAGTGTTGTGTGCTCATGAAGTCAAGCTTTTAGTAGTGTATCAAATATAACAACTATTAATTATTCTACCACCAGATTTTTTTCCTCGTGCTGATGAATAAATTAAGAAGTCAGGTTTTTATGAGCTACCTCGACTCTTAAGTTGATTCAGGAATAAAAAATAGAAACATGGTGCTGTAATTTCTAAAATGGAATCTGAGAAGGGTTCTTATACATCAATAGCATGCTGTCATGAAGGATTGTTTCATTGGGATTATTTTAAGGAATCGCGTGTGCATGAAAACCACAGAAAATGGATACAGATTTTTGAAAATCCAAAAATAGTTCCTGAAACATAGACCAGCAGTATGTTTTATAGCTTCTGCCTTTAGGTTTTTAGGTTTTAATTCACACAAAAATCTGTATATTTTCAAACTGCACTTCATTAAAGCCTCAGTGATTTCTGATACGAGCTTCGTAGAAGTTGAATTTGTCTATTCAATAAATAGATGAAATCATAAATAATAACAATGCATAAGATACCCTGAATTGACAAAAAACCAAACTAATCTGAGCAGGAGACTTGCTGCATTGAATATGAACAAAAAGTATTACAATAAGGAGCATGAAATGTGTCATATTCTCAAAGCAGCCTTGAGCTGCTCTGCAATATTCACAAACCACAGATTTCATCCTTGTCCCTTGGTTGGCCTAAAATATTCATAATTTCAGACTTCCCCTAATTGAAGACCTACTAATGAACAATTATTTCATGAACCGTTTTTAATCGTACTACTGAATGTGTAAATATGCAGTTTCAAGTGATGGATATCCAAGCCTGTAATGACTAAATATTTCAATACATTTTAATCAGACCGGGAGTGGAGATTTCAATGGGTATTTCTACGCATACTACTTTGCATATGCAAAAATACATGTATGCATACAGAGGTACGTATGTATGTGTGTTTGTGTATATATAAATGTGTCTGTGTATGCATGCATTAATCAGGAAGCTTGTTATGACATTAGTTATGAAACACAGATGATAACCAACTCATGAGCACCTCTATTGTCAGTGGTATATAGTGGCTGCTGTATGGGTGAGAGAGTTCTTTCACTAACACAAAAGCTTATTGTTCAGTACTGTTTTGTACTGAAAACATTAAAGTTAATGCAAAATGTAATTTCTAAACTTTCAAGGTTTAGAGGACTCCCACTTTTTTTTTTTCTCTCCAGATCTATTGATACTCAGCAGTCTCTGGCAGGCAGGGCTTCCATATTTGTTCTTTTTAAACCTTAAATTATGGCTGTGTGTTGACCTTTATTGTACTCTCCTACATGCCCTATTCTGATTATTCAGTCTGGGAGAGAATTTCTAGTAATTTCATTAATAGTTGGAACATAAAACAACATAATTAACACAGCATTTTGTGGAATAAGCAATCTTTTTCTGGAAGGGTGGTGTTTGAGTAGGCTTTATGTGGAAAACTTTGGGTACGAAATACACAGTAATACTCTGTGAGAAGGAAATACAGGGCATAGGTATGCTGTTTCATCAGTTGTTTATGTTTAGTTGGTACGTTCCTGCTGGAAGTGCACTGATCTGTTGATAAATGTGTAAACCAGCAGTTTTAGTCATAAATGCATGCTTCAAAATAGTCAGCTGTATAGCAGAAATGAAAAGATGTTTTAGAAGTAACTAGAAATGTGGAAAGACTTCCAATAGAGAGAAATTAAAAAGCTGGAATTACTTAGTTTTGAGCAGAGATTAATGGTAGAAGCCATAGAAAATAATGGTACAAGAAAAGCCTGGTGAGACTCCTTACTTTGCTTCCTCATGTAAGAGTGGTGAGAGGAGGGAAGCATCCTACTTGAATTAACTTATCTATCTAGGTGTTTATCCATCACTGTACAGTTTGACTTGTCAGTGTGTTAATGATTTTATTTTTATATTACAGTTGTCAAGGAGGGAAGTGTAATTATTCCCATTTTAAGATAGAAATTTGGGCAGTGACTTGTGGAGGACATCAGAAACAGAAGCCTGTTCTTGAATCCATGTGCTTACTGCTGGTAAGGTTTTATTCTGAGACCTAACAATTTCAAGTAAAATTTATTAAATATAAAATTGCTAAAGTTATCACATATAGTGTGTGTACTTTGTACCATCAGCAGTGAAGGCGTAGGCCTCGGTTTCCCTGATTATGATAATTGCTGCTTAACTGGGGAGGAGGATATGTGGTGCACACAGACATCTTTGAGGAGTTCTTGCAATAGGATGGGTACCACTTGGAAACCTGTTGTGGCTCAAGATCTCCCTGGAGGGTGCTGAGCTCTTTTTCTTGCATGCGTCCATGGTTCTCTGCTGGGTGTTCTCTCATGTGCTGGCTTTTTCAAGAGTTAATCGTGGGGAAGGTTGCTCAATCAGTGACCTGGGTTGAATTGCATTAATAAAATATCAAATTATATCTGGATTACTTATTGAATTGAGAATACTATCTATACGGTATCAACCATAGATGGAAAACACCTACGTATGGATGAAGTTAACCTGCTCATTGGTTTATGAACATATTGTCCCCAGAGAGTGTTACAAATCCACAGGATGTCCCTTGGTGCAGGATACTTCGGCCTGTGAGTAGGCTGTAAAATCAGGTGGAAAGACTCCTTTTGACTAAGCAATTGGTGGGGCTTGTGTATTATTCCTTCTAGCAGGTACATGGAATCTGTTACATTTTGGACACATACACCTGATGTAGAGAGAGGCAAGAATGTGGCCCACCAATTAAAATATCAGTTCCTTTCACTTCTCTCCTGTTTACCATAAACAGCTTTGTCAGTGATCGCTTTTTTAAGAGTCAGATGAGCTGGGCTGGAAATGAGCTTATTTGGTGATGATGCCAAGGAGCCCCCAGCCCAGGGATCCATCCCAGTCTGGCCAAGGAAGGTGCAGCTCTCCTGGTCCTAAGGCACTTTCTCATTTGTCTGCCTCCTACACCATCTTCCCCTCCTGACCCATCTCACACATCACTTAACGGTAAACTGAAATGGATGCGAATAAACTCAGAGGTTAGAATGGATTTGCTCCCTCTTTCCATCTCTCTTCCTGTCTACAAGAGGGGGTTGCTGTCCTCCCAGCTCCCCTCATCTTCCCTGTAGAAGTTTAGTAAGACTTTTCAGAGCAATGCAACTGTTGTTATATCCTTTTATTTAGTCCAGAGTTCAAGAGCTTGAGCCTTTTAGTGAAACACAAAGCCTATGTGTATAAACATGCAGACGTCCAGAAGATGGCCTTTCGTGTGTCCTAAGAGTGCCTCAGGTTGCATGCTTGAAAAAATTGGCGATAGGGATTCCTGTCTGAAATCTTGCCTATTAAAACCTCTGTTCTTCTATTTGGAAACTACATAAGGATATGTGTGAAATGAAGNACTAAAGGCATTGTAAATAGTAAGTGCGTGTACACATAAGTGCATTTTATTGCAGAGATTTCAGTGAATACTGTGTACAGGTAGGGCTTTGAAACACAGTGGTATGCCATCTTCTGACAGGGCCTGAAAATTCTACATACGTTAAATCTGTTCTCTGAAATTTTTATTACAAGCTCGGCAGCATAAAAGTAGTGGTGGATTCCAGATCCAGCTTTGGTGTGCTGTGCTGAGCTGCAAAGAGGTTCGTAGAGGGAGACTTCACTTGACTGCTCAGGTTCGAAAGCAAAACCGCTGCGCTCCAAGTGTCAGATCCAGATCAGCGAGAGTTTCAGAGGAGAAATGGGAAACTAAGGAGTGGAAGAGTCCTTCAAAAAACCCCAAACAAACAAAAAGCCCATTTTGGACACCACTGTGTCACTCACAGTGACACTCCAGCTTTTGGACACTCCAGCTAAGTATTCTTGAAAACTGGAGAATCTGTCTGGAATAATGGAAATAAATGGGGGCAAAATATTAGGATTAATAATATAATTGCAGGGAATTCTAACAAGCTGCATTCAAACTCTTTCCTTAGTGTCTCTCATTTCAGTGAACTTTCTGATGGTTTTAAAAGCACATCATGTGTATTTGATCCCCAACAGCCCTATTTTACATGTCTGCAATGCTTCAAAATACTTTCTTTACCGATTCCTGTATCAACTATATGTGCTAAAATGTCCTTACTTTTCTACTGAAATCCAAAGTGATATGTTTGGAGGGTGTTTCCGTAATAGTTATAGGCTCCTAAAAATTGTGTCTGGGATTGATAGAGATTTTTTTGATAGGGATTGATAGGGATTTTTTTGTATTAAAGGTTTACTTACGATAAGCTTAATACGAGCTGTTTGAGGCACAACATTGAGTTTATTGGCCCAGCACCGAGTTGGTAGAGCAGGGACAGTGGCTGAGTCTAATAATTTTTTTTTTATATTTAATTTTTTTTTAAAACACGATATATTTATTTTTTAAGTTGCGTGCCTGCATGTGTTGTGATTGCAGGAGGCACTCTGATAATTAAAGTACAGGGAAGTTAGTTTAGTTATATAAAAATTTTGATTGTAACAGCATGTAATATTGTTTGCCAAACTTCACCTATAGCTACAATGTCTTGATAGGACAAAAGCTGTAAGTATTACCAGCAATCACTTTTCTTTCAGTTGAGAAAGCAAAGATTTGGTTGAAGGCAAGTATTTTTGTTTGAGACCACTGATGCCTCAAACCATGAAAATGGCAAAACATTTCTGATAGCTTTTTTTACTATATAATTGAATATAGTTATTTTTCAATATAGGAATAAAAGCGAAAAAAAGAATACTGGAAAAAAAAGCATACTAGAATAATGTGATTTAAACTTTGACAGTGTACCATCATTTGCGGCTGATAATGCTAATGAAAATTTTGGAGACACTATTCTGCCTACTGAGTAATAGAAAATGAGAATGAATATGTGCTTCCGGCTAATTGCTGTGCACGTAATTCTATGATTCCATATATCAGGAGAGAGTACACTGCATGACATTCACCAGCTGCTTTTAAAAGTGTGTAAGAACAATTTTCAATTGCTTTTCTGTATGTGACAACAGAGTTTCAAAATTACAGGAGGTATGTCAGTTTGCCAACCTTTACGTGAAGGGTCGCTTATATCAAAGAGTTGAGGACAAGTTCTTAGGTTATAAATGCAGTGGTTATTTGAAAACACATCATGGCAAAACAAAATAGTGAAAAGAGATTTCATTCATTAGTGTAAACGAGGGAGCTCTCAAATACCTGTCTCATATTTTGATTCTGGCAAACAGAACTACCTTAACGTGATTCGGTAACTGTCACTGAAAACATGTGGATTTTTCCTAAACGTTATTAATAGTGAAATTTGACAGAAGTCTGCATTTGTTTGAATGAAAAAAAGCTTTGTACTGACAGATTCAGTGGTTGTGTTTGTACTTCAAGACTTGATATTAAGGAAT
The DNA here is from genome assembly GCA_003993805.1 of Himantopus leucocephalus. Lineage (NCBI taxonomy): Eukaryota > Metazoa > Chordata > Aves > Charadriiformes > Recurvirostridae > Himantopus > Himantopus leucocephalus. The sequence continues at coordinate 80,569,507 of RSEF01000004.1, read as the reverse complement.
GGTTAAATATTCAGTCTTCAGATCCTGCGTCTCTCAAATTCTTACAATTTATGGAGATTATTGTGTCAGCAAATACAGCCGTGAATAATAATAATATCCTGTGTGTAGGTAGACTTGAACAGATGGCAGAAGAATGGTAAATGCTCTTTCCAGTAAGAGCTACCTTCAGATTAAAATTTTTCTACCTATGCAGGGATTTATGAATCGACCAAAATAAGAGATGCATTAAAATTTATAATAGTTGCCATTTAAAAGAATACATCGAAGGTTATTAGAATTGAATTGTTCATTTAAAAGTAGCAGAGTGGACAGTAATCTCAAGGTGACCGTGTCCATCGCTGCGGCTGGAGTTGAAGCCTGGTGAGGCGGGACGGGTGGTGATGGCCACCAGGAAGCCCTGCATCTGCCGTTGCATCCATGTGCTGCAGGTGTCTCCTGTCCAATATTCCTGCTGAAGCAACAATTTTAGTTGTGGTTGTTTGAGATGAATGCAAAACAGGTACTCAGTCATGTTGTTACTGGATGGATGTCAAATAATCTGTAACAATGCTAAACCTGTAGTATTTTCTCACTGGGTAAAATTAAATTTGTATGACTCTTAGAAATTAGTCTGTTGAGCGAGGGGTCAGTAGATGAGGAGTTCCAGATTTGTCTCATTCATCATTTTCTCTGGCTTCCGCATGCTGACAAATGGGACGTGGCCCTTCCAGTTTCATATTAACCATGGTACCTTAGCGTTAGTTGTGATAACTGCTCTTTTTATCTAGGGAGGCAAGCAAAAAAAATGCCTGTTGATAGACAGCCGAACTACATTTCTACCAGCAAGGTGATGTCTCTGCTCCTGGTCTGCCTTGGTCCTCTGTAGGTAGCACCTGACAGTTTTCATTGACTCCCTCATTTAATTCCTTGCTGCATCCCTCGTCTTTCTCTAAGCCAGTAGGGAGCCAAAAGCCAGACCTGGGCTTGGAGGAGTCCCAGTGGAGGTCAGGCACCAGTGGGGTGGTTAGATGCTGCCCTGCACTCTTTGGTCCTGTCTTTGGTTACTTGTGCACTCTTCAGGTAGTCCCACAGATGCATGACCTGTGGGATAGCTTATGGGAAACTGGTGTAACTGATCTGGTGGTTGGGAGAAGGATCACTGGCCAATGTGATATCTCAAATTTTAAGGAACTTCTGCTGTAAACCTGTCTCTTCTCATCCTCTTTATTTTACAGATTGCTAAGGCGTAGGTAAAGAGTGGTGTTTTTAAAGCAGAAGTAGTAATACTGTTTGGCTTTTTTTTTTCCTAACTAAAAAGTGAAGTCAAACCCAGAAACATATTTTTTACTGAAACATATTCTTTACTAATAAGTAAAGTCAAAAGCAGAAATATTTTCTGTTTTCAGACCCATATTTAAAAAAAAAAAAAGCTGAGGTGTACCTGTAGCAGTGTACAATATTACAGTGTTAAGTATATGACTATGAAGAACTGTGTCCCAGACTACAATATAATGCTGTTCATTTATTTTGTGAAGTATTTCAGCATTTTAAATAATTGATTTTATTTAAAATTTTTAATTGAAACCCAGTTTGGTTTTGTTAACGCAGAAGCAGAAGTCTTTTCTGTAGCAAATCAGTAGTCCAAAAATAAAAATTTTTTATAGAACAGAGCAGTTCAGTAACACTCAGGTGTCCCCTTAATACAAAAGGCGGATCACGTAGTGGTCAGATGGTATCAGGCCATTTAACCATTCAAAGCTGACTTGCATTTTGGGATAGCAACATATTGTTAGTGCTCTGATAGTGGATTTCTTCCCCCTGAGGACATCAACCACTGGGGAATATGAATATACTAACATGTTTATTTTAAATGGTATAGATATCCAAATTAAGAAAAGAAAAAAAAATGGGCTAGGATCCTTAAACAAAAGAATTCTCATTATGAAAAGAGCCCACATTTGTTTTCCTTTAGGGGAAAAAACAACTTGCTTTCTTATTTTAAGCAAACTGGATTTGCTCATTCGTATGTCCGTTCCAAACCTCTTGACCTGAGCTGTGCTGTCCTGAGGTTCAGGACAGCCTACAGTATTCATGAAGGAAAACCTTGGAAAATGTTCAAACAATGATAGCATGTAGATTAAGCTTACTGTGACGAGTTTAAAGGATGCATTTTATCTGTATGAATGTATTGATTGCTCATAATATTAGGTGTCATTAAGGCTTCACAAGTCAGTACCATTCACTGAGCAGAACTTGTAATTTTCCTTTTACTTTGAACTTACATTGAGAAAGAAAGGGTAAATGATGTAGCGATTGGTTTATTTCCCTGCCAGATGGACTCGATCTTGTGAGATACTTAGCACCTACCCATCCCATTGATCTCGTAGGTGACACACACACTTCATGAAATTGTTAGCAATTGAGAGGATATGCTGCATTCTTGCAGTCACTTATACTGAAGTCAATGGGATCTTCCGGGTGCTCAGTACTTTTTGAAATCAGGTCACATCTTTAGATTTCTAAATAAGGATTTTCAAAAGGACCTTGGCTCCATGACTCTGTCAGGTCAGAGCCCAAATCTGTTATTCCTTTCTCAGCAGCTTTGAGGGTCCTTTCTTTTTTTT
>RSEF01000004.1:80536985-80566804 GCA_003993805.1 Himantopus leucocephalus | reverse complement strand
GAGTGGCCCTATGTACTGTGCACATATGCTGAAGACCTGATTTATAATTAAGAGCAGCTGGCCCTGCTGCTGTCCAAAATAATTTCCCCTAGTGAAGGATCAGTGGAGAAAAATGCAGACAGGTTTTAGCCTTTTGTTGAAAGAAAAGAAGAGGAGCCTTCATGCTGCGCACGGCCGGGGGAAGTTTATTGCTTGCCTGAAGAACCAAGAGCTGGGGATCTTCCATTTTATGAGTCCCTCCTGTGCTGTACCTGTGGTGGAAAAAAAAGAAGTTAAAGTTGCCTAAAGGCAGCTTATGGGGATTCCCCATATAGCTTATTTAATGTGTGCTGGGGGCTGCTTCTGCCCTAGTAGTCTTCAGAAATGGAAACAGCAGAAACATGGNTCAGATACTCAATCGGGGAATGAAAAAAAAAAAAAGCCCCCCCCCCCCCCCCTTACCCTCATTTGCCCCGATGTGCTTGACACTTTTCTAGTATGTCTAGTAACATAAGGGTTATTTTTATAATGCTCATGGAAGAAGATTTTACATTGAGTCTGATATGGCTAACTGGACTGAAATGGAGTCCATGCATAATGTTGGTTTTTAATAAGTATCAGGGAAGTTAATCCCATATTATGATTTTTTTTTTCCCCCTCAAATATTTATTTTTAGTGTGACTGAAGCAGATAAAATGGTGAGATGTCTAGAAACATTTTTGGGTAGTTCACTTGGAACAGCTCCTGTTAGAACGTTACGTCCCTGAGGGATGGTGGGAGTGCAAAGCCGTACCTTGTCAATGCTCTGCTGCTTTCCTGGTTGTATTTAGACAAGCTTTTTCTTTTCTGCCTTTCTGTCTCTGAAGCAGTACAGGAGAGAGGGAAAGAGGATGAGGCTGGCAGAGTCCAGCTCTTCCAGGGGAACAATCCTTCTCCAGGGTAATTAGAGGAGAAGAGCAATGCTGGTGGCTGTTGCACTTCTTTGCACCCTTGCCCGTGCCTCCGTTGCGTGACTGCCGTGATCCTGGAGACACTGCTTTTTGGCCTCCTGTTTCTTTTCTTAGCTAACACAAAACCTGCCGTGGGGTATGCGAGCACAGGAGTGGCAGAGGAGAGCTGCTACTGCCATGGGGCTGGTTTCGGGGAGGCAGCAGCACGGGGCCTGTGGCCTTTAGGGGCTGGGGGAGGATGTGAGGGAACATCATAGGAGGGCAAGGGCTTGACCAGCCTTTGACCTCCTGAAGGAAGATAATGATAAGCTAGTTTTTAAGAGAAACCTTAGGGACATATTCATAGGGAGTAGGAGGCAGAGTCTCTCTAATCAGTGATTCTGTGGAGCATGTGTTTCTGTATGAGGAACTGCAGTGTTTTGGAGAAAATGGAGGAGGAATATCTAATTGCCACTCTGTGACTTGTCTTGGACAGCAGCCTTTCCTCTACTTTTGAGAGTTTTTACCATAAGTAAATACTATTGCAAGTGAGGTGCGATTGTTAAACTTAACCAGGCATATCCTGTGCCCTCAAACACTGTGACACCATCAAGGGTAGCAGAGTTGCTCAGCTTCTGCCTTTGTGGCCTGGGCTTCTAAACAGGGGAGTTTCACCCACTCTGTAACTGGGTGCACTTGAGCACACACCGAAACAAATCAGCTGAATGAGGTAATTGCATTTTCATAGCAGCCTCAGCACAACTTTTCACCCAGAGTGAATTGTGTGTCTAAGTGAAGGAATTTTGACTACTCAACAGGGTTGAACCAATATATAGGGTTAAACCTACATATAGGTTTTTACACACACACAGACACATTAGATATATTTTTTTTTTTATTGTTGTGTGTGCCATTGATGCTATTTACGTGACCTCTGGCAGTCGCCAGAGCGTGATGGTCAGTGGCTGTCTCTGGTCTGCTGAATGCCAGGTGGAGGTTGAAAGCCTGGACTGCAGCACAACTCAAGTCAAGCAATAAGGTTATGCATTTACTGTAACATGATTTATGCAGGCCTCCACGGTGGGTATTAAGTTGGCTAAAAACGGATGCTGTCCTTTTTCTGGGCATTCAGCTCTGCCATATAAATATGCTATTCAGGTCTACCAAGTTTTTATAAAATGCTGTTTCTGCCAGAATAGCTAACAGGGCTTATCCAGCAGTGACACTTCAATAGCAAAATGTTTTGTGAATGATTTTAGCCTATTTGTTTTTCTCTCCTGCTGTGATCCTAAATATTTTTACAAAACTATGTTTGAGAGATGTATTCACTTGGAAGGGCTTAGAAAAGGCAAATTAAGAGGTAAAGTTGATATTCACTGACGTAGTCTATTTTCATTAACTTGAAAGTTATGATGCATGTATGGCTGTGTTTATATTGAAAGCACATATTCACAAATATTTCTATAAAGCTCAATTCCTCGATCCAGTTAGAAAAAGGAGTTGTTAAAAGTGGCTGATGAGGAGCCAGAAGTTTGTCCACCAGTTATATGCTGCTGTATTGTGGAGCTAATAGCATTAATAGAAGGAGCGTTTTCAGCTTGCAGATGTGATGTAAAATACTAGATTTGTCAATAATTGAATTCTGAAACAAACAGTCCAATTACCAAGGCACTGTAGCTTTTGTTCATGTGATGGGCAGGCAACAGTTCTTGCTTGTACCTGTCCCTACTGATTATTATTATGCATACTTAAAGTTCCTCTTTATTTTTCCCATTTTCATAACAACTGCATTATGATGTGACATATCTTTTCCAGATATTTTGCTTGAATAAATAAGTAGGATATTAAATTCAACTAGGGTATTAGATTATAAATTAGTTCTGTAACAGGCGTCATAATGTTATTTAGATTTTCAGTTTACACAGACCTTGTAGCAACTCCCAAGAGCTATGCTACAGAATTAGGGGAAGATGTGAGTTGATGTAAGAAAATTGGTTTTGGTAATATGCTGATGTCAGTAGAGTTTTGCTGTGTGGAAAGATATTTAAATTAATGTTTTTACTTACTCCATTGTACAAACTAAAGATTGGTAATGATTTCAAATTACTGATGTGTTGGCGTTTGGACTATGCAAACATGACCATAAATGTCTTTTCCCTAGTAGGGCAATATTTATATCGTGAGTTTGTGTACGAGTTTTATTTTTTAACAAACAGAGTAACGTATTCCAATCTTCCCTGTAACATAAGCATTTCATTTCACATCAGGAGAATGAAAAAATGTCAGAGCATTTTTAGATGAAAAAACCCAGGCTGGCTAACAGGTACAGAGCTCTCTGTATCAAGGAAGAAAGTGCAGACTTACAGTGCTGGTCTTGAATAATTGTATCATGATTAGCAAGCACAGTGACACCATATTGGTGAGAGAGATGTGAAAACATGCACATTTGTAAGTACATTTATTAGTCAGATGGATGGTAATGGTAACCTGAAGAGAGAGCGTCTAAGTAAAAAGATTTATAGCTGCTTACATAGGTATTCTGTAAATATGGGAATCCATACCCACTGTGATGTTTTATATATTCAGCGCAAGGGTAAAGGTGAAAAATAGCTGCGAAAGGAAGTAGATGTCCTCCTGAGCCATTTTCTGAGATGATGGACAGCAACATTGGTAGGGGTCTTAATTAAAATCAAACCAAACAAAAACCACCCTGGTTGCTTTTAATAATGAGGAGTACTGAAGTAAGGGAACAGATTATCTCCTTCTCCAGAGAAAATTGGCAGATGGAGAAAATGTATGTGCAGGTATCAGCAAGATTGCCTTGAAACCCCCTCTGCTGCCTGTCACTGAGGTGCTCTTTCAGAGTCTTCCATCAGGGCTGCGGGGAGGCAATGCACTACCCAGGGCTGAAGGTGGATTTTGTGCCCCTTCTCTTTTGCCTCCTCCCAACCCCTGCTGCAACAGCACTCAGTGGAAGTCTGCACCAAGTGAGACGTTACTCAGGAAACCTCTCCCCTTCACCTGTTTGAACAGCAGATGATAATAGCCATGTTTTTGTTTCCTGCAAAATGTTGTGGTCTTCTCCAGGAAGAGGAGATGGTAATGGAGCTGCACATCTTCTTTTTTGTCCCCAGCTGTAGTTGTGCATATACCTCCCATAGCCCTGGGGGAACTATCAGCCCCAGCTTACTGCGTTCCCAAACTGGGCGTGTGGTGCCAAAGAACAAAATTGGTCTACATTGGGAGTAATTCTGATGTGAAAGGACTTCGGGAGTTTTGAAGTAGCAATGAGAGCAGGGTCAGGCTCGACATTTTACTGTATGGGTCCTTCGCGCTTCATCTGCCCGCTGCACCGAAATATGGATGTCTTGTGTTGTGGACTCTCGCAGGTACCCCAGGCTGTGAGAGCCTTTTCCTGCAGCTCTTATCTTGCCTTTTGGGGTCGATCTCCCTTCACCAGGAAGCAATTCCCCTCTTTTTGGCTGACCACCATGATTTTATAGATGAATGCAAAAGCTGAACTGCTGCTCTCATATGGTACATATGGTCTTTCTTTGCTTTGGTACCTACTAAACTTCACCCTGTACGCATACACAAATAGTAAGGTTAATGGGTGCTGCCAGCTACGTGACCTTTAATGACTGGGCCACTTACTTAAGTATCTTAAATCTGAATTTATGAGCCAAGAATAAGTTGTTGGTTTTTTTTCTTAAAAAAAAAAAAGTCTGAGGCATATCGTAATACTGCACGTAAGTTGATAATGTAGGCATGCTCCTATCTTGTGTTTCTGTGCAAGTTCATGAGTCTGGGCATGCTTTTATATGCAAAACATGTCTGGAGCCCATATTCCTCTTCGCATCATGGACATGCGATGTACATCCACTATTTAGAATGTGATTTGTCATCTAAATGTAGCTGGTGTTAGAGTCTGAATGTCTCGTTACTGTGAAACATTTTGCTGCTTTTAAAACAACTTGAACAAAGAGAGCACTTCATACTGCACTTTGATGTGTGTCTTTATTGAAAAAGCTCCTCTCTATTGCCGAGGCACTGAAGCATTTGCATTAAGTGATACAGGAGATGCCATAGCAATTTCATGAGAATTACCCTTTGCAATAAATGTTAGATTAAACACCTAAGTAAAATCCCTTGAAAGTGGCCAGAAGATAAATTAGAGCAGAGCTGTACCTAGGTACAATTAAATTATGTGCCTTCTTTTAAAGATTGTTTTTAATTGATTTGGTGCATACTCTTAAGTTAGTTAATAACGAGTGTTGTACCTGTGGCTATATGATCACTCAAGTGAGTTAGATTTACAGTACTAAGAAACTCCCTTTATCAAAGAAAACAATTTCATAAAGGGGCTGTCCCCTCTCCCTGCTCTGTTGCTGATAACATGTCTGGACTGTTTTCTGATTAGTGCTCCAGCCTTACACTAATATTGAAGATGTTCTTTACCAGGTAAATGTAGGGTTATCACATCATTTTAGCAATCTAATTTATTCCTTGCTCACACACTGCAGCAATTTCATGTCTCAAACCCCTCCTCTCCATTAGGGCTTCTACAGAACTGCAAAAGTGAAGCTAGGAGGGAGATGAGCATTGGAGGAGAAGAGGACAAAGATACAGGATACAAAAATGTGGAGGAAGGAGTTGTAAGTAGCTGGAAATTTTGCCAGGACAGAAGTTCCTCCTATTTTAGTTCTGAGGAGGGTTGAATCTAACTGATCCTTGTAACTCCCGGTGTAGCTGATAGGAATTGCAGATCTTCAGTACCCATCAGTATTGGACATAAACATCATATTTTGAAGGTTGTGCTAGGTGTTAATTTTGAACTTTGGCCCAACTTAAGTATGTTCCTTTTCATTTCTCACTCATTAACATTTTACCAAACCTACATCTAAACTGATATCTAAGATAAGAGTTTCAGAGCCCTGTACCTGAATTAGACAGCTGTATTTGAAAACATCATGATGATCAATGGAGAGAAAGAGGTTTTCCCTTAGCAAGGGACACATATACCACAGATCAATAGAAAAAGAGGTACAGAACCTGGGAAGAGAGGAAGGGTCTGAGATGGACACCCATCATTGCTCACAGAAGTCCTGCCAAAGGAAAAAAAAACACAAGAAGCTAGCTGCAGCCCCAGGCAGACACTGCAGAGCCCCTTCCAAGTAGTTTTCACCACAAAAGTCCTAAGAGGGCACAGTGGCAAGAATGTGTCTTTGAGGTTGCTGTGGTTACTCATCGTGATGACTAATTCTCTTTACAAGCTTCTGAGCTATAAGGGTAATGGTCCATCCTGCACATTGGGTAAGGAGAGGATCCCTCTTTGTTTGGGGAAATCTTAAAGGTTTTCTCTTCATAGCCCTGCTTGCATAGCTGTGTACAAGAGCATTGCCTCAAATCTCCATTTAGGCTCAATGAGGACATGTTTCTTGTATTCTTTCCCTCTTGGGTTTAAAACAAGCCTTTGAGGAGAGTTACACATTTAAAAAATTTTCAGATAATGATCTCAACCTCTAAAAGGAGAATCTACATGGAAAAAAAATAAAAATCCACCTAACAATTAGATAGCTAATGTTTGCATAATTTTAATTATCACATATTGCAATTATTTCTAATTCATTTCAGTATACAAATCACTATTTTATATATGGCATGTTGTTAATGTTTACTACTATAATTAGTAATTTGCAATATAAGGCAGCAATTTTATAGTTATTCAGTTATGTATAATTATTATGTCAAATAGGAGATGGCAATTAACGCTGAAATGTATTAGAAATGATTGTACTAAATTCAGTCTAAGAATATCTGACACGTACTTGTCATGTAGTGGAAGATAGACTGCATTTTCCTACTCTTTTCCCCCTAACCATGCTTTTAGACAATGCATTTATTTGAGATCCCAAAGGATTTGATCCTGTAGAAATTCCTATTTCACCATCACATTGACCGAAGAGTTGGAGCTAGACCTAATGAGCAAAATCCAGGGAGTTTCCTGTAGCAAAATCTTGTGTTTAGGTGCTTTGTTCTACATATGCATTTCAGAAAGTCCTCGCTTCAGTGGCTGCTTAAAAAGGAGATGTTTTAAGTCCCGTTGTTGCCCATAGCTCTAAGTCTTTTAAAAGAGGTGTTCAGAGAGAGTTTTGAGCTGTAACACTGGCAATGCTTTATCAGGAAAGTGCCAAAGGAGCTGTGAGCCTGCAGCTGGTGTCGCCGGGTGCTGTGCAGAGCTGAGCAGCTGGGGAGGTCCCCCTGTGTGACAGCAGAAAGAGTTAGGGTGAGGAAGAGGGTACCAAAGCTGCTCATGGTGACCTAGAACATGACTCATACATTCCTCTGAGACCATCCAAGGCACAAAGTACCATACATTGTGTCTTCAAAACAATCATGGTGGTACTGTTGTGCGAAAATACCACCAAAAGGTTGGAAAGCTGAGGTCTGGGTCCTCTTCTGGAAGGATGGAATTGAGTGGTATCTCCCGTCCCGTGGGAATAAACCCTAGTGTAGACTGTAGTTGGAAGTTACCTTAACTTCTTTTGCTGAAGCTGGGCCACCATGCTGTCACATGCAAGAGTTGGGAACCAGGAGGAAGTAGGCGTCTGAGGGGCTGTGGCACTTGTGGGATGGGAGGGACTTGACCCAGTGTGGGTTTGGGAGCTCCTCACTCCACAGATAGGCCCACTGCAGTGCAAAAGGTGGAACAAAGCTCTTTGTAAGATATAAAAAGTTACAACCTTAAATCATGTAGGGAATAATTAAAGAGGAGAAAAATCCTGATTCATAGAAACTCTAAATTAGCGCTATCACTTAAACAAACTTTCTTTGTGGCAAAATAGTTCTCTGTGACAATTCCTTTTTTTGCTGAGGATTTAAAATCTGGGCAGCTTTAAGCCCTGCTAAACAAAATTCATGGCTGTACATCTTAATAAAGCAAAGAAGAGCGCGCAGCGTGTCAAACAAATTCACCTCTTTCCTTGGTTTAAGTGTGCGGCTGCTATAACGGCACATGGCAGGGGGAGATCCAAATAGGGCCCTCGGTGTGTTAACAGAACATATTGACTTATATCAGTCCTTTTGCCTGGTTTAAAATTGATCCCCTTAGAAAAGTTAAATATCACCTATGTTTGTAGATTGCTAGACAGCTATTAAGATAATGCTTTTATAAATACAGATGGTGCCCTTATCAAAATTACATGGCAGTAAATAGATGCCAGTAGAAATAATATGACACTTTGATTAGCTAATAAAATGAAGCACAAATAGAATGGGGATGCTAAGTTGCTCTGACAGTTTTCATACTGTCTTATTTATTGCTTATTTAGCTTTGATAAGTTTCTATTACAGTTTTTGCTTCTTAAGCAATTCCTTTGAACTTTTAATTTTTAAACAGTAATCTGTATTTTATTGACTTGGGTGGAAAATCCTCATTGTCAATAAGCTCTTCATCATGATAGTAAATGTTATCATTCTTTTTAAAGTAAATTGATAGGTGAAACTGCGTGCTGTAAGTTGTGGAGATAAAAGTGGCAAAGGGTTCCAATTAATATGTTACATGGAAATTATTGATTAGAGCAAATTATTGCTGGAAATTTGGCAAGCAGTATTGGTTCACTGGTGTGGCGGCTTTTTATGCCATGGGAGAGATACAGTGAAAGTCTTGTATCAGTACATGGAATGACAACAGGAAAATTGTACAGGAGCACTATTACGCTTTGGGAACGGACTTAGACTGGGGTCTAAGTACTTATGGCGAGAGTCTCAGTTGTTCAAAACTGGTGTAACTCCATTGGCTTCAGTGGGATTGAGACACGGTCTGGTCATTTTTGAATCTGCTGATAATAGATATGAGGGAGATACTGCCTTACGTTTGAGGCATATCAGAAAAATGTGCTCACTGATGCAATTGTTCTTGGGATTGTTAATGGCAGTGATAATCAAGAAGCAAAGACAGCAGGTGAGAAGAGTACAAATAGTATGTGGGTCATTAACATGGTTTCACCAGCAAAATGCTGACCAATATTTCTGCCTTTTTGGTACCTAACAAAACTTGACTCAGTAACTTGAAAGCAGAAAATGATTATAATCTGCCACAGGTTTTAAAATCTTCTCGGAAACTTTTGGTTGCCCCTGCTTTTGCAGAGAGTGTAAAGTTCAATTTTGGTCTTTTGGTGCAACCTGTCACTAATAATAAGCTTGTGGTGTAGCAGCGCTCCCAGTAAATGTGGTGAGCTAGATCTCCTCTTCCACTTCGACAGAGGAAGAAAGGTCTCCATGCCCAGGTTCCTGTGTGCAGTGTTTTCCTCTGCACCTTGTGAAGCAGCAGTGCCGTGGCTAAACATTACACCCAGTTCTCCTCAGTTGTACTCAACTACTGCTCTGAAGCGATCGCTCTGCCTGTAGCCAGCAGTTTGGCACAACCACCAGGGGACCAACCATCGGCCAGATGGAGAGAAGGGAGCAAGCATCCCAGCTGCCATGCTCTTCTGGACCCACACTGAGCATCCAAGTTCAGATTTTTGTAGCCCAACTATGGCTCCACTGCCCTTAAGCACAATAGCATTCTCTTTCTGTCTTTATAGGCCCTACCTACCGCCAGGGCTGGGCTTGGGGGATGAAAATTTATCTTCTCACATTTAGGCAGTTGGTGTGAGGACGTGCAATGTGTGTAAAGACTGTGGGCTGCATGGGAAGCTTCCACCTGTTGCATCCTCACTGGGAAATGTCAGTGGAAAAGGCAAAGGCATCTTTTACATTATTTCTCTTAGGCCACCTGCCATCAAGGTTCCTTGGGAAGTGGGTTGGTTTGGGGCTATAAGAACATTTCACCCCTAATTAATCCTATAGATTTAGCCCAAATGTTGCAAACAGCTCATTGTCAGAGAGCAGGTGGGACACATATCTAGTTGCCAGATGGAAAAATCCTTTTAAATGTCCAGGCCCTGGCTGTGTGGACCTAATGGAATCATGTTGCTGTTCGTGCTTTCACCTTTTGTTATAAAAGTCTAAAAACCTATTTTCCAAATAAATAAATTTAAGAAATTCCAAACCATAACAAAACCCCCCTTCAGATTTCTCATCTTTATGGCTATATTGTCAACTTGATGCATGAAGTTTTAGCTGTGCAAATCCCTTTAATGCAAGTGGGAGTTGTACAGCTAAAGATTTACACATTGACTTTAGAATAATATTCCTTCATCTCTCTTTCTCTCCTTTTTTTTTTTTTCTTCTTTTGCCCTATTGATTCCCTCCCCAGATTTCCCCCTTTGCTCTTTAATGAAAACCACAGGCTAATTCAGTGCTTCTCTTTCTGTAGTGAGAGGCAGGTATGATGATCCATTCCTACTCACTGAACAGGCGTAAGTCCAAGGGAGTAATACGTGAAGGTAGCGATAATACGTGATTATTAAGGTGATAGTGAAAATCCTTTATCTCATCAGCGATTCCCACCTAGAAAAAAAGTGTGAAATAGTCAATACTGCAGAACCCCATCCCAGTGAAAAAACTTTTTTTTTTTTTTTTTTTAAACAGTTTTTTTCTTCAGGATGACTGTGTCAGCCTTTCTGGCTAAAATTTCATTCACTGCTTATAAGTAATGTGGTTGACACAAACAGATGTACATAAATCTAACATTTCAAGGAAGATCATGCCATATCCTATCTATATGACTGGGCAGAATTTGAACAGTCTTGTGCTAGCCTGTGGGGATAATGCAAATTCCCTGGGCTGGAGAGACTTGCTTTTGCTCCAGAATTTCAATTGGTTGTCACCTCATTTTAAAAAAATGGGCTCACTCTACACGGCTGGGTTATAGAGGTTTCCTTTCTTTTATTAGGAGGGGATGATTGACCTAAACATTGAATCCGTTGGGACTGCGAACAATAAAAACCCCTTTGTCCCCAATTTATATTAGAAAGTGCATTCTCTCCATTGTCTTTTGTTCGGAGAATTTGCATTGCTTCCCAGTATTGGGAACGATTTATTGTCCGTGTAGCAGGATATGCAGTTAGGTGTTTTCTTTTTTAATCCAAGGGAAAAGGCAGGAATTGTCACCCTTCTGGGTGGGGTGATAATCCTACACAACCCCAATCCGTGTCAAAGTGAGAACGCAGCCCAGGTGGAATTCAGAATACCATAAGGAAGGCATTTTGCCAAAATGTTTGTCTACAGAACGGCAGAGATTAAAGCCCTTCTAGCTCTGATTGGATTACCATGGACCAGAAGCACTTTAATCTCTACCACTGTGGCTTTGGGGGAAGCCAGTGATTGAGACGTGTGGCGGGACCATGCTGAAGAAGCGGCTGACTGCACTTAGCTCTTTAATCTTCTAGTCCTGTGCCGTAGTAGAAAAATATTTAACTGTTGCAGCAGAGAGAGAGAAGTAGATAGTAAGTAGTTATTTTACTGTGTGAAGAAAATACAAATTGCACTCTCTCCCCTCCAGAGCTGTGGAAGCAGCCTCTTTGCGATAGCCCAGCTCGGAGCAGCCTGAGCCCCTGCTCAAAACACAATATTGGGTAAGCTGGTGGTTGAGATTAATGTAAGTACATAATAGCCAATACTGCAAATCAAAGGTCTCTATTACCTAGTACCATGTCTCAGGCCAGCAGCAGATGCCAGACGAAGAGTATTAAGACAGAGTATATTTAAATTGACTTTTTTCCCCCAAGGCTGACAATAGTTAGTATTTTCTGGACACTTCTTGAATAAGTTATGTTTAAATGCTATATTTTGTGCATAAGGGTGGCTGCAAACAGAGCTATTCAAGAATGATTCTAAGTATAGGAATTCTTTTGTGGAGAAGGGAGGAATACAGAAGCATGAAATACCAAAACCCAACTTTGGATGATATATGGGTCAGTAAAGAGATAGGAATAATGGTGGAAAATAAATAGGGATCTGAGCACTTTCTCTTGCTTAAGTGTCAGTGAAGAAAGGACATGTTCAGTAAAGAAAACAAGGTATGGGTTAGGTGGTGAAAATTGTCATGAGAGATGGGAAATGTCCATTTAGTGCCTGACCTAGAGCATGCTGTCTGACCAGCAGGATGCAGGATGCTGTGGGAACCAAAAGGTGTCCTTCTCACTTACGTAAGGTTCCCCAACACAACTTCAGCTTTGTGTGCCTGCCTAAGTTATTTTGGTGTTTCTGCAACAGAGTATCCCCAGTCCCCCAAGAAAGAAGCTGGGGGATGCTGCGAGACTGGCGTAGTCTCCAAAACCTGCCAGTAATGTTGGGTATTTCTTAATCAGCAAATGGGTCTGCATAAAGAACCATCCTGGCTGCAGTTTCTTGAGCTTCAGCAAGAGCGAAAGCCTCGCCTCTCTTGCGCAGCTTGTGCTGGGGTGGCAGGGCTGGAGGGGAAGCAGGGGGATTCACCCATATTGGTAATGGGAATGGAATTCTCTCTGCAAGGCTGAGGTGGCTGTGCTCAAACAGGCAGGGAAGTCATGGGGCTGTTAGATTCAGTGGAGCTTAGGTCACCGGAAAAACACCACTCCCAAAAACGGAAGAAGTCTTAATTCCCATTTTCATTTAGCATTAGGAGTGTGGTCCTTCAATGAACTGGCTGCATGTTCAGCCTTTGTAAAATTATGGACAACTTCAGTTGGAAGCGTGTCTAATGCCATGGAGAAGTCTTTAATTTTTAAATGATCCTTCAGACTAGGAGGGTAAAGCTGTGTAATCCTTATGTTTTATATGCTATTGTGCCAGCCTTTGGTGGTGAGAAGCTAAATATTTTTGTCATTTTAGTTAGTTTATATACGCTGTTCTTGGTTTGCTGGCAAAGTGAAATGTCTGATGTGTCCCACCCCTGATGTCTGCATTTGGATGCAGGATGAAGTGAAATGAACCCTATAAGCCAAACACTGAGTTCCTTTCCGTGCTTTTATTAGCTTTTACTTGGCAAATTCTAGTGGCTTTTGTATAGAGAACAGAGCATTGTAAAAACGGTGGATGTTTATGGAAGGCACAGCATAACTTAATAAATACAGTATACACGTTACGAGAATGGATGCTCTTTCGCTAAGTACAGAAGCTACATATGGTGCTGATAGCAAATGCCATATGTTTGTAGAAGAGGCTACATTTGTACAGAGCCTTTTCCTGAGACCTACTACTCTGTGAAAAATAACAATTCTGTTTAATGCTGCTGTTTGTGGCCTCTTGGTTTTGTCTTTTAACGTCTGTGAAATGCATCCAGTCAGAATGGACCTGGACCTATAGGTCTGCACTCCTCTTCACGGCCACTTAATCCTAACAGTGCCCATCTGGAAGATCCAAAGTGCCCCGTACCCTAATCATGGTGCTACAAAATTAGACTGTCTTTTATATTACTGTTCCTGGCGCTCCAAATCCTGAGTGCCTACCTCCCTAGTAACACAGCCTTCCAAAGGAAAGTACTCATCCATCACCAGTGTCACCTATGGCCTGCTGGCAGTGATGTTCTCATAGGAGACATACGCTTCAATCTGGGCTCTCAGTCTGGGAAGAGGTTTGGATCCAGGTGTCCCACCTTTCTGTTGCCATAACCACCAGTGTATGGCATAACAGCTACCGACAGCATCTCCTCTGGTGGATGATCCCTGCTGCTGCCTTCAGGGAACAGAAGTAAGGCGCTTACACTCAGGAAAGGGTTCTGGGCTGTGGATAGAGACAGCCACCTGATGCCTTGTCTCAGGGAATTTTGGAAGGGGTAAGACTTTGAATATGCTCAGGAGTAAGCTTTCCATTTTGGCTATGTGGCCATATGCTCAATATGAGTCTTCTGAGGTTTCTCACACTCCAGTGCCCTCCTGAGGTGGACTTCTGTACGCCTTTGGGGCCTATGAGTCTACCTCTGCATTTCAGATTCCCTTTTGGGACCAAATTTATAAAAATGTCTGCCTTGCAATGCCTACCTCTAGGTGCCCAAGCCCTTTATGGGATCCAAACTGCAGCTTAAACCTGCTTAGTTAGAGATCCGATTAGATAGCAGCCATACCTCGTGTGGTTGCTGCTTCCAGGAATATCCCTTGCTTTTTAATATGAAGATGTTTGGATTAACTAGATCGCTCTCTGAATGTACCGTGCATAAACGTACCATGCACAGCTGCTAGCAATTCTTGGCATTTAAAAATTATTATTTTTATTTGTTCATTGAAGAAAAGCATTTGGAAACCGTTGTGTAAGTAATTTGGTTGGGCAGGCTTTTTAGCAATAGGCAATAGAGAGTTAATTCTGGGTGTTGTCAGCTGCTTTCAGTTTTGAACACGTTTCGGATTCAGAAGACAGCCATATAGAAAAGAATGTTATGTTAATGTGACAGCAATCACCGACACTGCTATTGAAAACTCACTGTTGCTCTCCCCTCCAAAATTAACATCATAACCTTATGTCAGTGACTCACTATTATCCTAATACCTGTTTTTGGATTCTGTCCAGTCCCATTAGATATCCCCGTGTTGATTGCTCTGTTACTGGTGAATGTTAATTGCCTCCAATCTCAGCGGAGTTCAAAAGCTTGGGGAAAAAGTACTGACTGGTAAAGCTGCTAGTTTTATTAACAGGCAAGTAAATAATAAATCTGTTCAGAGATTTGAGTGAAGTGCCTGAGACATGAGAGATAAACAGCTGATCTCACATCTTTCTTTGCATGTCTATCATATGTTAGTAATGAGATAGCAGAGTAAGCCATACTGGCTTTGGACATTTAAATGGTATCAGTAGTGCCTGTCCAGTCAGTGTACTTTACAGAGGGCTCCATGTCCCTCCTGTTGGGGTTCTTGTCTGCTTGACATTAAATGATGCCCCTTATTACCTTTTAAGATGCTGCTTAGAGTTAGTGGGACTATTTAATTGAAATGATGATGTCAAAATATGGTTATAGCAAGGCTTGTCACATGTCATTTAATATTTTTTCCTCCTCCTGGTAATGCATATTTATGATTTTTTTTTTAATAGAGAAACTGCTCTTTTGCTTTGCTTTAAAGGAGAACGGAAATCTTCATTATTTGTCTGCTTTTTTTCTGTTTAATCACGGTTCTAAACAAAATCCCTGCGTGCTCCCCCTTTTCCACACCAGAAACTTCTAGATGGAAAATCCCCAGTATAATCCCATTGTGGGTTTGCTTCTTGTAGCATATTTTCTGGNCTAAACAAAATCCCTGCGTGCTCCCCCTTTTCCACACCAGAAACTTCTAGATGGAAAATCCCCAGTATAATCCCATTGTGGGTTTGCTTCTTGTGGCATATTTTCTGGTTTAGGTACCTCTTTTAGTAGTTTTTAGTTTGTAAAAACGTTGGTAGCACTTAAGGAGCTGAAGTAAGTGATGTGAAGAACATACCGTAATCACATACTGCAGAATAATTACCTACTTTATATCACTGGTTTTCAGTTGGTAGATAATATTAAATATCCTAGTAGAGATCTGTAATGACTCATTTTAGACACTGACCCTCTAACTTCATTTCAGGAATAAAATATTTCCTAATCCAGTAATGTCTGTCTATACCATCATGTCGTGTAGATAAAGAAAAGCAACTCCAGGCACCCACTGCTAGATTGCCTAACAAAAATAAATGTCAGCAGGTGAATTGCTTGCTGAATGCGAGGCTGAAGTCAAACGTGAGCTGAACGTGTGTTATGGCTGTCTAAAATCTCTATTAGAGCAGGTGAAGTGAAGTTGCTATTTTTGTTATTTTAAGTGATTGTTAGGCTGGTATAATGAAAAGCATACCCAATCTTAACTTGAATTACATTGATCTGATAGGCATAGCGTGTCCAGATTAACATGGGTTTTTAAGCAGTGTAAAAGTGATTCAGTAACCATGCCGGTGGTGAAAATGTGAACCGAAGCCAAGAATTTCATTGCGAGACCAAACCAGAACAAAGAAGGTGAGAGAGAGAAGCAGAATAATTAATAGCTTTTTTCTTTTTTGTGGAAATGAGTTTGATAGGCAAGTAGTGTTTATTATTATTAAAATACTTGAGAGCACCTGAACCTTGTCCTTGTTTTCACCGGATGTAGTAAAAAATACATCTAGGAAATGAGCGCGGTGCCAAACACTGTGTTTGGGAGGTCTCTGAAGTAAAGATGGTGGGTGATTAAAATAAGCTGCTTTAGCCACACTGAATCACATAAGTAGCTGCCAGGATTTCACAGCTTCTGAGCATTAAGAATGTCCCATTCATTTCCATGCTGAAAATGTTGGTCATGATCTTCTCTGGCTGGTCAGCGTCTCTCACTGTGAAGATACGCTTTTCTTACCAAGCCCTGTTTCACTGCATCCCTCCACTTCTGATCACATTTACGAAGAATTTCAGCAAAAGGAAGGACTCCACATGTTATATTTTATAAACAATTTTACTTTTCATTTTTCATTTTTAGAGTCCACGGTAACACAGACTGTATGCCAAGGCACAAAAAGAGAGAATGAATAAAAGATTATTTACTGTTTATTTAGTTTTACCAAGTTAGTATTTTGCTTTGTATGTGTATAAATGTATTCATATTTATTATTAAATCATATTTCTGTACTTGTCCTGTAGCCCTGAAGCATGTGCTTCTCCCTGAAGTCAGAGGAATTTTATTTCTGTAAGTGGTACAGAGTGGGGCTGCGTATGTTTACTGTGGGTTTTGCGTCTCAGTTTTAGTTCCCGTTTTCCCTCCAGGGTTCAAACAGCCCTAACATCTCTGTCTTTCCCTGCGCCCTGCTACTGAAAGGTTCCTGGCTGAAATGAATTTCCCGCTTCTGCCATGGCTGTGCTGGCCGAAGGAGAGAGCGGTGTGTCTCTGCGTGTGCAGCAGGTACGGTAATAAGGTGTTACTGCCCGTCTCTGCCTGCATTCCCCTGTCATCTCTGCTGGTAGGTGTTAGCTCAAGCCAGTGGAAAAGCCTGCCCCAGGCTGAGAGAGAGGAAGGTGACGCGTGCTACTTGACTGCCATTAGGGCATGGAGACGTGATACCAATTTGTTCGGTAGAAGTTTGTCTTTGATGCTGAGAGATTTTATACTTTCTGCCGAGCGCAGGCACTCTGCAGTGCTGTGAACGCTTGACTCGGCTCTGAAAATGAAACAAAACCCCAGGTGCAGTAGTTTGGTGTGGGTCAAATTCATCTTAGATGTAAACATCACCCTGCATTTGCATAAATTATAAGAGTTTATGCTAGGGATTAATTTGGCCCAGTGACTCTGCTAAGATGAAATTCTTTGTGTGCTTGTGGATTATGGTGTCAAGAGAGGGGATCACTGTTGCTGGAGAGTGTCTACAAGAAATAGGACAAAAATAGAATAATTTCCATAGCTTAGGAAAAAACCCCATAGAATCATAAAAAGTAATCAGTTATTGGAAAGAATGAATTTTGTGCTCCTAATTTGCAGAAATCCCAGCAGTTGCTACTGTGCCCAACCACTCACTAATACAATAAAATATAATTACATAATTAAATACAATATAGGATTTTCATAATAGGGAACTTTATTTCCTTGTCACAATATGCGAGTTGCTGCGGTTGAAGCTCAGAGTTCAGTACTGTAACTATTATTAGATGCTAACGTATCACGTACTAGGCAGGATTCTCCTACAGGGGCACTTCCCAATCTGGGCAAAAATTGTTTGCTGTAGACAGTGGAAGGTTTATAGGAGGTTGCTTAAGATACACCTTTTGGATGGAGAAGTATCTTACGAGTCATGTTTTGCTTTGTTAACTGTCTCCCATTGCTGTTTGTTCGGACTGATGCAATCTGTCTGTTGGTAAGCCCAGGACTTGCTGGAAGCTTGAATTCAAGCGAATGACTTGCTGGGGTAGAAATTTTCTTAGAACCTGATTGCCCATTGCTAATGCCAGTGGAGACTTGAATAATTGGAATTACAGAAACAGACACTTAAACTTAGGTACAGTAGAGTCTCTGTTTAGGTGTGTGCTGTCCGTTGCCATACAGAAGCATTAATCCTAGTTTTATTGATATATTTCTATTTGGACAGTCATTTGTGTGAAATTCTGCAGTATACGATTGTTTTGTAGAAGGATTGGTTTGGAGCAGAAATGATAGAAAAACAACAGAGCAATGTTAGTTGGAAAAGTAATCATAGAGATGTAATCCATGAAGCTTCTAGAACTTAAATGGGTGAAGCATTATTGGTGTTTATATATTTGAGGTCAGACAGAAGATATTACCTGGCCTTTAGGGTTTGGTTTTTGTTTTTTTTTTTACAAGGTAGATACATGAGGGAAAAGGAGGAGACTAGGAATTAGATTTTGGAGGAAAGAAATAATCATTGTGAAAATATGGGTCTTTTTGTGTTCAAGCGGATGCACATAAGGGCAAACGTAAAGTGCTAAGTCACGACAGAAGAACAGTTTTGGGTATCTGCAGGGCAGCCATTGGTGACAAGTAATGGTTGCTTCTGATTTTGCTCTCACTTTCTCCTCTGATCCCTTTGTTCCACCCAAGCTTCTGCCCTTGCCCCCATTCCACTCTGATCGGCTTGTCTTCATTTATTGCAGTTCATCAGTGGCCTGGTCCTCCTTTCGTTAAAATCGATGGCAAAGCTATTACTGACCTCAGTGATGCAGGAAAAATCCCAGGTCTACAATTCCTTGCTTATTCTAATCAGTCAGATCATCGTCATTAATTTAACGTATCTTAAAATCCATCAAAACGCAGCATACTTCCAGTTTACTTGCTAACACACGAAGTGCATAATCCTGAGCCTTCAAGCAGAAGCTCGTGTGATGAGTTTTTCCCTAGCCGAGCAGTTGCCTTGCTTGCGTTTTAGCTTTTCTGAAAGTAAGAGTTTGAAAAACTGTAAACACTTTGGGGTTGGCGTGTTCTATTTGTGGGTTGCCGAATCTACTGACTTTTGAGTAATCTGTGTAGATGTGCGTGTAGAGTACTTTCACAGTCATAATCTTGAATAGTTCAAATTTAATTATGATGAGAGATCCTGTATTTAATTTATATGTAAAATTAAAAGAAAATATGCAGAAGCTAATCCTATTCTGAGAGTGACTCCAAATGTTTCTGAGCTAAAATGTTTGTAACATTGAAATCTTATTAAAATTCCTATTTCTACACATTTTAGTAGTAATTTGGTTTAAAAATTGCAAGACTGTAGTTTCCTTTGACTGAGAGAAGAATTATGAGACTTTAGACAGACTAACTGCAGTTTTAACAATGCTAAAATCCATTATAAATCAGAAAAGGAGGGAAAAAGTACACATGCCATAATAATAATTTATTTGATGGTGCTATTGAATATATATACAGCTCACAGATTATGTGTTTCTAGTACACTAAAAATAAGAAGGCTAAGCACAGGAACATTATTTTTAATATGAGGATGCAATGCTAAAGAGAAGTTTTTGGAATGATAATCAGGCTGGCGGAGCACCATGTTCTGCTGGCTCCTGGTTACGCAGCCTCCTGCGCCAGCTGCAAAAAAAACCCCAACAACCCCCAAAAAAGCGAATAAGGCAATACAGTTGTCATCCTCATATATTTTTCTTTTTTTTTTTCATATTCTTGTTAGGGAGATTCCCCCAAATTTCAGAAATGTTTATCGAGCTATAGCTTTTCAAAGTCCAGTTGCAGAAATGCTAAGCTCCAATACGGATTAGAAAAGCCGTGGTGGCTTGCCTCTGTCCTGCTGGTATGCTCTGGTGGGGCTGAGGAGGGAGTGATTGCATGATTGCCGCTTGTCAAATCTGAAGGGTGAAAATCTAGCTATTATCCTGTCCTCTGTATTCCCCAAAGGTCACTTAAATCCCAGTGGTCACTACTGGGATTTATTTTGGGAAGCAGACTTTGCATCAGCATTTAGAAATACAGCTCTGATGCTCTGACAGTCTATATAGATGAAGCTATATGGATTTCAGATGTATGGGAACATGATTTTGACGTGTAGATGTCAAAACATGGGAATATGTTTTTGATGTCCTTACGAAGTGGCTTTGCAAGATTTGTTTGGGCTTTTCTTCTGTCTGTCAATGATAGTGTATGTCTACCAATAATACACTTCCTGTAGTTCTTTTTTCAGGCAAAACTCTCATTCTGAAATATTAATCTTAGCAATATTGCAGTTGTGGATAAGGGTATGATGGGCTTTTCTCTGAATGAGTTGCTCAGGGTGAGGCGTGAAGTCTGGTCAAGGCACAGGTTTAGCTGGCTTCTTTATCTGTATTTACAAATTCCATTTAATAGGAGCAATAATAAGTAGCAGCCCAAAGATAATTGTGCTCATAGTTCAGTGGAAATCGGTTGTCCTGAAGGACCGTGCTTTGTAATACTGGTCTGTGCTCTAACTGCTCAGAAATGCATTGTTGTGTGTTATTGCCTAATTGGTGAACTGTAATTGCCTATATTGAGAACTGATCTTAAAAGTTAATCTATGCTGGAGTCAAGAAGATTAATTGGGGCAATCACTATCCCATAGATTTCTAGTAAAGTGACACCCCCTTAAAATGGTTTGCTGCGAGTGCAGTGTAGTCCGAAATGAAAGACGGACAACGCATACCTTCTGCGTGTTCTCACTCCAAGCGTGCAACTCAGCACACCTTCACTGAGTACTCTGGACACAAGATTTTAGAGGGACTGTGGCTGAGAAAAGGCACAGAAGATTTGAATTTCACTGTTTTAGGCAAGACCTGCGATGGCATTGATGGGGGGCTATGGCTTGTGTCCCTTTCAGGTTTGCTTTAACCATGCATTTTGACTGGTTTATAGCGTGTGGGACCACGACCCAGCCAGGCGTCCACCTAGCTGTGCGCCTGGAGCGTCTCGGTGGCGAACTGCTGAGCACCTGGGGCCAGCTGGGCAGACAGCCTTCAAGTTGAGAAGGACTGCCCCTAAAACGCCGCCTCCTGTGTTCGGCCAAGTACCTTTTGATTCTTGGAAGTTGGCTGAATAGGTTTCTCTAGGTGCCTTGGCTTGCCGGTGTGAGCTGAGCAGTGCAAGCAGTGTGGGCAGCAGAGCACCCTCCTCTCATGCTGGGCTGTGGGTGGCTGCTGTTAGCACCGCCGGAATAGGAAGGTCACAGTTAAAACTTGGATGTAAAACAGAGTTTCTGAAGGCGCAACTGAAAATTTTATGTGGATGGAAGGCTGCCTTTACATAATTTGAAATCCAGTCCTACTATGTGCTTCCACTACGGCAGCTGAACCATGGAGACGGAAAGCTAAAAGATGTTGGATCATGTGGCATCGGGAGGAGATGGACTCAATGTACTGTAGTGAAATGTCACGTTCCAGAAGGCCCTGAAATTAATAGTCTCCGTGTCACACCACACTACAGTCTCTGTTCACATGATGCAACTCCTGTTTATGTGATCTGTCCTGAAGTAAGAAACCCGTTTGCTTTATTTATGAGGATTGCACCGCCATCGCAGCGTAGAGTGGAACATCATTTGATCGCCTCGGTGTGTGTTCACTACCCGCTCCTCAGGGGAGTAAAAACCTTTACCTGACATACTGAGCCGACCACGGGAAGGCTTGGAGCAGCCTCTTGCGTTGGCTTGGGGGCTGCTTAACGTGTAATGTGATCAGCTGCTGAACTTTATAAGGTTTCTATTCCTAACCTTAACTGGTTTTCATTCTTTAGAAGAACTTTGGCCTGGCTCCAGGGGCAAGAGGATGGAACTGGATATCAGGAAGTGAGGCACAGTCCGGGCCTGGCGGTGGAAAGCGAGAGACGTGAGGATGGCTGGCAGAGATGCTGCTCAGCATTAGAGGAGCGGTTAGTGTTCCCAGTGCTGTGTCTCGGTGCACGAGGCCCGTTGTCAGACCTGTCATCAGGCAGACATTTCACCTTCAATGTACATCCACGGGAATTTCTGCTTGTTACAGGAATTCAGCAAAGGATAAGGGCAAAATCCATGTTTGATAAAATGCTACAGGTTTCTGGCACTGTCTTCTCTTTGTTGAGGGTCTGGTTCTTGCTGTCCTTGAAGCGCATGAATGATCGGGAGATATGGCAGAGGAAAGTTTGCATGTAAAGCCATGATGGCACTGCCTGGAAGGACCACTGTGGCCATCTGGTTTGGTCCATAACATAAAAACACTACCTGAGCTCACCAGAGTCAGTTCATTGTTGCAGTAGAAACTCCCTCTTAGAGAAAATGTTGGGTACTGAAACTGCTCACGACAGGCAGTGTACTGCAGCCTGTGGTAATCGCTCTTGCAGCTAATTACCCACAAAATGTAGCCTGATTTTGTGTGGCTTCAACCTCCTGCCATTAGATCTCCCTTTTATTTTCCTTGCAAAGGTAGTCTTTGCATCCCAGCTACAGACCCCCACTGGACAAAGCCGCAATGTGTGCCATGGGTGTCAGGAGGGAGAGGGAGAGCGGTGCAGATGGCCGGGGTGTGGGTGGAAATGAGCCTGGCCTGAACCCAGGAGACAAAAACCTTTGAATTTTGTGTTGCCTTTGTGCAAACTTTGAATTTTGTGTTACATTATCTCTGTACAGATTTCTGGCTTAGGTCTATCTTTAGCTGTTGAAAGAGACGTCTTGGAATACAGTCCTGTTGGCATGTGTGCAAATACCTTTGGCTTTAACTTAAACTCTTGGTTAAGTGTACATTTTATTATAGGGTCAGAAACAATATTTCTCAATTACCATTTATTCGTTCTTATGAAGGAAAAGTGAATTTCATTTCAGTGGAAAAAGAAGACAGTTAGTTTCCCAGGTTTACATTAGACCTAAATCAAAAATCCAATACTGTTCTTGGTGCAAAGAATAAAAAATTGTATGGGAGCAGCCTGTGTTTGGAGCTCTGCTCTTCTGCTTCATGGGAACAGCAGAGGCTGCAGACCGCAACTCCACAGCTCAGTGTCTGGCCTCTTAGTTGTCACACAGCTTGTTCCAAGCAGGGACGTGTGTTGGCTGGGACTGGTACCTGGGGCTCTCCAAAAGCAAATGTTGGGGTTTGCCCATCCTGACTAGTCCATGGGGGTTCCTGACCCCATGCAGAGGCAGTGATGTTACAGCTGCAGCTCACCACTGCTGGGTGCATCCTCAGGGTCTCTGCCAGCCAGTGGAGCCATGAGAAGGGGCAGCCCAGAGGGAATGAGAGCAAACCACCAACTTCTGCAAATAAGCCAGTAAGTGAGCGAAAAGAAAGAAGAACGGTGTAGTCATTGCAGCTCGTTGCAGTTGAAGGCACGAAGAGGTAATGGAGATTCTCCTGTGCAATGGTTCTATGACTTACTAAGCAGCCACCACTGCTCCGAGTGTTGGTACACATCATACAGCTCTTAAAAAAATATGGACCAGTGAGCAGACTACAATGTCCCTGCCAGACTTCAGTCTGATAGAGAAATGCTTCTGTCCAGAGTAGGAAGGAAAATGGAATAATTAAGTAACTGTGGAAAGGCTGAACTGTAGGTTACAGACCGCATCAGTAAGAAAATTTCATGGTCAAGGGTCTACACTCAAGCAGCCTTCCCTGGGTCCAATTCATTTTGCTCATCTGAGAGGAAACAAGGGCACCCCGACTGCTCGCAATTGCTATATGGAATATAGGGTGAAAGACAATCTTGAGAGTGGCTCGCTGCTGGGTTATTAAGGATATTGTATCTAATGAGACCTTGTACTTGCAAGACCTTGAAATGCACTAGTGCCTTGCTTGCTGACTGCCAATGCGAGGTGGGGAGGTCTGCATTATCCAGGTTTTCATTTTTCACTTTGATTGTTGTTATAAAGGCACTGAAAGGAGAGCTCTGTGCATGTGTAGCTCATTTGTTAGGCCAAGTGAGCTTAATCAGTTCCATGGGCTTCCATAAACTCATAAGGTTGTGGTACAAGTTGTGTAATCAACCATGACAAGATTATCACTTGTCTTGAGGTGTATTTAGATTGACTTTTTAGGCAACTCGGATGTTAAGTATTGAGTTTTTTCTGAGTTGTATTGTCAGGGAAAAAAATTTATCTTGATCAGCTGGTTGAAATGAAACTGTATCATCCATTAAAATTAAAATGATCGTTTCTGAAAAAAAGTGACTTTTAAGCTTGCTCCTGGCACTGTAGTAAGAGATCAGTTTATTTCTCTCATGAACAGCACTTTTCTATTAGGAGACCATGTAATGCAATGTACATTTAACCCTTTATAGTCCCTTCCGGCTGTCTCACAATTCCAGTATTATGACTGGCATAAAATGTTTTGATCCAGATGCATAAAGGACTGCATATTTCTTGCTCCTAGTTTCCTACGCTGCAAGATTTTTTCGAATTGAATTGTTATGATACTGGCTCTCTATAAAAGCGAGAGAGCTTACTGGTGTCCTAAAACTGATGGACCACTCTCAGTTTGGAGTCTTCAGCTGATGACTATAAAATTGTGGGTTTTACCAGGTTTTGATGATACTAGCAAATATATGTAGATAGGGTATAAAATTAATCAGCTGCTGTTCAACAAAAAAGCATCATGTTTACCTCAGCCTTGTAGCTACTTTGCCCTCCTACAGGGGCTATTTTAATTAGCAGCATGAATTTTCAACAGTTTATTTTATGATTGTGTAAAAATATGCTTTTGGAAGGGTTTATTTATAAACTGCCCAGGTACTTAGCAATAACATTTCAGCAGCATCTGTAAAAGCAGGGTGTCTCATAAAACACAGCTTCTTGGTCTTCTTACTGCTTTTGTTTAGCCTTGCCAGCAGGATAGTTACTGGGGTGTCTGTTTTCTTGCTGCTCTTTACTGGTGACAGCAGAGTGAAGCAAAGTGAGGATCCAGATAATTAAATGAAAAAATAAACATTTACTCAGTTGTCTCCTCTGAGGGATTCTTCTGTGTAAAACGCTAATAATCATGCCGTATGTTTCAGTGGTGACTTCCATTCCAGCAGACCACAGCAGACTTCACAGACTTTAGGATCTGTTCATCTGCTCATTGGATTTGTTCACCTGCTGATTGAAATCACGGCAGAGTTTCTGTAGACTTAAGTATTTGTAGCACTGAGTGATAAATGCCACACGGCTGCAGTTCTGGACCCTTTTGTGTTACGCTGCTGTTCTACAGGGCTGATAATGTGTAATGTCTTACAGAGTCAAGCCTAGGTAAACTCAGTCCTTACACACCTGCACAACCCACGTACTTCCAGTGAGATTCTTGCATTAGAAATGTGAGCAAGGGTTTGAATATTTAGACTGACACAGATGTTATTTTGTCTGTAATTGAATAAAGTCCCTTCCTGTGTTTGAAATACCACAAGTGCCATTGTATTAGTAACTGGGTTTAAACTTTGTAATTAAAGTAGGAAATTCATGAAGAATTTCCCTGGGATCTCGCTATACCATGCACAATTATATTTAACTCATAAAGTTTATTTAGCTTTGTTTGTACGGTGAGTAGAAAGAACATTGTATGTGGATGGTACTATCTTTAAAGAGTTTGCAGAGAGTCATCAATGTCAGAAGCGGATGAATTTGGTACTTACGCTCATATAGGACCCGTAAGACCATATTCCAGAGATCTTGCTTATGCAAAGCTCTTGCTGATCTTTGTCTGAGGGAAGGTTAGATAAATTTGTTGAAAAACTTCAGGAAACAGAGCAACCTGCGAAGTTCAGAGCTCTGTCGAGTGAATGCCCGCGTTCCCAGTACAGAAAGACATTTCCAACAAGGAGCACTTGGTAGATGTCTGGAAGGAAAGATTTTGGGTTTGAGAATGTTCTCTGCAAGACTCCACGTGGAAAGTTTTGCAAGCTGGTATAACCATTAAGCAATTAGACTAATCAAGTGTTCCATCACCATAATTTCCTGACAGAACATTCCATACATACAGTGACCCTTCCAAGAGGACAGATCAAAAAGTTACAAAGAATAAGAAACTACCTCTGAATTTCCTAGTTTTCAAAATCGCATTTAAAAATGTGTCCTACAAAGACGTAATCCCCAAGTGAATGTGATGTCAGTACATAAACAACCTTTTCTGGATGGGGTCCCAACCAAAACTGTTGTAATGAATGAAGTACGTCACTTATCCTCAGTTTCTATCCGCCTTGCTCTTCCTACAAGTTAGGACTACGGTTTATTAATAAATGAGATATTTGGATGTTTATTTTAACATTGAAGTCTCTTTTAAAAAACAGACCATTTTTCTCATAAAAACGACATAGCATGGACAATACTGTGGTTCTTGCTGTTAGAAAAGAGTAATTACTTACAGCCACTCTTATAATATGCTTGCTTGCTAAATGCATAAATCTAATAATGCAACAATACAATGCTACAATGAGCTTCATGAATTGGAAAAAGATAGAATTTAAATGCTTTTGGCACCTGACATACATTTCTCACAGAAGGTCCATAATTTCCTGTACTAGAGCTAGCTGTATCCTTTAATGAATGCAGCTGCAAAGAAGAGTAAAGGATGTTTTGAGATTAATGTATTTAGTACTTAGTCTATGAGGTAGCATTTTGCTTGTTACTTTTGATTTTAAAGCTATCAACCTTATTTGGGCAGTTTATCCTTTTTGTGGGGAGAAAATGGAAGCAAAGGATGGCAAATTTTGTTTGGAAATCAAGACTCAATAATGCAAGGTTAAAATCTGTGTCCCTGTCCGTTGTTGTTGGAAGTGTATTTCAAATGCCTCAGTATCGCTTATATGCATTTTGGGTCTGTGTTTGTAAATGTTAATGTGTGCTTGCCTGGCTCACTCTGCATTTACGAAAAAGCAGTAGATTATGTTGTAGCTCACTGCGGTTTCTTTGACCTAAGCATCAGCTATGAAAGTTTAATGTAATCTTCTCTAGCGTTCCCAGCAGTCATACAGGTGTAAGCACGAGTCCTTGTTCCCACAAGGATCTGTTCAGCACTCATACGGGACTTTCTTATTCCAGACATAGGTTTGGTTTACAGAAGCAGCGTCGATGATAAAATAAGGAGCGCTATATCCTTGCCCACACTGCTGAAACAATTTTAGCGATGTCATGGTTTGGGCAGGACAAGGGACATCTGGAAAAAGGCAGTATTCTAAAGCTAAATCTGATGCTAAAGCTGGCCATACAATGAAAGTCCATCAGACAAAGAGCATGCACCTCTGGGGACGGGGTTCAGATACTTGGAGAACAAATTCAGCCATTTTGGAAACACATTTTGCTGGATTGGTCTTTTCTAAGGCTATGCTTGTGGTAAGAGGAAGCTATCTAGTTCTCTGCTAGATAACACTGTGATCTGTACAAGAGGGCAAGCTTCTTGCTCCCCAGAGGATGTCCAGCACGTGGGCTGCTCCCCTCTGACCTGAGCCGACCACGCGGCTGTCCAAAATGGTGCTGCTGCTTGTTCCACGTTTGCTGTTGCTGGAGGGAAGCTAGTGGAGAGGAGCTGGCAAGTAAGAGGAGCTGGCTGCTGACGGAGCTGAGGCTTTACAACGCAGAAATGTTTAGTGCAGATGTATCCAAGCAATGCACATCATCTCTTTCTGAGAAAACTGCTGTGTTTCACATATCCGTTATTTCACAGCCTTCTCCAATTTGAATCATCCCTAAATCATTCTGAACCTGTGTTCCTGAAGTGTTGAAAACCTGAGTCCTGTGGGAAAGCTTTTCAGGAAAGTGGTAATAATCTTAAGACTAAAACCTTCTCCTTTCCTTGTGACCTTGGCTGTCCTTCAGGTGTGGAGGTCATGTCAGTCCTGTGGCCCAATCAAGAGAAATGACTTAGATATTTCATGAGCTGAGTACCCTTTTGTGTTGACCAATTCCATGCAAGCTATCAAATGATTCTGCCTCACTTTTGCCCTTAGTCTGATTTAATTAGATACCAGTCTACATACAATTCAGTCCAGCTAGTCTCTCAGTGTAAGTTGTGGTTTCTCTTTTTGGCTTACTCTCTACTTCTTCTGTGATTGAAGCTGTGGAATCTTGTAATTCATTTTGTTCCACCATTATTGATTTGGTGGCAACAGTCCAAATGTTGAAAAATATTTTCCAGGTTGTTGTTGCCCTTGATTTCCAAAGACATTGCATACAATGAAGCGTGTGGATCAGGAATTGACGTATCCATAGTGTCACCAGGGTTTGAGGCTGCATTTTCAATTGTAAAAGCAGTTTATTGTTAATTAGAGAGACTTCCAAGGGCATCGTGATCTCCTGATAGTCTGTGAAGAGTACCTTCGGTAGACTCTACTCTGGGAGGGGTTGCCAAGACCATCACTTGCATGAATCCTGAATTGATTCCCTGCTGAAGAAGAGTTTTTAGAGTATCCAAGTTACAGTTATGAATAAGAGTAACATTAAATTTCAAATTCTGCTCTTTCATAAGTGGATTTTGCTTTTTGATTCTTGTAAAAGAAAAAATCCAAACCCGAGTGCTTCGCCAAATCTTAAAAGACCCACATGCCAGTCCTTTGGGGCCACTGGCTGTGCGATAAAAGTAGCTGTGTTTCAGTGGCAACCCATAATTTAAGCATATTTCCTTAGTTAATTTGACTGTTAGAGTCATGTTAGCCTTCCTCTGAGATATTTTTGTATGGCATGCAGTATGGCTAACTAGAGGAAGATTATGGAATTGGATCCCATTGTGTATTTTCTCCTACTTTAATACCTGCTGTCTTATTAACATGTTAAAAGATTGTGTCTGGAAAACACAGTGTCTTACCTGTACAGCCAAATACTTCATCTCTCACTCTACTGTTAGATGTCTGCAGATGTCCCAGAGAATGACTTTCTGGGGACCCTCTTCTGGGTTACATGAGAATGCAATGACATGGAGAAGAGTCCATCTTCTTCAGTGTCTGGACTGCGTTTCTACAATGCACACTTTGATGAGCAGTTTGAATTAGTGTAAAATTACACAATTCTCCATTTCAGATGTCTGATCTTTCTTTAATTTGTAGCCCCTCCTTCCTTTATTAAAAAAAGTGTATTTGCCTGTCTATGCTTGTATGTAAAAAATGATCTTTATGAAGATGAAGTATTTTTCTTGTGTCTCTGCCAGTGCTGCTTTGTTATAATGGAATGACGAACTGTAAATAGAATTGACTTAGAGGCTGAATCAGTTGTTGGTATTTTGTTAATAATAATATGAGCTGCCCCCCATCAGGTAGTGTGAATGTAAATTCTGAGGTTTTATGGATGCCAAATAACTTTGTGAAGATTACTATCTGAATTCATCAAATCTGTTTTGTCGTACATCAGTCATTTTGACCTGCTGTATGATGAGATGTATTTTTATTAACTAACCTTGCTGTCTGTTGCACAGACATTAATGTCTTTTTAAAATCAAGACAAGCTCTGGACAGCTTGTCCTGCATTGTGCCTGCAGATGCTTGTCCTGTTTATGTTGTAAACTAGTGAACACCTTCTATAGTTCTCCTGTGTTTTATTTTTGATGAATCGCTTAAAGTTTGAATAGCTAAGTGGAGAATTACACAGCTAAGGTGCTAACCTGTACCTGCTTTGTGCAGAACATACTCCTCTGCTGCTTCTGCTGTTACACCGCCTTTTAGTTATGTGCTGGACTGAGTTTTAAATCCTGATCCTGACATTCATTGGATTATATGGGTCAGCTCTTTCCTGTCTTTCTAAATTACCAAACTATTAAACTGTGAACCACCATCATTCCTATGTCAGTCCAGATTTTGGCCCATCATGAGCATCTAGGTTAAATCTGTTTGAATTCCACTCCTGATTGTATCCCCTCAGTTTTGAAATGCTCTCCCTGTTGAGCTGATTAAAAAAAACAGAAAATAAAAAAATTGGGATTATGACTCCCTTTATTTTTGGGGGGGTTAGGGGTTATTTGGTTTGTATTTTGCCTGGAGGGAATTGAAAAGGAAAGCTGACAGATATGAGCAGGGCCTGAAACATTTTTGCTCTGAAGACGTTTTGTCTGTTCAGCAGAGCAGACCTTTCTCTCCAAAGTGGTGAAACAAGGTGTCATAGAATGGTTTAGGTTGGAAGGGACCTTGAAGATCATTG
>RSEF01000004.1:80508610-80529427 GCA_003993805.1 Himantopus leucocephalus | reverse complement strand
ACTCCCACCTAACTTAGTGTCATCTGCAAACTTACTGAGGGTGTAACTGTCTCTAAAACAAGCACATGGCAGCGTGTCTGTGGTATAAGTGTGTGTATGTACAACACAGGCACCTTCAGGGTAGAGGGGCAGACAAGAAACTTGGACCATTTTGGTAAGTCACATTGTTTATTGCCTGGTTGGAAATACCTGGGTTCTATATGGCTGAACAGGACCCAGATTGACGTTGTTTTATCCCAGGCTTGTGGTGAAACCTGGAGGTAGCTGGCAGATGTAGTGACCCCTTTTTTTCAGCCAAGGCAGAGAAAATTTTCAGAAGGTCCTTAGCGTAGTCTGAGTCAGAACCTCCTTAAACATACATAGTGTTTCGCGGCCAAGCGCAAATTGAAGAGGCTGTGTGTTGTTTTGCTGGTCTGGCATGACAGAAGCGTGCCCACCTGTGTGTACTCACAAATGCAGGAGTTCGCATGAGCAGAAGCAGCTCGGGCATAACAGAAGACAGTGGTGGAAAGGCAGGGCAGCCGGAGCAGCATTTGAAATATAATTCTGAGGGAAGGCTTAAAAAAAAAAAAACCAACTCACAGAAACAAAACACTTTTTAGCATGATTGAAGGCCCAAAGGAAGGTCTCGGGCTACAGAAATAAGAAAATGTTTCATTCTTGTTCATTGTTATTAGGGAGTATCTTGTACACTACCCTTGATGAAACAGGATTGCCTTCAAGCCGTACCTGATTCCCTAAGCAGTATAGTTTTGAATGGAAACTGCAGCCGGATCCTGAATATTAGTTAATTGCTTCAGTCAAAACAGCAAATGCTGCTGCCTGCCATCCTGTGTCTGTAGGTAAAACGAGTGGAATTAGCATTGCTAACTCTTTGTATCTTTAGGAAAATGGGAGAAGGAGGAATTTGTCCAATAAGGTCTCCTGACCCTGGAATACTCTTTCCCCAATTTGCATCAAAGTATATCTCTGGCTTCTTTCCCAGCTTTGCTTCTCTTGGTTGAAAGGAGAAGTTATTGGATTTATTACAAGGAGGGCGAGGGTGTGACACGACGGGTTGTTTTTAAGGCTGTGTAGCATGTCCTTCTGAAGGATCCCCTTTTTCCCTGCTTAAAACTTTGACCATTTTATCAAAAAACTTCCCGGCAGACTTTCCTTGCAAATACCATATAAAGTTAGCAACTTTCTGAAAATGAAGTGCTGAAAAACATGCTGTTCTGCTCTTTTTAAGAAACACTTCAGACTTCTCGAACAGCTTGTGCTTCGGAGCAGTGGTTTGATAACTGTCAGGGAGGTAGTCTCCTTTGTCAAGGATGCTTCTTTTGTGCTTGTGAAAACAAGCCCCATTTTCGAGCAGTTTATGAATCTTAAAGGAGAAAAAGACTGGGATATATCCTTTAAGGTTTTTATTAGTATTTTTTAATGTTCCAGTTGAATCTCTCTGCCTATGCTTGAGCTTGGTAGAAGTCATAGTGTCTGCATGAGGAATCACAAGTGAGTAACTGGTGGAGAGTGAGTTTCACATGGACCTTATCTATTTGGGCTGCACCCAGCCTGGCTGGCCCCGGTTTCAGAGCTGAGAAGAGACAAGCTGGCTGTGTGAAGTAGTGCAGAAAGTAAAACTGACAGAAGTGCAGAAAGAGGGAAAGGTAGACCTTGGTAAATGGGTGGAGGAAGAGGTAGGACGATGGGATAATTGCCCAGGGACTTTGGCAGAGTGGGACTGGAATGAAAAAGAAAGAAACGCAATAGGGAGTTGGAGGATGATGCTCGCACTGACTTGATAAAGATCCTGAAAAAACTGGAGGGGTAAGACCGGGAGTTGGGGGTGTTCGGTGAGAAAAGAGAATCCCATATCCAAAGAATGAGTTACATGTGAGCCTGGAACTGGGAGCCCGGTAGGGTTGTGCAGATGAATGCGGAACTACCTTATCTCTAAAAGGAACACGGGGGACTGGAAGTGGCTGGGAAAGGAGGTGGAGAAGGGGAAGACATCATTTTGACAAGGGCCTGGTGTGAGGGGATAGATTCTCTGAAGATGTTAAAAAGTGCTGGGGAGGGATGTGTGAGAGGCTGGAATGGGGAGATTCCGGGACTGGGGACAGTGTTAAAAGGGATTGAGGAGAGAGATCACACAGTGGTTTTGGAGGACATAACAGGGTCTGGTCAGGTGAAACAGGTGAGTCTGGGAATGGAGAAGGGAAAAGACGGATAACTGGATGGGAAAAGATTGCGGGTTGGAGAATGAGGACAAAGAGGGTGGTTAGTCCTAGCAAGGAGAGTGGGATCGCTTTGGGAGTCATAGGGAATGTAAACTGGGAAGGTCATACTCATCTGTCTTTCGCTGTTCCCAAATACCTCTAAATTCTCCTGGTAAGAGTATTTGTCATCCAGTTTCAAGTGTTTGTCCACATCAGTGAAGATAATACATTATTGCTGTCAGTTACTCTACAAGCTGCAGAAGTCTACGTGGTATAACTTAACGCTTAAAACTCTTGTTGAATAGCTACACGATGCTGCAGTTCTTGTGTTTTCTGCTTTTTTGGGGAAAAAAATGGAAAAAGCATGTAAAAATCTACAATAAAACGATAAGCTTTTGAATTATTAGGAAATAGGGGAGTTGAGGTTATTCATGCAATGCTAATTTGCTCCTTACACATTGTAATAGTCTTGCACCCATGATGCCACATTGTTCCCCTGGGATTTAAGCCTCACCAATTGTGCAGGGCAGGTGATGGTAGGTGGACAAGCCAGGATTGTTGTCAATGGGACTGTGCTGTCCCTTGGGAGAAGTGGAAGAAGTTGGTGGTGGATGGCAGTGATGGTAGGGAGCTGGACAGCCTTCTGGTTAGTTACTGTGCCCCTGAAATTGGGTTCTCTCTCTCGTTCTGTCACAGATTTCTCCATGACGCTAAGCCCCTTAAATCAGACTTTTGAAAAACGATCACTAATTGCATGTTTCACATTTTTCTGGAAGCCCAACCTCAGCCCTAGGGCCTGTTTTGCAGAAGAGCATAGCTGTGACTGAAATCAGTGAGACTCACGCTTTGAAGATACAAAGCACTGCATAATGTTAAAGACTCTGAAAAATCACGGCCTGGACATCTTAAGGCAGGCTTTCCTAAATTAGTGGGTACTTTTGGCTTTAATTTATCTATGCCTAAGCTCCCCATGTATAAAACAGAATAATAGTTCCCTCAACTCCCAGGGATTTGGTGAAGATTAGTGAAGTGTCTGTGAAGCCCTCACTTATTTTAGTGATGAGTGCTATAGAAAAGCCCATAAGGAAATTAATAATTTTGTCTTCAGAGCACTATTTGAATAGTTAGCAGGAAACAAGCTGTAAGGCTGTACCCTGAACAATGATAAGACAAAATATTGAATAGTTGCTTTATTAATTCAAGGCTATCCATCCTGTGCTATGAAGGAGAACTGCACTTAAGAAAATGTTAAAAAAATTAGACTGTATGATAATGTATATGCAAAGGATACCAAATTAAGTTTGCATCAGCAACCATAATTCTTTCATTGCCTAATGTTGGAGGCTTCATTTTATAGCCTGAAGAGTGTTCTTTTAAACAGAGAGAGATTTTTGTGTGTCATGCTGTATTTTAATGGGAATGTGACTTTTAGATATTTTTAAGAGTTGTTTTACTCAATGCATAATTCAATTTTTAAATATTTGTTGCTTCTTTAAGATGTGGGGAATTTCTAGCATTGACATTTAGTATCCTTTTTTCCCTCCACTAAAGGTCCTACCTTGTAGGATTTATTCGTGGCCAGTAGCTTTTACTAACACAGCTGAAAGCACTGGGGATGCTTGAATGAGGGAGGAGGGCAGAATCGTGCCCTCCGTTTTTCATGCAGTTCTAAGGAGATATCTTACAACCCACATTGACTTTTCCAAAGATCGGAAGGCTTTTTGTGGGAGAGGGAGGGAAAAGCACAGAGGGTGAATTCAGCCACAACAAGGTTAATGTTCTTGCGCAAAATTATACATGAAGCCATGAGAGAGCCAAGAATAGTAGCACCCACAAATCCTGCCGAGGAGGTTGATCTTGTGAAGTGATGCCCTTCTCGCAAGGTGCCGATCCTCTGGAAGTTGTTAAGTTTAGAGGGCACTTAGCCCCCAGCGGGATCAGTCTCTTGTTTCCTGCTGTATCTATCGGAGTCTTGATCTTACTCGCTTTTACACTTGTAAAGTTGTCCTAGCGCCGTTCTAGGAGCCAACCTCACAACTTCCTGGGGATTTTGCCCGACCCCGTGACTCTTTTTTAATGCTCGCCAGTTCCAGAAAGCAAACATCCATGGGGCTCTGTCTGGGAGGTGAGCAGAAGCCCCGGCACCGCGGCTGCTCTGGGGCGATGCCATTCGGACCCAGAAAGGGAACAGCTCACTGTCACCGGGGCGGCGTTGTGCCGTGCTGCCTTTTGTTAACTGCAAAATACTGTCAGGTGAAAAAGTTGCTATTTTTTGTTATTTCAAGCAATACTTGAAATTTCAAAGTGTGGTATTAGTATCTGCGTGGGTGCTGCCATCTTTGTCTGAAATTTCAGTAGTTACCGTTAGAAAGATTCATAAAAATTCGAAGGGAGGTGTTAGCCTGCTCTTCTTTCCACTTCTATCTCAAAATACTCATTTTTCTATAGATGAACATCTCATTTGCTGAGAAAAATTCTCCACAGACCATAGAAGTTAAAGGACATGGAATAAAGTGTCTATTTACTTCTTTTCATGGGTGCAGGAAGCTAAATTTGCAACCTCGCTGTTCAGAAATATTTTTTTAATATCCGGATCAGGAGGTTTTGATCTAGTCTCTATTTGGAAAATCCTGATATAAGCAAGGCTGTAGTCTGTTGCTGAAGTGCTTAGCCACAAATTGTTCCAGCTGCTCTGTGATGATAGCAGACTTCTGATGGATCATACAATATGGAGATCACAGCTAATTTTATCTTCATGTGGTTCGTTGCGGTTGGACTGTAGGGCTGTATGAGGCAGATGACAGGGGTGAGGCTGCTCTTGGACATACTGTACTCCCACCTGTCGAACGCAGCTTTTTAGATCTGTGGAGTTGCTATTAGTAAAGCTTGTGGCACAGCACGTATCTAGAATGCATTTTTTAAAAAAAAGATCTCACAATATATAGGCAAATGGGAACAGTTACAGTGGAACAGCCTCTTGCTTTCTCTGCGATGGTAGATTATAACCAGTGATGGTCAAGGCCGGCTGCTGTGTAATTCTCCGTTTTTTCTTCCTTTCAGCCGCAAAACAACTCTTTGCAATTTTGATGTGCCCTCTGTGATTCTCCTCAAATTGATCTGTACTGAAACACATCAGTTCTCCGTCTCACTAATTTTTTTTTTCTTGCCTGAGCAATATCCTGCACCATCCAGTTCCACGGATGAATTAAACGTTGTACAGACACTTTTTGCACTCTCTTTCTGCGTCAGACAATGCCTGAAATCCTGATCCATGGGTCTGCGCAGCCATGTGCCCTCTCTAGTATGACCCGTCTCTGCCAGAAACACCAGAAAATGGCTGGGAGGCTGGCTCCTTTGCCTTATGGGGTGCGAGAGTAGGAGGAGGTGAAGCGGCAAGCTGGCTGCCCTCTGTTCCGCCCTTTTCCATGTGGAAAGCAGCCTTGGAGCTCTGTCTCCATTAGGCGCAGGCTGCTGATGCAGCTATACCCACACACTGCAACAGCAAAGCAGTCCTGGGTGGACTGCTGGAAATAGCTTGTCCTGGCAAAACCGCGCTTTTTGACAAGATAGCTTATTACAGCAGCCCCCGCCCTTCCACTGCAAAAGAAGCAACACAAGCAAAAGCGTGGCTCTGGCAGCGCGGCTGCCTTCGCGCCGCTGCCCGCCACCGCTGCCACCGTGCTGGTCGGGGATCCTTCGCCTCGCAGACGGAGGGAGAGACCCCCTGTGCCTCAGGGGGGGACCTTGTTCCCGATTCATCCTCCGCACTGTGGGACCTTCGCTGGCAGCGAGGGCATGGTCAGAGGACAGTTTGAGCCACCCAACTTTATTACAGATGTACTCATCTTCTTTCTTGTACATTGCCTCTTGATTTCTTGATTCACCCCTTTCTTTTCCAGCGTGCGATGTTCTTTCCCTTTTTATTTCCAAAGGAATGAGCACTCGCTGGCAGAATCACCCTCTCACTGCAGCAGGGGCGACCCAGCGGACCTCACCACAGAGGTGTCAACGCAGCAGCAGACAAAGGCTCGGCCCTGGTCCTTGCCTCATGCTCTCCTCCCTCTTTCCAGCAGTCCTGATGCCTTCACCCAGGCGGGGTTTACTCCACTTGTTTAGTTCATCTTCTATTTTAACGTGGCTCTATTTTTTCTTTGGCTGGTATTTTATCTTAACGATTGCAGTGTAAGATCTCTCTAGCAAACAATTAAATTTTGAAAATCAGGTTGCAGCTGGATATATGACTGCAAGATATTCCCGTGAGTGCAGGGTTTGGGTTAGAAGATCCAATGGGAATTTCCCTGGGGAAGTTCATACTCTACATAGGAGCACAAGAAATGCTCTACGAGGTCAGATTTGCGGGCTGCTGAGCCCGGTAGTCTGCCTCTGACAGTGGCAAAAGGAGATGCTGCAAGGATTTGGATAGGAGCCTGGCCCACCATTGCCCTCATCTCTAGAATCTGCCCCAGGTCCTGGGCAACCTTTGGGCGAGGAGTGGTAGACGGGAGGCAGGAGCGTGCCTGGGAAGCACACAGGCTGCAGGATTCACTGGCAAATAAATGAAGGGCAGTATGTGTGCTCGTGGGACAGTTTTCTAACTGCTGTCTAAAATGTAAAATTTTCTGACCCGCCTTGCCTCCTTTGGGGTGTGAGAGGAGAGGAATTACTTCAGATCAGTGGATGTGTAAACAGCTGTATGATACATTGCTGCGACAGCACATGGAGGAATAGGCCAACCGCAAGGACTTGTTAAAACAGTATTTACAGGATTTTTTTCCTCCCTCCCAGAATAACTCTTCATTTCTCTGCAGTAGCAGGAAAGAATTTTTTTTATGTTGTTCTTTTTCCATGGATGGCGGGTCAGACTTTTCCCTTGATATGTTTGCTTGTCACAGAACTGGTATGCAGCTTTCTCTCTTTTTCCAGATTCTGAGATTCAAAGATAATGTTTGTCAGTCCACTGGGATAAAAGTAGCATACCTTTATCACCGTCATCATCACCAATTATAGGAATCACTAAGGCATCTGTCACCATGGTAGAGAGGTACTACAATATGCCTGTAAAGCATCTGGTTCCTTCAAGAGAAGAAACTAGTTCTAATTCCCTCTGCTTCAGTTATACATCTTTTGCTTATGGGTACTTGAATTCGTGTAGTTTAATTCAGGATTACACTCCTGGGGCCATTCCACTGTTCAGCACTTAGTAATGTAGAAGATCCACTGCCAGCTTTGAATTGCAGTCTGATAGTTTTAGTATTTGTGCTCAACCTCATCTCCTCACTGAGAGTAAATTCCAGAGGGGAGACCACGCAAGGTCTCTGGCCCAGTGAGTTCAGCTGGTTTACATTGGGGTTTTATGGCCCTGTTGTATGTAGCTGCTCCTTCTCCAGTACAGAGAAATCATAGGTGGAGCTATGCAGAATTTCAGCTTGGTTTCAGAAGTTTGTCATGTATGCATTCTTGTCCCCATCTTTCAGATACACACATG
Organism: Himantopus leucocephalus; assembly: GCA_003993805.1. Taxonomy (NCBI): domain Eukaryota; kingdom Metazoa; phylum Chordata; class Aves; order Charadriiformes; family Recurvirostridae; genus Himantopus; species Himantopus leucocephalus. Next base: position 80,521,741 of record RSEF01000004.1, on the reverse strand, counting down.
GTGCATGCTGCTTGCCTCACTGGATATCGTAAATACTGGAAGTTATAATAAAATTAGGAGCACAGATGTTCCTCTTACAACCAGTGCCCCATGTATACAATAATAATAATGAAATATATCCATTGCTGTTCTCTGCGGTACTAAATTTTCTCCAGTGAGGCATCTTGCTTTAATAATAAAACCACATTTTCTTAAACAGGGGAGTATCAGATTTACATTGGCAGTAAGTCACTATTTTCAAATAGCATCGAGAGAGAGATATCCAAGATAACCATAAGGCTCTTCAGGACAGCTGACTGTGCATGGAAACTGCAGCCAGGTGCGGTGGTCCACGAGGTCCACCATTAGTCTTCATTTCTTTCCTTCATCAAAGCAATTAATGGAAGAGGACTGTCGGCCTAAAGGCTCGCTCTCTGCTGCCAAAGAGGAGCTGAGCTGCCTTTGTTGGAAGGCTAGTCAAGGTTTAAAACGACCTATTGCAAACTGATGAAGTTTTTATTTTCCAGCCATGGTCGTAGCCAAAAATTCTGGCCAAGGACCTTTCCCCTGTTAACCTGTAATGGAAAGCAGATAGCTCTGAAGAGGTTGTAGCCCAAGCCCTGATATGCTTCTGAGGAAAGATAGGTGTGGGCTTACGAGATTGTCATTGGTGGGCGTAACTTTGCATACATTTTGTTTTCATATTTTTCCTGGACGAATATGGAAGTAACAGGGGTGTGGTGCTACAAAGCCCTATGGAAGTATTTGCTGGCTTTATACTGGCTTACCCGCCCTCGCTACATAAAAGTAGTCCTTTTGACTCCTTTGGGTGAGCTTCCAGAATTGGGCCCCTGCTGCCCTGCACTCTTTAGTTATCGAGAAGGAGAAAAGTGCTTTGCGGTGACCAGGGCACAGCCACAGTAAATGTTATCCTTCCAGGTGGAAAAGGGGTCAGACCATGGTGAAAGAGGAAGAAAAATACAGGAAAAGGATGACAAAAAACTGTAGGGGAAAAATCGAATGAAAAATATAGGGCAAAAACTTCACCACTAATAATTCTCACCAATTCGACTTTTCCCTAGTAGCATACAATTCATTTACACTGTCTGCATTAAATTTATCATCTCTGGGCTAGCTGGAAAATCGAGGTCAAATTTCATTTTGGCCTGCAACTTGATAAAAATGACCTGCAAAAGGTAGATGACAGGCTGTTATTTTATGCACTGGGAAATAGCAAAGATCAGATCCTATCTCCTGCGTGTCCTCTTTTCCCTGCATGTCTGCTGCTAGCTCCTATCCATAATGTATCACCGGCGAGTGCCCTGATTTGTTGGAAGGCTGGTCAAGGTTTAAAACAAGAACGATCTGTTTGGAGCTGGCAATCTCAATCAGCGTGGGTTGATGAGGCACCTTTTGCCATCTGAAATCTCCACTGAGTCACTAACAAGTCATAAAAATACCAAGTGCATTGATGTGACAGTCAAACAAACTACTTGCTATAGTTCATTTCATCTCCAAAGCTGTCTATTAATAGTAATTAATGATTCCGCAGCAGTTGCATTCACCGTGTCTCTACAACTTTCAGGAGGCAGGAAAAATCCTGTTAAAAAGACGGTGTGCCAATGGAGCTTGCGGATAGCAGGAGGGTGTAAAAGTTGAATTCTATACGGGAGGGGAAAAAAAAACAACCCAAACAAGCGTTTCTGTAGCACTTGGAGTATTTTGGGATCTACACCAAATAGAGACTGTAAAGGATTAGTCTGGGATTAAGAATCCTTTAAACTTATGAAGTGCTTAACCTTCACTGTGTCTGCTTCTTACGCTGTTTGCAATATTGCTCTGCCACTTTTGCAGGGGAACTAGTAGCAGAGCGGTAGTGCTGCAATGCAGCCTTCTCCACGTTGGGTCTTTTATGATTCAGTACTACTTTTGGTTTGCTTTGTAAAGATCATTGCAAGGGCTTATCTTGTGTAATTGTTTTACTGCCATCTGCATTACAGTATAATTACCTTTCAAAAATGGTAGATCTCTTTTGCTAATGTTTAAAGGCAAATAATAGGCAACTAAATTGCAAGGTCTTGGGATGTAGCAGCACATAGGTGGTAATAAAATGTATGCTATATTTACAGCATATACTTCTGCCTCTCTCATTCGTTCTGCTTTTCTTTTTTTTTTTTTTTAAATTTGTTTTTTTCCTTTCCCCCCATCCCCAGGAATGGTAGATGGTGATTATGGTTTTCTCTTCCTCGTATTTTTTCCCCTTGCCTGTCCTCTTTTTACATAGAGTTAATCATAACTCGTGAGGGTTTTTTTTAGAATTTGTTCTGATCCTTATCTGATAGCTGTCCTACAGTTCAGGAAGGATGGATATTCTGGTATTTTCCTGAACTATAATGACAAACAGAAATATGACAAATAAATCTAACATAGATTGAACTAAATAAAAGGACTCTTCATTTTTAAAAGGTGATGTAGCTATTCCTTGTAATCACTACTAGCTTTTTAAAGTTTTAAGATGTACGAATGCAACTGTAAATCTATCTGTCTATCTGTTTTCTGCTTGTATCCTATAAATGCCCTTAGGTTCATACGATAAACTACTTGTCCGATAATATCTTTAAGTTTTCTGTTCCCTGCAATTATGTGCCAGGAATTACAGGAGGTGCCTTTAGTTACATGTGAATGCCTGTTCCCTGCCTGCTGCTGTAAATCCTGCATTACCTGAAAGGTTAAAATATGGAGGTGAGGACATTAAAAACGCGTCCAGAAAATGTAGTTGACAGGAAAAAAAGAAAATACAGCGACAGGGGGGAAATACCATAGATAAAATGATAAGGCAGAGAAATAAAGCATGACAAGACCATGATAGTTTGCATGAGTAATGAGAATTGAATTCGTGGTTTTTAAATTGCTGTTTAAATTCCTATTTGCATGTTTATCGGAAATCTCCTTTGCTTAAGTAAAACTGGCCTATATACATTTTTATAATCCATGTGTAGCTCTGATTTTGTTAAATGGAGGAGTCCGATGGAGTTAGATGCACGTGTATGATACTATTTTAATAGTGGCAGTGTGCATAGGTCAGTGGCAGCTGTCTAAGATGGGCTCCATGAAGGGCTGGTCCCTGCTTTTCCCCGAAGTCAACGGGGAAATGTGTCATCTTAGTTAAGAGCAGGATTGAGTCCCAAGTGGCTTGTAGAGAACCCCAGGAATGAGCCGACATCACCTTGAGCCATCTAGAGCTTTGTAGTCCTCTGATGTTTACAAGCCGGTACGGAAAGCCTCTTCTGCCATACTCTGAGCACGTTTTGTTGGGGTTTGGTGGCCTCACCTCCCAAGTCAAAGGTGCTTAGAGGACTCAGTCCTGATTTTGTGTCTTTCATGCTGCTGGTTACCTTCCTGGTTACCTGTGATTAATTTCACTGGCCACTGGGTGCCCCTGATTCCTCAGATAAATGCAAGTACAATACCGTAATTTTAGGTACTTAAAAACTGGTATTTTTAATGGTGGAATATTGGACTGCTTCACCTCTGCAATTCATACATGCGTGAATTTGGCTGCCTTTGTGGGTGTTCCCTGTATACTTGCATCTGCAAGGAAACCTGTGTGCCGTCCATGTGTCCCAGCCATCTTCTGTGGACTCCCAGCCTGTTCTCCAAACACCCGCCGGCTGATGAACGAACCATGGCGGCTTCTCTGGGAGGTGACCCGGACACGGTGGGGTTGAGCATCCTCCCAAAAGACACTGAGCTCCCCAGAGGGTCCTGATCACCTGATAGTCATCAGCAGCGCTTTCAGGAGATGGAGAAACTCTCTGGTGAACAAGAGACAACAAACGTGCTTCTAAGTAGGCTCTCCAGCACATAGACACCCAGAGTGGGCAAGGGCAGGCCTTTCCTCCTCTTGTGGAGCCGTACTAGGAAATGTCTCCTGCTGGACTCTACAGTCCTTTGAAGGCTACAGTAGCTTGTGGGGAATGGAGGCACTGCAGATCTGAGTCATGTGCCTGCTCCTTATATGCATTCTTATGGCATCTCTGAAACAGATGCAAATTGAATTTCAAACAAAAGATATCACCACGGCTGCTACAGTGGTGAATGACCTAGTCTTTGAAAACTGACACCGCCATACACATTTGCAGGTGTACGTCCGGCACTGATAGGCTTTGGGTACGATGCAGAATTCCCAGCAGAAAGATAATCATTGAAGAGCTGCTGTTAAAACATAAAAATCTTCCTTTTTCTCTTTCTCAAAATGCGTATATACCTTTTTTTGTCAGTATGTATTTTTGGTTATAGAATCAAATGAAACATACTTGCCTTTTTCACATATGCAACCTCTTTAATTAATCTATATATCTCTCCTGAATTTCTGTTTTCTAATATACTGGTACTGTGGAAAAGTCTTATGTCTAATTTACATGTCCAAATTAGTTTCAACTTAGTTATATTGAATGATAATAGATTTCTTTTTCATATAATTAATGTTGTCTGCAAACGTAACGTGGATTAAATTTATCATTGTAAAGATCTTAAGATTTTAATATTTTTGCAGAAGCATAAATACAGTGTAGCTATAATTATTTCATTATGTATGTATAAAAATAGGATACGGGGAAAAGTGCATGCTTTCCTTCACTGATTACTCTTAATGTCTCCCAAATTTCCTGATTTACAATATTCTCCAAGGATGTAGATTTTTCTAATTGAAGTACAGTAATTTGCATATTTTTAGACCTTGTGACACAGTTAATTGATATGTCATTACTTATACGGCACTGAATATATTTTACACATTCGCTGCAGAGAGCAGGCTTAACTTGAGATGCAGTGGCACTTTGCAAAGAACTCGAAACTATTGCATTCGGTTTAATCTTTTCCTTTCCTTCCTCACCCTTTCTTTATAAAGGCTAAGCAAAAATGGATGATGTAGTAATTGGTGTAGTTCCTGTTCAAATGTACTCGTTAAAATAATGTTACTGTGTAAATGACAGGATGAGAAAAGTAAGAGCAAGTAAACAAAGAAAGGAAGAATAATGGGAGAGACAAGGACAAAGAAGATAAGGTTAAGGCGGGGGGGGAGCTAAATGTCAATAGTATCAGTGCTGGGTGTTTGAAAACCAAATTGTTCTGTTTTCTTTTACACTATTCAGTATAAACTTGTTAAATGTTCACTGTGTCTAGGAATATTTTAAATGGGTCTTTTAAATTTAGGAGCACTATATTTATCATGGATGCTAGCAGTGTGCCTAATAGTGCTCCAGGATTCAATAAGGGGCAGAGTTTCTCTAGTGGCAACATATTTATTTCACCTGGTGCATACCCCCGCAGAACTGAATGCTTTTGATCTTTATTTGCTAACCAGGAAGGTGGCTCAGTCATGTAAAAAAGGACTGAAGGGATCATAAGTTTATTTTTCCAAGGTTCTGGTTAGAGGTATGGCTCATTGGCAATGGCATCCTCATCTCTGGTGGATTTGTTATGAATATTGACCATTACTTACACAGAGATAAAGGTGAATGGAGGTCTTATGCAGCTTAAGAAGATACGATTCTGCTTCTTGCCCCATAAAGAAGATGGGCTATGTTACAGCAGGCGAAGGTGAACAGCAATGGAGACGTGGCAAGAACTGGGTTGTAACGAGCTGGGTCACAGGTGCGAATCAGGAGCGATGCTGATGTTTCTCTACATCATTTTCAGAGGCTTGCACACGGAGAAGGACAGTGTCTGAAGGTGCAGCAAGTAGCAGGATGGTGGAAGTTCATGTAGCGGATGTGGTGCATTCCTGCACGCTTGCCTGTCCCTCAGGCAAATTGCTTCTCTTCCTGGCCCCACAATGTATGGGATGCCCAAAAATGAATGACCTGTGGCTGTGTTTATGCCGCCTGGGTTTTGCCCCATGGGGTTTGCATGGTGAGTTGCTTCTGTCCTTAGTTAGTTAATGAATGTCTTATGTGCTCTTTTTCTCTTTTCTGTTTTGGAAGGATAAGGTCGGGTGTGAGAGCAGAAGATGTCACTGGAGTGAGAGTTACTAAGGGAAGCTGTTGCATTTTCTTAAAAAGTGTGATATCTTGGCAGGAATTTTTTCTAAGGCAGCAATAAAAAATAAATATAAAACCACTGAGCACGTTTTAAAACGCTTGTACACTAGAGGCTTCTCGCTTCAAGATACTTCTCGTTGAACCAAGTGTGGGAGACAAATATGAATTCTGAATCTGGCTACAAAAGTAGAATTCACTGTCGTAGCAACTTGCCTCTTTTTTTTCCCAACAGAAGGGGTGAGGAAAGGGGAAAAATGCCAAAAGTGAGTCCTGTCTCTCCCTGTGATTTTGGGGTGCCTGCTCTCATCTCAGACCAGAACATTCAAGCAACTGCACAAGATGAAAATGATGGTAGAGCAGCAGCTCAGAAATGTATGTAGGAGGTTCTGCCCAAGTTAGCATTTCATTTGGATCTGATTTTGCTGCAGCCTGAAACCTGTTGGAACTCTTTTGTGTACCAAAAGAGGAAGCAAACCGTTCTCCTGTCGTAAGGGCACGTTTTTCTGCTCTGTGATAAAAACACCTTTAAGGGAACTGTGGAAACCAAAGCTGTTGAAATTGAGGGAATTTTCATTTGGCATATTGTGTGGTTGGTTGATTTGTTTTTTAATTTAAGCAAGCGATGGTGGACTTCCTCAGCTAACAATAAGTAGTAAAAACCCTTTATTCTTGCAGAATCATGGCATGGCAAGAGGGTTTAGTTTTTTAGGATAGCACTAACGTCACATACCTTCAACTATCTATGAGACAGCTGTTTATGATAAGCCAACTGTTAAGGCACTGTGTCATTGGGGAGGGAGAGTGAGGTGCATCTCCAGGACACAGTATCTGCCACCAGTCTTTGATGCCAGACTGAGGATGTGACAAATGATAGAGGTGAGAAAATCAGCAAAAGAAATCAGGAGATTTTGCTGTGCTACAAGAGTAGCTTTCTCTGAAGGTGCAGTTTCAGGATGATCTGAATGTAGGATAGTTAGAAGTGATTTCATTATTTTTTTTAAAGATAAATCTAACACCAAGACTAAAATAATATGCAATATTTTCAGTTTTTATTTCTGCCCCTTTTAAAATGGTCCCATTTTCTGCTTGAACTTTTTAAGAGCGGTCCAGCAAAGACATGTAGCATTTATTAATAGTAAAATATAATCTGCTCTGTATAATTAATAATAATTAATAAAGACATTCCTTGATGATTGTATTAAATGAGGTGATTGATTTTGCACTGGAGAGCATCTTTCCTGATAGGATAACTACGCTGAGAAAAGATGTTTAAAATAAAAATATGCAGCACTTAAAGAAATATTTTATCATTTCAAACCAGTTCTAAGCATCAGTAAATTTATACTATAAACCACTAATTCTTAAAAAGCAATGTGAAGTGTTTGGATGTTTTTACATTGCCATGTTTCTCACTTTGCCGGTCGTGCAACTCTCAGGTTTTACTGCCCTTGAAAAAGAACTGCACTTACGCATCGATTGTGTACATACAGAGCGCTGTAATTTCATAGACGAGTACATAAGGTGCTGCTGTGTTACAGCTGAGCAACGCGTGTGCGAGTGGTGCTAATCTCCTGTTCTTTGGGAAGATTTCTGAAGGTTACTGTGCAAATGCTAGCAACCTGTAGGCTTTTGCTTTGTTAATGGGAATGCAAACCTGTTAACACCTGTCTTTCCAAGGAAAGAACTTATATTTTGCTTTTCTTTGTTGTAATGTTCACAGCTCTCTTGTTAACTTTATTGCATTTTCCTTTTCAAGAGCCTCGCTGCAGGTTCCTCTGTCTCCGAGGTAACATTTCCTCCCTCTGAGACCAGAGCGCCTGGTAACCTGCCCAGGGAGAGATCCTTTGCGCATCGCTGAGGTGCTGCTGCTTCTGGGGTAGTTCCTTGTAGCTTCACGTCTTTGCAGGCCCATCAGGAAGGGATGTGGAGGTTAACTTCTCCAAGTGAAACTTCAAAGGAATTTTAAGAGGGCAGAACATAATTACCTGAGCTGAAAATTTGCCAAGACACAGGTTGAAATTCCCACTCTTGAGAGTTTTCTATTAAAGCTACTAGCCTGGATAAATCCTGGCCCTTTAGAAGTCAGTGGCAGTTGTCCCCTGTATTTTGCCCTGCGAATCACCTTCAGCCTCATCTGAGTCACGTCTGGACTTGGAGTTCCTGACTGTGCAAAGCTGCTGGTGTCTTCAGGGTGAGCTGTGGATAAATTTGAGATATGTGCACGTAATTAATCTCTGTGTAAGGATGAGGAACAGCTCGTGTATAGCTGGAAAAAGGATGGGGAAGCACGCACTGGAAAGTAATGCTAGCTGGAAGTCAGGGATGTCAGCTTTTCAGCCCGGCTGGCAAAAGCACAAAGAAATCCAGTGGCTGGAATTAGAAGTTTGACAAATTCGGCCTTGAAATAACACACATGTATTGTCAGCAATGAGGGCAGTTAAACAGTATGTTTGGTATGAGGTGCAGGGTGGGACTTGCCATGGCTTGTGCTTTTTGAGATGAAGTTGGATGTCCTTTTGGAAGGAGTTACTTTCACCTATAGCGGAGTTTCTGTGGCCCTTTGGAGTCACAGTGAGGTATGGGTATGTGTTTTCCTTCAGCTCTGTGCTCAGGGCACCTCTTACCGTTTTTCCTTTGCACACTGTGGGCAGAACTGGGTTGATTCGCTGCTTTCAGCACATCCATCACCCTTAAAGTCCCACCCTAGGAAAGTGATTATAATAAAATCTTGTGCCTCAGGACTCCAGCAAGCCACCTGCAAGGAGCAGGATTTTTTTTTTCCCCGCCCACAATTAACTGGATTTATTCTTTGTTTAATAACTGTTCACCTCTAGAGCCTGATGTGTTCCACACTCGGAGGTGTGGCTCTGAAACGGGGGGCTACCAATGCTCACTCCTGAGCCTCATTATTTGTGTTTGACTGACACAGACATAGTCTTGCTTAGTATCGTGAGGAGATGGGAAGAAGTCTGTCAGGTCAGAGAGATGTGAACGTGTGGTCACCTTTCCTGGGTTGTTTTTCTGCTGCCAGGATCTTACCCATTTTCCTCCTATTTGCAGGGTCTTTGGTATTTGATGGAGCTTTAGTTTCTGTTTATTGAGTGTTTAACTCTGCTCATCCGAGAGCTGAACTGTCGTGTTTTAACTGGAATCTTGGACTGAACGTAGAGCATCTGTGTGAAATGTGGTAGCCTGTGGGGTAACTGAGATTGCGTGGCGTAATCTCATGGTCTGTTCTGTCTAGAAGCTGTGAAAACTATCTCCCTTCACTTTTATTGTCCAGGTATTTTGATACACAGATCTCAGTCTAATCTCTTACAGAGAATTAGAACGAAAGTTAAATCTTCATGTTCTTCAGGCATTAAGTATATGTGTCACTAAGTGCTCTATAAGCACAAATCTCTTAAAGTACTTGCAGAGAGGCCATGACCCCAAAAAGATACGTCTTGTGTATCATGCATGCACACACACGAGTACAACACCTTGGCATGATTCTTCTTAACAGAGGAGTAAGTGGAAAGGCCAGGAGAGCTTCTCAAGTGAGTGCAGGAGGCTGGAGCAGGAGAAACTGGCAGTACTTGCTGGTACTGCACTATATTTACCAATGTGAATGACCGGTGGAGACCCTTACTCCATGAAGGCAACCATTGCCTTCTTTTGAGCCCTCCTGCTATGTTTTTAATGTTGTATTTCAAAGGTTAAAAAATAAAGGTCAAACCTTTAAGACTAAGAGGAGAGTGTTTACTACCAGGGTAGGTCCATCGCTAGGTGCTTATCTATCTTTTGAGTTGCTAACAGATGTTCTGCCTGTCCTATTGGATGAAATAATGAAGTCTTTGTTTATTCTCATACATATAAAAATTCTAACATAAATTAGTTATCCTGAAAGCCAATATTCCTGATGCTTATTTCCATACTATTAGAATTGCAGAAAATCTGAAAGTAATATATGTCAATTAATATAAAATGTACAAACAGGTCTTTATTGAAAACCATATTTTTCTAATTTCTCGATTGTTTTTAAAAGCATTTATTTTTATTAACTAACAAACTTGCTTTGTTGGGCAGTTCATTAGCTGTAGAAAGATTTTATTATCTGCACCAAAAGTCTGTAATAAAATTCTAGTGGTATCATTTAGAGCTGTTTTTTCATAAAGCATTATGCATCAGGTAAATAGTCTGAATGTAAATGTCTACTTTAGGCAGGGTTCATTAACAGGTAGAAAAGATGCAATTTTGACTAGGAATGAAAAATAAAACAATGAACTATTTCCTGACATAAAAATAATCTAATATTTCAAACTGGCGTGTACCAAGCCCTTAAGATTGTTAAATTTTAGATGTAGCTACTATTACTTTTGCCCTACAGTGGACCAGTGTAAGCCAGAGTATAGTTTACAATATTCAATGTTAGACAAGCATATAGTGCTGAACAGTAGATCTTACTCAGCCATAAAACTGAAATGCTTGCTGATTTTAAGATCTGCACTGTGAAATGGCAGCAGATCAGGGCTCTTTCTCTAGTGAATATGTGTATAAACTGGGATTCAGTTAATTCACTATGTAGATTGGCTTGTAAGTTTTCATGATAAAGATCAGGTACTGACGGGTACCAAGATGAGACCATTGATCCATTTCTCCACACTGCTCGAATAATTGTTATTAATAGCAATTATATCTTACATTTACATGCAGCTATATATTCATAAGTTTCCTAAATGGTGTTGCAAGCAAAAGAAAAAATCCTGCCCTTATTACTTTCCAAGTAGTTCCTTTGACTCAGCCAGCATCTCATGTCCGTGGCACATATGCAGGAGATTTTTATGCTGGTGTTTTTTTACACGGAGCTGATCAGTCTTTATTTTAAACTCAGAGAAATCTTTGATTCAGTATGAAATGCCTCTGTACCATCTAATATCATGGCAAATGGAGCCAAAGGCTGGAGATGACATTTATATGAGATTTCCAGAACATGACTGCCAGAGTAAAATAGCTGGGGTAAGTATAAACTGACTAAAGGGTTTCTCTACATTTTCTGCAGGAGGAGTAGTTGGATATCCCAGAAGGTAGAATAATTTGTTCTGTGTTCTTAGTTTCTTTCTTTATGCAATTAAAGCTTAATCTCCTGTGTCCTGTGTAGCAGACAGTTATCCTTGAAACTGGTAAGTAGTATTACCATCCTTTTGCAGATGGGGAGTCTGGGGTACCTAAGATGGCTTTCCGAAAGTCATCAATTGCTAGCACTATGTAAATCCTAGCACCAAGAGAGATGAGAGAGGAATCTGGGAGTTTTGGCCCTTGAGCCTCTGCTTACCTCTGGTGCTTCTTTCTCCATGAACTACGTGGCTTTCTTTAGAAAATAAGAAATGCCCCAGTAGAGGACTGAAAACCTTGCTGATACTGCCACTCAAAACCCGTTGAGACCAAGGACTTCAAAAGCTTCTTGCAATATTTGCTTTGTGCTGCAACCTGAGCATATGTTCAGCTTGCCTGTTGGGAAAGAACTTTCTCCAGAAATTCAGAAACTTTGATTACTCGTACTCTGAGCTGAAGAGGTGTCAAAGATAGAGAGAGGTGGACCAGATTTAGGATCCGTCTTCCATCCTGCAGTTTAAACCTCCCTGTACCACCAGGTGGATTTAAATTCCCATTCTCAGCATGTCACAGCTTCTGGTGAACTTGGCCTGCTGGCTATAATATATAACTAGGGGGAAAAAAAGAAGGAAATAACCTTTACAGCATCCACTGTACAAATGCAGCAACTTTTATTGCTGACTGTGCTAACCCTTCTGTGAGGGTTGCCTTGTGTGGACTAACATGGCTCCCAAGGAGCTAGTCTGTTTTCTGGGTGAAATAATACATTTTCCTTCTCCCCTCTTCTCATCGTTGCTTCATAGAGCAAAAAGGATCCTTGGGTTCCCATCCAGTCTGTTGGGTAAAGGGTATGTTTCCTAATTTCATTGCAACTCAGTAGTGAAGGTTGTGAAATAATAATATATATACTGAAGGCTCTGTGGGGGACTGCAGTGAAGCAGTAGTTACTTCTCATAAAGTTTTTTAATAGGACGTGAGCTCCAGGATTCAAGGGAGAGAACATTAATGTCCTTTTCAGAACGTCGTGGAAAATAAATACTGCGCAGCACCAATCTCTTGGCAGTTTCAAAGAATGTCTAAAGAGGATCATTATGAGACCATTTATGATGGGAACATGACTCCATTGCAAGTCTTTGGAGTCTCTGCTGGGATGTTGTTCCTACTACTTGAGATTAGGAGAGGAAAGCAATTTCAATAGAAGTCTGTGGAGACTGTGTGGCAATTACATTACTGACAATATCAGTATGATTTTAGTGCGAGTCTCTGGAGACCCTAACTTCTCAGTGAAGTGAAATGCATCATGCCCATACAAATTATATTATTGTTTGAAATAAACCAGAATAAGTTTAAGCTAAACAAGTACTGGAATAATAGTAGCATTCAAATCAATAAGCCTTGTGGCAACTTAGGCAAGAAATGCTACCCACAGCCTTGCCATGGCCCACTGCCGCGGTCCTGCACCGCCCGCCTGCCTGGGGCGATACGTGGGTGATGATTTCTCTGGAAATCCCGAATGGAAAGACCACCTTATATAGGTGTCTGTACGGTTGATGGCCAGTCTAAAGAAGGAATTGTACAACTGGGTCGTTTTACTGAGCCCCTGCTCTGCCCGTGGTGATTTGTGGGGTCTGGAAATTGCAGAAGGTGAAGCTGTTAGTGGCAGCAGTCTGTCAAAAAGAGACTAAGGAAGGAGCTGGGGTTAAAAATGTAGCGATGAGTGAGGACGGCTTTCGGCCTCATGGCAGTGGTGAAACGATGACTGGTTAAAACCATCTGGCTTGGAGAGTGGTTGAAGTCTGCTGAGCTCGGAGAAGCAGTTTCCAGGCTTTGCTTTTCTGAAAGTACACCAAGACTGCCCTTGCTTTTGCTGGCGTTTTGCAAAGCCTGACTCCCTGGGAGGCTATCGCAGGGCACCACCGGTTCCTGAAGCAGTAGAGTACCAGCCAAAAGAACCAAGATAGCCGTGCGTCTGGTGCCACTGGCTGGGAGCTGAGCAAGCCCCCTTGCTCCTCCTGCC
>RSEF01000004.1:80483357-80508510 GCA_003993805.1 Himantopus leucocephalus | reverse complement strand
GGATTTTGAACATGGAAGTGGATTTGATTATAAACAAAAGGGTAGCTGACTTCATTGCATGAAAAAGAAGTGCAAAAGATTATAAAAAAGACAGAAGGGGGAAAAGGAAGATGGGCTTTTTTCTTCCAATTGAAGTGATGTTAATCAAAGCGCTATAAGTAACAGAAGAAATAAAGTAATTTGAATGCTATATTCCTTCCATCCTGCAAAGTCTTCTATGCTTAAGTTTAAGGATGTATTAAAGTTTATTAGATACTAACACAAACTCTGTGTGGGGAAACATGCTTGAACACTGGTTTTTGATTTCTTATTTCTTTAAACCCTTGAATTCCCCTTTTTTTCCTGCTTATGGATTTCCCTTCCTTACTGGTGTGTAGGTTTACTGGAAGAGAAAATAATGTAAAATTTGCAAACTGTGGCCTTGTTTCTGGTCATATCGTAGAAGCAAAAAGCAGAAAGAAAAAATGAAATAGTTTTATCCCACTGCTTCCCTCTCTCCTTTCCACAAGCGGATATTAGAGGAGACAATAACGAGACAGCATGGTCGAGCGGTGGACTGCTCGGCCAGGAGAGGTCTGCGCTGGTCCCGGCTGCCGGCGTTACTGATCTGGTGCTCACGGATGTCACTTGGTAGGACACAGCGTGTGACTAACAGCAGTGGTGGGCACCACCGGGCTGCCACGATGGCCAGCCTTGCTGCTGCGCACTCCGGGGTTTTCAGCTATAGACCTAAGAGGTCCTGCTCTTTCTGAGACCAGCATCCACGGGTGAGATCCGGCCTATGCGGTAAGATGCTAGACTTAAGGATACGCAATTTTAAAATGCTGTTGCCTCTAATTTCGTCTCTCTTGTTATCTTGCATTCACTTTGAATGCTCTTAAATCATTGTGGCTTTTTGCTTAACCTATTGAAAAAAAAACAATAGGCCTATCATTGAGTTTAAATGCAAGATACAATTAAAAGCTCAGAGCTCTGATGTGGCACTTTAAAAATCCCTCTGTAGATGGAAGGAGCTTTCTTTTCCATTGGGAACTCTGCATTATTTAGTAGATTTGCCTTGCAGGACAGATCGTTTCAAGGCTTTACGATTATATATAGGATCAAACATTTCTGTGGCCTGAATTAAAGCAAAATAATCACCAGCTCAATGAAACTTTGTGGTTTCCCGGACAGGCTTTTTTCTTTCCTTACCTTCTGAGCAGATTCTTTTTCCTAAGCTCTCTTTATTTAAGACGTTTTTTCTTCCTGGAGTGCATCTTCCATGCGGTTGGTTCCCTAGTGAAGCAGCTCAGCCAACTCAAAGAAAATGAGAGTTTCGGCCGGCTGTTCCACTGCCTCTTGTCGTGAGCACCCAGAGGCATCTACACCCCAAACCCTGGCTCCTGGAAACCAGAGAACCTCTTTCTTTTATTCAAATAAGAAAACCAGTTAATTTCGCTCTGTGCTGTTCGTATTCTTCAGCTGCTCATTAACATCTCTCCTTTAGAGCAAACTCTGTAAATGTAAAACTTTTTCACTTTTGTCATTTATTTTTCTTTCGTTGGTTTTGTTGCTGGCCTCTGTCTCTCCAACTGAGCAGCACTTTTCTAATACTTCTTCAGTCTTCTTGAAAGGATACTGTACTCTTCAGTGCTGGTATTGGTCCCTGGGGTGAAGAAGTACAGCTCAAACAGACATTCAAAAAATCAGTTATTTCTGGAGGAGCAAAAGCATTATGCATTTTACATCTCCTTTAATTGTTACAGAACATTTTGGCATATGCTGGGCTGTTTGGTTTGAAAGAGAATATTCATACCGAACAAAAAGGTTTCATTTTTGCAGTGACTGAGACTTTCCAAAAGTGGCAGTTCTTTATAAAGTACTTCTCCCCACAGTTTTTTTCAGTGAAATTCTGAATCCTGGCTGCCAACTGCGGTTTCTGGTGGTGGGATGCTGCCTGAGCCGGGGCAGGCTTGGTGGCAGCCTCACATCCGGAAGCCGTAAATGATGTATGAAATGCAAAATCCTCACTTGCCCCGTGCGCGGGGAGGAGGGAATGATGCTTTGCTGCCGCTGGTTCTCTGTTCTCTTAGCTGAAACTCCTCAGCGGAGAGTCATTAAAAAATAAATACAACAATAAAGAAAAAGAAATGACAGCTGGAAGACATTGCAAAACTGCAGAACAAACAAATGGGAGAGCCAGTTAAGGCCACCTACCACTGCCCGAAAGGACTGCCAGGCACGCTCCCTTCTTCTCTGACTTCATGCTTTTTATTTTCCCGAGGAGCTGTGCTTCGTATCAGCTATAGCACCTGGTTGAATCCGTCTATTTATCTTTTCTTTTAATTAAGAAATAATGTCAGTGGGATGAAAATAAAACCTGACAGGATGAAGATCTCCTACTGTATTATAAAAACAATGTGAAGGTGAAACTGAGATGTTTATTTTTGAAAGCAAGAAATCATTTTCTAGTGGCAAGATCCTATTACTGGGAGTTTATTGTTGTTATATTAATGAATGAAAAATACGTACGATGAAGTGAACAATGGGAGATCTGACCAGACAACCAGAAACTAAGCTCCTCACATAGGCGATGGTGCAACTGAGGCTAGTGGTTGACTGCTATTTTTGGACAGCCTGTCCCGGCTGGCTCAGAAAGGATTTTGTTCTGAGTTAACTGGCCTGAAGAATTGCCAGAGACCCCTGGTAAGTGATTGGGGGTGTCAGGTCCTTAATGCTCTTAACTCCCATTGACTGCAGTAGAGCTGACGATGGATAAGAAGACAGCGTGGACATTTCTAAGGCCTCTGGAGTTGAACCCAGAGATGTCTACCAGGCATGCAGGATTCCTTGGTGTTGCCTGCGGAGGTCTGGTCACTCAACAGTGGGGACCAAAACCTGCCAGCCTTCTTGAGAAGAAACACGTCTGCCTACACAGCTGCTTACTGCAATAGGAGGTACAGAGGAAAAGAATTTTTTCCTTAATTTTGCCTTTCAGACTGTTTACTGATAGCTGCAGGGAAGGGTCTCGATCCACTCAAGATCTACGGCCCTTTCCTCTCTCCTCAAGGCACCTTTCCTTGGACAAATTGACCTGGACTGGCTTTTTTCCTTTAGAGGACAGCTCAAAAAAACTTCTCCTCTTGTGCAGTGTAGCTGAATGGTCAGAAGGTTTGACTGTGGTGAGACGTTCGAAGGTTTGGGTTGTCTTTCTTCTCTTGTGGGGTTTCCCACCATTATGCCCACCCTCAGGAGTATGGCTGCGGCAGTGGGCTGCAGGTTGGCTTCGGTGGGCAGGTGGGGAGCAGGCAAATCTTCCAAACCATTCTCACCCCCGCCCAGCTGAAGCGGTGCGTAAAACTTTGCCAGAGCTGGGCAGACAGCCAGCGGGGCGGAGAGACCGGCAGCGATTAGAGCAGCTGGGTAGGGAACCGTGTGTTCTTGCTCCCAGGAATATGTCTGTATTTTTAATTTAAATCACTCTCGGATACAATGAAGAATAAAGCATTTTGATCCACGTTAGCGATGACCTATTTAACATTTAAACTGGTTGGCGCTTATTTCAGCTCGTTTATGAGTCCTTAATGAGTTTAATGAGTTCTCTTGGATGTCAGCATTTACTACTAGTGTAGCTTTATGGCCCGGGATTCAGGAGATGTGAGTGGCTGGTTTTGTGACCTTGGGCAATGCCCTGAATGTAGTGGTGCCTCAGTTTCCCATAAAGAGGACGATGCAGGACACCTTTCATGGCTGCTTGCGCTGCGAATTATATGGGACAATTATTTTATTACATTTTGTTTGCGTAATACCCAGTGTAATGGGCACCTGGCTTTCTGTAGGGCCTCTAAATGATGCTATTTTAAAAATGAAAGATGATCGTTAAGAAATGCAGCATAGCATGACAGGGACACACATATATATGTACGGTCTTGTCTTAAAGAAGACAGAAAAATAGCAGTGTCTATTAGTCAAAGTGATGCAGTCCCAGGACACCACAGCAATTATTTCATTTGTATTACTTTCTGCCCGTGTGAGGACCCATACCTGCTTTCCAGATTTTCAAACAGATAAGCAATTTTTTAATTGATGCTTAGCCTGAATATATCTAATGTCAGCCAACTGTTGTTAATAGGAGCTATTATAACATAAAAGTGCTGATATTTTAAATGTAGTTGGTCAATCCCAGCAGGACTATACATTCAGGCCTCTTCTACAAGGTTGTATTAGTCATTTGACACTGGTGCTGAATTTATGTTGTCAGATCCATGCCAGCTATTGAAACTTGACAACTAATTCTGGATAAGACTGATTGGAATTGATAAACCCTCTTTTATTTTGGGGCGAAAATTGGAAGTGGCTGCTGGTCCAAATAGAATCTCTTATCTAGTATGGCACGATGGCATTTAATGAAAAACATTCAAACAAATCTACTTTTGGATTGCCCTGAAGATAGAGAGTTGCAGAGTTGGATGCAATTCAAATCAGTAGTTCTTTATTTTGCATAACTTTGGGGCATGCTGAGACGTTTCATCAGTACCTGATGTCATTAACTCTGGCGGCCACTGCCTAAATGTCTTGCTCCTCACGTGTATGAAACATTATATTATTAGAGGAAAGCTTGGAAGATAAGAAAATACGTACGTTTGTTTCGTATTCTTTGCATGTGCTAATAATGACACCTTAAGTTATTAGGACTGAAGCATGTTTTAAATTTGAATGTTGTTTTGCCCTGCATAGAAAGCATTACCTTGGGCTTCCAGTATTACAGAGACTTTGACGTTGAAAATTTGTTTATTTTTAAACTCTGGCTGTAGCTCGTCTCCTTATTTTTTTTCCATGCAATACCCCAAAACAAGCTAAAAAGCTGCACAGAAGGTGGTGTGCACTGTCAGGCCAGCATCTCCTGCTGCAGCTCCGCTTGTCGCCCTGGAGCTGCATTACTGTTGGGTTATGGCCACACTAAGAAGCCATTGTGAAAATTCATCTAAGCCTAACAGTGTGACAAGATGTCTAGATGGCCATGGCACTGGGTTTGGCCTGTGCCTTGCTGCCTTGTCATACAGGCAGGGCTGGTGCTGGCGTGTCTGTCCCTGCTGTGTGGACGGTTCCCGGGGAGCACAGGAGGACCAGAGATCAGAAGCCAACTCGAGCTCTGTTGGCAGTTTTAAAAATAGGAGGGATATCAGCAAGGCTTGACAGTGTCACCTTCAGCCCCTTCATGACTGTGCGGCGCTGCGGTACGCGTGACACTGTGGGGTTGCGTTGCGTTTTCCAAGCAGCCCTACCATTTCGAGGACTGCCTGCCCAACTTTGCAGGGGGAACGGGCTTTTACAGGGTTGGCTTTTTTTGTTTTGGCTTTCCAGTGTAATTTCCATCATTCTTCAGTGCTGCAGCATATTCTGATGTATTGGAGGCATTATTTCCTCTTGTAAATACAGATAAATAAGGCTTTGCCTCGGGTGCTGTCATGTGGTGAACACTCGGTGGACTAACTTCCCACTAGTTGTGACTCTGCTCTCCTGGCCATGCCTATGTTGTTCTGGTAGCAGCAAACTTAAATAAAAGTTATTTTAAATTGCACACAAAAACTAAGCGATGGAGAGAAACTAAGCTTTTATCAGGTCATAAAGCACAGACTCAACCTCATGCGTAGTGCTTCCAAGCAAGGTGTCTCTGAAGGCATCTCAGCAGGGATAGAGAGAACCACAGTAAGGTTCAAATGTCGGGGCAACCAGTAGGAAGCAACAGGAGTAGGAATGTAGGTGGGGTTTAGGCAGGCTGAGTTTAAGCTGAGGAGGGTAACTCAGCTTCTGCGGTGGCCTTTGGACAGGGGAATCCCCTGGGTCTGAGCAGCATGTCGCATCTTTAAGCCTGCCTCATCCTTCCCTCTTCGAGACCTCCCTCACTCATAGTGACAGTTTGGCCACTGTCCCATCTCACCAGACCTTGGCAGTGAAGGTGCATCTCAGAAACTGCCGGCCAACTATCGTGTCCCTCCAGCCTGGCCCCCACCCTCTCTTTTGCCTACCAGAGTGCAAGGGAGAAAAGTTTGACAAATTGTTGTCCACCCAAAGGTTCCCAAGTTCTTTTACTCACTTCTATTTTTAGACTGAGTCCCTTTGCTTTTTTCATTGTGCTACATTTTGCCAGATTTCTGCCCAGAGGAAATTTTTATAGCTCAATTTTAAAGCCCTTGCAATTGAGGATTTATCCTGGGAATGACACAATCCAACTGGAGTAGCACAAATGGCACAGCACTGAAATAAAAGGTTATCAAGACTGTAATTTATTTGTTTAGGCCACTCAGAGTACAAAAATGCCTCTTATTTCTTCAGCTCCCTGAGTGGGTTGCAGCACGGTGGATGCTTTCAGACTGTCTTGCTTTCTCCGTCAGTCATTTTCTCTACAGCAGCATTTTTCAGGAAGCGCAATTAAAAAGCTGTTTCCCGACATGCCCTCCCCCTGCCTCCATCCCTTCCCCTTCAAAATCCCAGCTCGGGCACAGGTTGTTTCCTCCTTTCTCATCCAGGTGACTCGGGGGTGACAAAGGGTAATGAACTCTCTTCATGTCTTGTTATATGGCGAGAGACTGAAATAGCGAAGTGGCAGGCTTAATCTCCAGCAGTTAGGGTGAAAAAGAGAGGCAGGATGTGAAATCCACTTAAAATATGTTTCCATGTTCTAATATACATTTTGAATTTATAGAGAATTGACTCGTGCCATTTGTTCAAAGCCAGAAAATGTATGTGGTCTGCAGTTGAACTTATCACACTATAATAATGTGCCAGGCAGTTTTCAGGAGTGATGGATACTGTTTTTCCTGAGTCCTTTCTGCTGAGCTGATTCAAGGCCAGCCACAACAAAACCGGTGATGGTCATTAGCAGTGCCCCCTGCAAAGCTATTCAGTTAGGAGCTCACGGGTTGAGGTTGGCAGTGTTTTCGTGACCCTTCCTTGCTGGCATCTCATGTGACTTAACCACAGAAGAAGATGGGATGCCCCTGGGGGGTAAAACGGGGCAAGGAGTCACTAGTTTGTAATTGGAAGACAGCTGAAGGGCTGTAGGGAGTGACAAAGAGCAGTGATAGTTCCTTGCTAAGCGTAAGGAAACTGTGTGCTCCAGGTAAAGTCACAGGAGAGAAGGGAGATAACCCAGCTCCCCAGCGGGCATGGTGCATGCCGGTGCCATTGGGGACTTCCGAGGAATACCTCGTTTCCTCCCAGTAGGGAACAGCACGTGTGTGTTGGGCTGCCCTTGCGGCCGGCAGAGATGCAGGCGGCGTGCAGTGGTGGCTGCACGGGGGCAGCCGTGCTGCCTGCTCTGGGGTGGGAAGAGGAACCACATGTTCCGGAGAGCTGGAGTGGTCTGGAGGTCGAGGCGTGGGGGATTGTGGGTTTCTGTGGGGTCGTGCTTCAGCAGGAAATTTTTATCTCCCCGTGGCTCTATCTGCAGCAAATGAAAGTTTGGTAGCGCCATCGGTGCCACAGACTGGAAGCTCCAACACCGTAAGTGCAAGCCTGGCCTATTTTCTGGCCAGAAAATTATTTTCTGCTTTCTACCGCTCCTGGAATAGACCTATTTCATGTGCTGTCTAATATTTTTAAAATCTTTCCACATAGCCTTCTGGCATTTTTCTTTCCTCTGATGTAAATTTATAACCAAAAACCCAGTCCAATGCATCAAATATAGAAACAGATAAACTTTATTTTCAGTTTGTCTGTTGTTTTGTGCACACTAATGAATAGACCAAATCAGAACCTTCAACTGAAAAATGCTTTATCCCACAAGTAGCTCCCTCCTCACCCCCCTGCCCGCTGTATTACTCGTTAGGAGAAAGGGTATCAAGAGTCTATTTCAGCATGGTTGTAGGCAGCCACTACCATGCTGAAATAGACTGCTTGTTTGCTCTGTGTCAGGTGAAGCGATGCTCCTCGCAGGCTGTGGCACCAGTGTTAGGCTTTTCCCACATGAGCAGGTACTGCCACCCCTATCTGGGTAGGTCCTAACCATGTAAGAGGAGTGCACGGAGGAACCAGAATATTGGAGGGACATCTGCTCTGGGGGTCCAGCAGGAATTTCCTTCTCTCTCTGCAGCTCACAAATCAGAGTTCACAGCCGCCGTGCTTATACAGGCATGCCAGTAGCCAGCTATATAAGATACTTGGGAAACACCACATTTATCAGACTAGAGTTTGGCCCTTATGACCACTGATCTTATTCCCACAGCAAGAGGCAGAGCACGAGTGTAGACACTTAGAGACGCAGCAAATAAATAATAAAAGAGCTCTTCAGCTACCCTGCATTTTTAAGAAGTAATAGTGGCTGAAGTCTGTGAGAATATGATAAGTATCAAACACTTATTTTTCCAACAGAATGACAAATGCGTCTGGTTAAAAAAGGGTAATTGGGTAATGTGGAGTACAATAATATCTCAGCGCTCTCCCATTTCTTTTTAAAGAAAAGTACAAACCATAATGCATGCAGGCTAACATACAGCGGGAAAATGACTCTTTCTCAAAACATATGCTGGCAAAATAACTAGTGTCTGCTAGAAATATTTGAGCAACCAGAAAGCAAATGTAAAATCTTGATTCAGTTCTTTTGATAAATGCATCAGTCATTTTATATTGTTCCAATTTTTAAAGAGTTTGGGATTTTTCACTACTTTGTAGGATGCTGTGCAGATTACAGAACTGCAGCCTGTGTGTACTAATATAGTAATTTGAAAATAAGTACTAAAGATATCAATGCTGTTGTTGTTTCTGCCACTGGAATAGCTGGTCCATCTCCATTGCAGTGCTGGGAGACCTTTGCTTGCTGGGTTTCTAAGTCTCTGAATGTGGTGTATTTAAATGTGATTTAAACGTTGGGGCAGAAAGAAGCTGGGATTCCCACGTGTAGTAAAGCAATGCTGTGTGGTGTTACAGTAGGGCTGTAAACGTGATGTCCTGGGCTGTCTCTTCTGATCTGCAAACTACGCATGAATTTCTGTCTCTTTCCCTCAAACTTACACTTTTATGTGGATGCCACACAACAAAGCTTCTGGATTTTACTGCTACGGATTCACCTATAAATAGGCTTTCCTTTTGTATATTTGTATTCCATGGGTTAAGGACAGGGAGCTGGATTTGCCCTAGTTTTGTTTGTCATTTCTTGGATAGAGATATGGGCACAGGGGCTACACAGGTGGCCTGCACACACTCCGAAAGCATTTGCCTGGGACTTTCTGACATCCGCGTCTGTGGCTGTAGAGATTTGTACATCCAAGGCATCTGGCCAAATTCCTCTTTCTTCACCTGCAAATAAACTTTCAGGTGAAAAAGGAGGTCTTGCCTGGGGAAGCTGGGACATACGGCAGCCCTAGATGAAGGTTAAATTGTACAATTTGAAAAAAAAAATCCTAATGCATAAAAATTTGTCCATGTGCTTTTTGGAGGTGGGGGTGGGGGCAGCAGTGTATGCGTGAAAACTGACATTTCACACCCATTCTGCACTTTGCTTGGTATGACATTTCCCATAGCCCACACACAAAAGGTTCTCCAAAAAAAGGATACACATACTTGTCCATTCAGTCAATGTTCCTGTGTGGGTCTGGGGTCTTGCACAGCACTTTTATGCATACACTTGAAAAATACTAACATCGAGATGGGAGAAAGGTACTGGTGATTACAACGTAATAGTGTGACCCAGGCCATCCAAAGGGCCCTACCATCCCAACTTGCTTTCCCTGCCTCTTGGTTCCTGTGTATCCAGTACCAGTAAAGAATACAGAACAGAAAGCTTAGGCTTGCTGCAGGTTTCTAGGGGTTCTGTGGGGGCAAAAGTAACACTTCTGAGATCCTTCTGCGAAGAATACCATACAAAAGCTGGGGATTGTATTGTATTTGACAACCTGGCAACATCAAAGGCAATCAGAACTCATAGAGTTCTGATGTATAAATATTAGGGACAAAAATATTCTTCCAACCTAGACAATTCTATGATTCTATATGATTTCCCTGCAGTCACTCACCCTGTACCAATGCATATAGATAAAAAAATGCTTTCGGACACTAAAAAAATGAAGGCCGTGCAATTGCCTGAGTAATATTGTGTGTCAAGATCCATCCTCCTCTTGCATTGCAAGTGGGAGATTTTTCCTTTTCCTGTGCAATGGCTAAAGTCTTTCCTGCACCTCCACATTTGCTTTTTGTCACCTGAATTCAGCCCATTTTTGCTGACATTGTGCTTTTAAAATATTTTCCTAAGTTACTTTAAATGCAAAAGAGTGTATTGATTTTTAAAGCATTATATTGTCATTTTTCTGTTTTATTAAAAAACAAAACCAGCTTAACGTATTTCACAGCTTGCATCCTGGGCTTGAAAGCTCTGCAGATACAAATATGATCACAAAGGAGAAAAAAAAAAGTATTGAAATGCAAAGGACTGGTATTACTAGATGAGTAGAAAATTAGCATGGTAACTATTTTACTGCTAAAACTACCTTGCCCAGTATATTTCTTACTCTCTGATTGAAGATGAAATAAAGTTCTCTCATCTTGTTTGTGTTGCTGATTTGTTGGATGCTTATCGATTTATGGATCATAATGCACAATTTTTTTCCCATCTAAAGTAAGAATATTCTGTATCTGTCATGCTTTCTCTGAGTAACTGATTTTCTATGATCTGTAAAACTGGTTTGTACCAATAGTCGCTAGTCATCAGCATTCATTTCCAAGGGGTTTCTTGAAAGATATTCATTCATTCTGCTAGGAATCAATGAATTACAACGGAGCACTAATATTGTACCATCAGATTTCCTGTGAAATGTGAAGAAATAGATTTAGATGCAGGTAAGTTTCTGTTGAATACATAAACATCTTTTATATATATACCATGTGACTTAGCTGTACTTCCTGGAAAAATCAAAATAACCAGATCTTATGGGAAGAGAATGAATATACTCATCTTCCTGTTTAGCCCTTGTGTTGTTGAGAGCAATAAGATCATTGGGGTCATTTCCACCCCCTGTTAGGAGCTTGAACAGTTCTTGATGGTCCAACTCAGTTCAAGAGGACCTAGGATCAAAGTAGTATCCGGCAACATAATCTGTCCAGACAACAGAGTTTTGACACAGCGGGGCTATAGGGTGTGACTGCAACTACTTCACTACTTAGTTTATCCATCCCTTTGTGTGCAGAGGCAGCAACAAATGTGCCCCTAAGTCGTTTGTGATTTTCTAATGATTTGCGTAGTTCCTGCGCTTGCCCAGAGAGTAAGCTCTTCGGATGATCTGAATTTTACTCAAGCCCTGACCTTAGGAGCTGCTGGTAGGAAATGCACAGAGTAGAGCATCATCGTTGTGCTGGGGGAACAGAGGTAGTCGCAGCTATTTATTGCCTGAGAAATCTTGTTACGCAGGAAATATCCCCGAGGTTGAGGTCTGCTGTCTTTAAGCCTCTTTATGCTACAAGAGCAACAGAAAAGGCCTTAGGGCACCAGAGAAAATTTCATCCGTTCTGTTCAGAGGAGTTGCTGTACAGCATCTTAGTAGCCATAGGTAAAGTCTTTGCCGAAGTCTACTAGTGCTCTTTTATCAATGATGCTATTAAGAGTTCAATTAAGTGTTGTACCGATCTGTCTCAGTTTATCTTCAGACAATGCTAAATCTGTGGAAAATATGCTGACACTTACTGTGGTGTTATTCGTAACTAAAATTTTGATGATTTTTATGACCTGAAAAAACTATGGGTTTTAATTTAGCTGAAGACGACACCTATGGCTACAAGTGCAGGGTATTCATCCTAAATGACTTTAATAGGTTTTCTAATCGTGAGTGCAGAAATACAGCTTTCTTGTAGATGCTTACAAGGTGCAGCAAACCAGCAAACTGAAATTAATGCCAGGCTGCAGCCCCTGCATTCGTGTGACTTCAGTTCCGCATGTCTCTTTAAAACTCTCCTAATAACAGCTGAATTTTTCTCCAAGTAAGTGAGTAAGAAGCATTATTAGCAAATGCCTTCTTGTAACAGTCTTCTATCGGAATTTTTCATTCTGTACAATGGTCATTTCAGGAAAGTACTAAACTGAATGATTCATTTCTTCTTTGAAGTGTTTCAAATCTGGCTGGAGCGTTTGCTTTTTTTGTATATCGTTTTGGAGGATAGCGTACTAATTAATTAATAGTGAGACATCTGAATTCTTAAACCCCTCAGAGGGTTTAAGAACCCCTTTTCCCATCCTTTAGCACATGATGAGTTTCAGTTAAAGGACCTAATCCTGGCAGGCACTGAGCTCAATACCCCGCAGCGGGAGGTCGTGCTGTGTTTTTACAAGGTGTTAGCTGATTAGATAAAGATTTGGTCTACAGGTGCTTCAGTTTTTTTTTCTGTATTTTTGTCTTTTTCTGGGATGTTATAAAAAAGCTTTGTACTGTGTTTTGTTGAAGGACTTTGAGGAGGAGCGTGGCACAGGAGGAGGGAGGCTGTGCTGCTCATGAAGGAGGGGAAGAAGGTGCAACGGGGAGATGGGAAGGGATGTTGATAGAGGATGCAGGCTAGGCAAGGCAGCGGGAAGACGTGCCAGCAACCAGGACATCAATGCTCAGGCAGGGTCAAAACTGCACAGTTTTTTGAAGTGAAGATGAATTGCTTGAACCTAATGTGGAAGGGAAATGAGAGATTTCAGTAAGAGAGGAGCATCAGGGATATTAGAAATGGGTTTTGTTTTGTTCCCCTAGGTGTCTTCACTTCTTATCCCTTTTTCATTATTTCAGGTAATTGGCTATCAAATGATCTCCTCGGTTTTGGGACAATCTAATTTGTTATGACAGCTGTGAGGACTGTGCGATTCACCTCCTCCATTTTAAGGCTTTGGAGATGTTCACGTACTTTGGCTTTGTATTTGCTTGTAACTGGCTTTGTTAAAATAGGAGCTCAGCATTCAGATATATCGGTCCATCTGCTTCTCTGTCGTACCCGTCTGCACATCAGGTCTTTCCCTGGTGCTTCCCGGATGGCATCCATGCAACTTATTCCTCTACACAAGACTTGTATTCATTTTAAATATTTTGAAAGGAAATGGTCACCTTTTAAAGGCTGTCTTTCTGGTGTAATGTTGATGTAGCAGCCCACAAGAACAAGGGACATATTTTCTGTCAAATTTCTCTGGTCCTCTAATGTCTTTTCCCTCTTGAACTGTCTGACAGCTTCCTGGCTCAGCATCTTCTAGTGCCTGTAATGGCACATCCAAAGAAAAACCAACGGCGTCTCTGGCTCTGTACAGATTATAGAAAGTAGTGTTAAGCGGCAGCAGCTTGCTTTCTTTGCAGAAGATTGCATTAGTCACCAGGTGATGCTTTCTTGTCACAGTTGTTCCAAGAGTCAGTGCATCAATGACCAGGGTTGTGCAAATTCCATGGGTCCCATTTTCATTCTCAATACTTGCATTATGTAAAATGGGTAAAATACACCATTAATCAGCCAGTTATATAGAGTGTCCTGGCTTACAATGCAGCTTTTTGCTTGAGCCCGGTCCCAGCAATTTCTTCCAGAGTTTAGGGTCCTTTTTGGGATTGTTAAGCTTCTCTATGGATATCTTCCCAATAGATCTCTGTCTCCTTTCCAATTCCTTTTAACTAAATAATACAGCTCAGATAAGTAAAATTGCAAGAGTATGTACAGGTGTGGGCCATGGGAGGGAAGGAATTGAACTATGCTGCCTCAGATAAATTTTACGTGGCTCCTCTTTGCCTGGGTTTCATAAGCAAGTCCAGGTTTTTCATCCCTTTTTAACCAAAAGAATGCTGTATTCTGCTCCCAGCATTCATGGACTGCTGTTGAGATGGCACAAAGTGTTGTCTCAGTAGATCTAAAGTAAACCCGTTGAAGAAAATAAGTTAAATAATGTAAGGGAATAAGATAGGTGGAGGCAGAAGATGGTCTAAATATTTTCATAACCTAGTCTTTTGTGTTAATAAAGCTGAAAGATATCGGTGCCTGTGAGGTTAAAATGGCATATGTGTTACCTTTAGGGTTTCATTTTTTTTTCAGAATTTTTCCTACTTTTCCTCTGATAATCACGGTATTGACCAAAACTACCCGGAGTACCTGCCAGATACAGAAACCATTTTGATTCCTTTCATCATACAGAGAATTAGGATGCAATAGTCTCCCCACTACCATGCATTTTCTAGGTTATGTTATCATTCATACAGCGTGTCTTTGGGTATTTTACATAACTTAACTAATTGGTAATAAAACAATATTAGAATGTAGGAATTGTCACAGAGTTCATTAGACAGTAAGACAGAGCAATAAAAAAAGAGCCTTGTAACCTACTGTATAAAATGTACTGTTAGCCTGCTTTAACTTTTTTTTACTGTTAACCTCCTGCTTTTCCAGGAGGACAGAAATCTTCTGAGGAAAAGCTGCTGCTCCCCAACACTTGCCAACAAAACTTAGGACAAGTGACAGATTTCCCTCAGCAGATTCAAGTGTGCATCCAAGAACATTAAAAAAAAGTTAAGAGATGCTGGACAGAGGCCATGTAGTACCTTGTAGGTTAAAAGAGCAATTTTAAAATCAATACTTTTGTTTAACTGGCAACCAAGGTAGTAGTTTCCGACTAGGTGAAATATGTGAAAAGCAAACCCTTTTCACAAGGAACGTTTTCAGGTTATCTGCAATGGAGTGCTATGCAAGGTTGCGTTGGACATGCATGACGCCTGGGAATTGCAAATAAACTCATCTTGATGTGACAAAATCACGCATAATTATTTTGAAACCCAAGGGAGGTTGAAATGGCCCCAACTTGGTGATGTCCCGTCAGTGATAGACAGGCAGCTGTGGAATTTATAATGGCTCATTTGCCTAGAAGATGAGAAGGAAACTTAAAATAACCTCTTCTGCTGCAGCTCTCATGTGTTTGCACTTCTAATTGAGAGACTGTGAATGGGACGGAACAACGGCAAGCCCCTCGAAGCAACGGGCAGGCACTAACTCTGGCCCGTGCATACCAAGCATTGCTCTTCCTTGGGTTGTATGTACCAGCCTCCTGTCTGGTAGAATCACAGCGAGCATCTGTGCAAGTGTGAGAGTTAACCTGGAAGTAAGGGGAAGCCTCCCATGAGGTTTGCAAGTCTTCATTGTCCTGCTATTATTTTTAATACTAAAATTACTAGAAGAAATTGGAAATCCATTGGGGCACAGTTGTCTACAACTACCATCAAGCAAATAGTTGACAACCAGCTCTGAAATAGTGTATGATGAGGACTGTTTCCAACCCTAGCTCCCTCATCCCTAGGAAAATCTCTTGCCTCCTCTCAGTAGTTCTCTGAATTTTTACCATTTGGAAAAACAATCCAGTTACACCCTGAT
The DNA here is from genome assembly GCA_003993805.1 of Himantopus leucocephalus. Taxonomy (NCBI): domain Eukaryota; kingdom Metazoa; phylum Chordata; class Aves; order Charadriiformes; family Recurvirostridae; genus Himantopus; species Himantopus leucocephalus. The sequence continues at coordinate 80,493,174 of RSEF01000004.1, read as the reverse complement.
AATGATATACAACACCCCCAAAAATAAGTCAATATATCGATCTCCTTAGCGTATACCAAATTCAAAGTGATCAATCAAAACACAGCAGATAAATCAGCCAGCTCAGTTGCAATTTGTTGGCTTTAGACAGAATGAGATATTTTGCAGTCTTATAACGAGAGACTTTATTTTTCTTTTTATTGCATAAGGCAACAAGTAGGAGAAATCTTCATAACAATTCCTGTGTAAGAAAGTGAGAAAGCGAGAAATGCGACACAGGAGGTTGGGAGGCAGCAAAAATAAATACATTCAAAGCAGAATTTCTCGGTTTTAATCATTTATACCAGGAAAGACTAACCACCAAGCAAGAAGAAAAAAATCCTTAATTGCGATCTGATACTAAACAAAGCAAAAGGCTGCAGATCTTCTTCCTCTTCAGCCAAGGCATCTTCCGCTGCCTGGTGTGTGCCATCAGCCCGCTTATGGACTGGTGTGGACTGAGTTACTTCAGAGAAGACGATCAACGTTTTCACACCTGAGGCTCTGCCCGCTCTATTCGGCCGCTNCTTCCGCTGCCTGGTGTGTGCCATCAGCCCACTTATGGACTGGTGTGGACTGAGTTACTTCAGAGAAGACAACCAACGTTTTCACACCTGAGGCTCTGCCCGCTCTATTCGGCCGCTGAGGTTCAGGTGCCGCTGCCTGTCCCCCTGGCGCCTGGGTGCTGTGTTTGCCTTTGCGTGCAGCGCGCTTGGTCCATTGCCTGTCTGCAAATCATTTCAGTGTCAGGGCAGCTGGACGTTTAATGGTAGCAGGCAAGGGGAAGAAAAGACGTATTTTTTCTTGTTTGAAGTGGGAAAATTGTTGAGGAAGGGAGAGAGCAAGGGAGGAAGCTAGGTAGGTAGATAGTTCCTGGAAGTGGTAAGAATGTTCCTGTTTAAAGATGATCAGGGAAATGATAGCAAATATTTTAAAAGCTGCCACAGTTGTGGTGTTTGGTAGCCTAAGACAAAAAGTTCAGTTTCCTGAAAATTGGCTTGGCTCAACTCCTCAGGTCCCCAAAATCAGAACTCCTCAAACCATTTGCTGCTTTTGAAAACCTGACCCTTTTTATTTAGGTGGCATTAAAAGAAGTGAAATAGAGGAACATAAAAAAGGACGGTAACACGCAGAAAAACATAAGACTGAAAAAAAAAGCTTAACAAAAAAATCTCAACGTATCTGCTTGACATACTGAAATAGTTCTGTTTTCTTGAAAATGTTTATTGGAAAATGCATTACAAAACCTTGTAACAGCTGGGATATGGTGATCTAATTGCTGTTTCAATAGCGCTCTGAACATGCAAGCATATTTCCTATGCAAAATGTCAAAAAGGCAGCAATCAAAGTGAGGCTTTAAGCTTCAAAACAAAGACACAATGAGCTGATTTGTAAACATTTATTTCTAAGGTTACATTTAAAACCAAAATAGAACAGCATAGGTTTGGAGACAATGCAACAAATCTTTTTACAAAACACAAGATCTGGAGAGAAGAGAGGTTTACTGGCTAAAACATACTTGGGCTGCATCAAGATTTCATTCCCAGTGGTGCTGCGGCTCCCTGAAACCGTGTATTTTTTCCCAATCAAAGGAGGAGCAAATCTTTGAGTAAGGGATTGGGATTTTTGCCACTAGAAGGATGCAGAGAGATCCAGAGATCAGAGCAGAAGTCACTGTTTACCTTCATTTGCACTACTACGCCCTTTCTGTGGACGTTGTTGGCTTGCCATGGGAATCGGGTCAGTGGCGATGTCGGCTTTTACTGCAGGCGTTGAGTGAGGCGGGTTTGGCATCAGCGCTGAGGGATGTCGCAGAGTTTGGGGTGACCTGGCAGTGCTGCACTGTTCCTGGGACTAAGTGGTTCAGCGGCTGGTTCTTGCTCACTTTGGTTGTCTCCTGGCAGGACAGGTGGTAACTTCAAGGTACAGCATGAGTTGGTTGTAGTTGTAGCAACCACGTGCAGCAAGTGGCTTGCAATATAACACAAATACTGAAGTCCAAGGGTACAGTGCAGCGTACCGCATATGACCTGGGAAGCCGTACGCAATGGTCCTTCTTGCCACAAGAGCGCTGTTGATTTTCCCGTGGCTTACACCGCTGTGTAGCAGCCTACCACCACGGGCGCTGCTTGACTTACACGAGTGTGAAATCAGAGCCGGTTAAAATGAACGCGCCCGCTCTGCACCAAACTATGCCGGCAGCATACAATGAAAATCCTCTTAAATATGTACTTGATAAAGAAGTAAATCAGTTTGAGGAGTAAATTTACTTTTCACCAAGGCCATCCATTTGTAAGATTCTTACTGTATTGTGCTTGCAAATAACATTTATTTCTGTAGTGTAAATATGCAAGAGTTCATTTTAATAAAAAGTAAGCCCTAAAATAAGATAAACCCCATGACTAGACTTGCATTGAAGATTTAAAGTGCATTCATCTGCTGTTTTTCTATATAAATATTCATTGGTTTAGTGCTCTCAGGTGTTGGAACTTTTAATCTGCATTCAGATGGAGGTACTTTAATCAGAGAGTTCATAAAAGTCTCTAACTTTTTTCATAAAAAATAGAGTAGTAGATATAACAGAGGGTTGCAAAAGCTTAAAAAAAGCTAAACTGCAGCTCTAGGAGGAAAAAAAAAGTAAACACCAAATGGCATTTTGTGCCATAATATCAATATTCTATTAAAAATAAATCTCTCACTCTTAGACCGAAGAGTCTCAAACAACCTGTCACTTTACTGCAGTCTTCAGAGATGACTGATAATGGGTAAAAAATCCCATAGCATCTGTTTACCATGTACTCACACAAACTGTTAGGAATGTTTTTAAATGTCAGCAGTAATGTATGCATGTATTAGCTATCACAGAGCAACAGCTCAACAAAGACAGCATCACTGCCACACTGGGGGCTCGCGCTCTAAATTAGGGAGGTCAAGTGGCGGAGATACAAGCCGAGCGCGTTTGAAACCATATTGTTTGCCTTCTGAAAACTGGAAGAAATTGTGCAGTCAGCTGCAGTAACAATGCCGACGTACAGAGTTTGTACACTTTGAAAATAGCTAAGTGGGATTATGTTAAATCTTTCAATTGCAAGAAGGTTAATCGTGAAAGGCACCGAATTTAAGGTCGGTAGGATGCACACGGGGGGTAGTGCGGTTTAGGCTGTCTTTTGCATTAGCAAGGTATCACATTTCATTTGGGAACCTAAGCGTTCATCAAGTGTGGAGTGTCATATAGGTGCAGTTGCTGACTAAACAGGGCTTGTGTGACAGCGTTGTTAGCAGCGCTGTATTACATGACAATTCTGCACTACTTAAATACGGAGATATGCTACAGGGTATGTTGTCCTGGCAAAGTCATTGTGCTACAAGCCACTTTTTCACGCTGAAATTCATAAATCAGGTTTTTTCCTCCCTGTTACTCCCTAATAGAAATCCCTCTCTCTTTTCTTTTTTGTGTGTGCAGGATTTTTTCCTCGTTTGCCACTAAGAGCGTATGTTGTTGAACGTTGGTTCTGCAGTCGAAATGTGAGAAGAGGGTTTTGCTAAACGATCGAGCAAATACATTTTTGTGTCCTCCTAAAATGCAGTAAGCCTGGGCCTGTCTTGAAAACTGCGTGAGGTGTTGGGTATTAAGAAAAGTGACAGTCAAAGCAGATCGCAGAGATAAATTAATTCATACCACTGCCTTTTTCAGTCCCTCCCCGACAAGGAGCTGGTTCAGCAGACACCGGTGTTGACACAGATGCGCCGCTAAATTCAGTGAGGCTCCGTGGAGACTGTGGTGGGTCCGACGGCATGGCCAGGGCCCCACACGCGGCGTGTGAAGCCGGTGGGAGAGTGTACTGCAGATGCAACGATGCACGTGCTTCAGGTTAACCAGGGGGAGCGGGGCAGAGCGAGGGGGCTATGTGAATGCAGAGAGCACTTTCCGCACTGCTGCTCGCCCATCCCATAGCCGGCATTTTGGAGCTGCCCATAAACGCACGCCCGAAATGGTATATGGCCTTTTGTGAGTGAAGGGAACTCCACTGGGCATGTGTTAGAGAGTCTCCTGTCCTGACATTTCTTTTATGTAGGTATGGTCCATGATGGCTGATCGGCAGTTTCCATAGAGTCGTAGTGGCCTTTAAATCTGGCAGTAAAAAAAAAAAAAAAAAANGAGCAGAGATAGATCAAGGACATAACGTTCTTGATGAAACAGTCTGAAATCCCCGAACAACAAAGAGAGGTTTTTTTCTTCTTTAATTATCTAGATCATTTGGCCAGCTGTGAGCCATGAACCCAGCTGGTCAGCCGTGGGTGTGAAAGGGAGCTCCGCCGGGTTGCTTTGTTAGCATAACTCTTTAGGCCACGTTAAAAAGTAACCATAAATATTTCCTTCATTGCAAAAACGATTCCTTAGGCTCGGAGGCAAGGTATCTGGGATGTGCAGGCAGAAGATCCTGTTGGGAGATAGTCTCACGGCATGGATCAGCAAGGTCCTGATTCACCTTAGCGAGGGAAGCGGCTCTGGGGGCTGGCCAGCTTCTCGGTCGGGTGGGTTGGTTGGATCTTAGCAGAGCCGCGATCCAATTCTCCAACTTCCGCAGTGGGTAATTGCAGTTGAATTAGAGCCTCGAGAAAGTAATTATGAGAGGCATTGTGGAACACCCTGCTAACCCAGCAGTAAATTAAACCACAGACTGGGAACAACTGGAGATTGTGAGATTAGAGCTTGCTTTTGGAATTTTTTTTCACTTCTGGTAAGTGTATGTCTTTCTTTTTTCCACTCCTAAGGCTGACTGTTGGCCCTTGGAGCAATAGGCTGGAGTCGCTCCTGTGATCAGCCAGGAGGAGACACTCCATGGTTGGAAAAAAGCTCTGAAACTAGACAGGAGAAAATGTGTTGGTTTTAGAGCTGGAGAAAAGTCCTGTAAAGCAGATAGCAGAGACCCAAAGTTGAACACACAGTGAAAGACTTGGTTTGAAAGACTCTGCACGTTTCCTTGCTGCCTTATTTTATATATATGCATATGTATCATAATACAGACACTACTTAAGAGTAAGGACTTAACGTTAGAGTATTGCAAAACAGAAGAACCTGATTTCAGAAAAACTGCTTTAAATTAATTACTTGTGCACAAGCAAATGTTGAAGGAGAACTTTGAAACACTCAATAGCAGGATTAAACAGCAATTTCAGAGGGCCAATTTCTGTAACTTTTGTTCATGTAACTGGTTCAGAAAGTATTGATAGACGTTTTCATTTTTTACTGTTAAATGTTTAATTCACAACCAACTCAAAGGTACTCTTTTTAGGCGTCAAAGAAGATACCACTGCAAAATTACGGTTGAGTTATTTCCCCAAATTATGCATCATTTTTGAATATTGTGCAAAATAGATTCTAAGGAACAGAGAGCTGTCTTTTGACCTTTTAGAAAACGATAATTTTTGTACGCCTTTCGTTATTAATGCCCTAATAAAATACAGAATATACTCCTATTTTACATGAATTTTAACCCATCCCATGCTTGGATCTTATAGTGATGCAGTGATTTTCCCCAGCTGAGGATCTGATCCAGCTCAGACTCAGCTTTTTTAGGTAATTGTGCCATTTGTGAAATCATTCCTACTTTGAATTCTCAGCTGTAATTTTGGAATAAGGAATTGTCCGCATTTGGCAGATAAAAAGCCCCCGATAAAGCCCAAGTAGGGACATGGTGCACCGGTGAGCAAAGCAGAAAATGGGGCTCCTCCTTGCTTCTTGGGATTAGAATAGCATCCCTGAAACAGCAGAAGTCTGTTGGGATATCAGAGCAATTTACATGTCCTTTCAGCTTTACTGCAGGCTCTTCATGGCTGGCCAGTCCTTCATTGTGAGCCCCTTGAGTTTGGAAAGTCCCTCAGACCAAATCAGAAATAACTGCCGCTAATATAGATGTTCCTATATTTGGGTTTTCAGCACAGCTCTCTTCTCAGGGCATGTCTGCACAGCAGTGATAAATTGTAGACAGCCTCCTTTCCCACATCACACTCTTCTTTCTTGCTTGCATTAATGTATTTGCAGCTGAACAGAAGTCTGGAATGTGTAAGTAGTGATAACTCTTTATGTTACTTTAAAACATTTTCCTTGGCCTCTCATCTGGATATTTGAGATGGTCATAACTCTAATTCCAGAAAGAGATGAGAGTAGCCAAATGTTCAGAGGCAAAATGTATTTTGTGCCGGTTTCCCTAGCACTTACCTGCTCTGTGAGAGTCTGCGTGAGAGGCAGCAGGGAAAAGGTGCTGTGTTCCCTTGCAAGTTGTCCTCGGCTCATTTTTTACTTACATAAACTGAACACAAGACTGTATACGTAATTCATATGCATGCACACATAGGTACGCATATGTACCATATGAGTTTATGAAGTGGGAAGAATCTCTGGGATTGCAGATACTGTCATTGGGCTGGAATTTGGGACATCCCCACTGTGAGTGCCCAGTTTTGCCTCCTGATGTTTTGTAACAGCTCCTGTTGTGTGTTTGACATGACTGTTGTCCCTTAACATTAGTTTTCAGGCAGTGAAACGAATGCATAAGCAGCTCTGTTGCTTCACGTAGCCCTTGCTTTATGAGGCTTCTGTGTAGTTCCCCAACGTCCTCCATCCAAGGTCCTTTTCAGACAGGAATGAATTAGAACATCTCAATGGCCGTATAATGGTATCCTGCTTTTGTACAGGGGTAGGAAGACTGGGGCAGAAGAAACTAAGTCACGCAGAATATTACAAAAGCTTTTCTCCATATTTTACCCCAAAGGTAAACAAAAGACTTCCTGAAAATTGGATGTGTTTTGGAAACTGGGAGTACATTCCTCGGGTGCTCCTGAAAGCGTTGTCCCATATGAGTTTCCCACAGTCACTATAAATACCAAGTATTTATTCTATGGAAAGTGTAGCATCTATCACTGTATTATCTAACTGCTGATGACACACTGAGAGCCTCTGTTTCATCATTCCTGGTTGCATGTTTCAACCAAAAGATCGATTTTCGTATTGCTGTCCTGCAAAAGCAGACACTTCAGAAGTGTCTTGGATTTTATATGCTGTTTGAATGGTTCCAAGAGGAACGCTTAAATCGCCCCTAATATTTGGCTGAAGCTTTGTACAGCATGATATGATTTCACAAAAGCTGGCTATAAGTGGTATTTCTCAAAAGGAAGTGAACACTAGTTTGGAAAGCAGACATTCACAGAGGCACCTAAGAAGCGTAACAATGAAAATAATTGCAATCCTCTAGAATTAGGCATGGTAAGGGGCCTTCGGGGCCTTCTCTGAATACGTGACACATCATTGTCTTGAAAATAAATGTCTCAGAGTTAGTTATCTGTGGTTTATTTTTGGCCTAGTAACTGGCAAGTTGTGTAGCCCTATAGAGTTTGCCAATTTACAACTCTATACCACCCTTTCCTGGTCAGACATTGTTACTAACCTCTCCCTCGGGACTCCTGTAAGCGTGCATCATAGGGGATGATGCACAATTCCAGTCTCAATTAAGCTGATATAAATCCACGATACTTTGCCTGACCTCTTGGGAGTTTGTCTGGATTTTCTATTTGGTTGTTGGTATACTTCTAGTTTGCTTAGAGAAGACTGTAAGAAGCAGTCTGTTTTGGCTTAGACCTTTCTTTCTTCTCCTATCCTTTTTCTTCAAATGTAGGACATGAACTTGGGTTCACTAGGAGTGCCCTACCCCACTTTCTGGAGGCACATTTCTTCACCTCCAATCTATCAATGTTTCTATCTATTGCCGTGTAACATACGGTGCTGATTCTTACTAAATAACAGTGATTTACAGTTTGTACGTGTCTAACTTAATTCTACATTATTTCGAAATCGATACTTAGTTTGAATTGATTATATTTCTACATCCTTAGTTTGTTTTTTGTTTTTTTTTTTTTAAGAAAAAGGCTGACTTTGGCACTTGTAGATGACAATCAAATTTCTCCACTAAAAATCCTTGGAAGTCTTCCTCTGGTTGTCTGCATACAATGATAGCCCCATTCTAAAATGTTCATGTTTCCTCATTATTAGAATAAAACATTGCAGGTTTGATATTGCTGGCGGTGATTTGACTGATGCAATGCTAATGACTCCAATGGATATACTTCTGATTTGCATTGAGATTGCGGAAAAGCAGGACTGGTCCCTAGATGAAGGAAAATTAGAAGTCCGGAGCTCAGTTCTTGCCTGCTTTGCATAATGTATGGTCGCTTTCAGGATGGGTGCAAAACTGAAGATTCAAGAGAGTGGGCAGTCAGATTTTTCTGGGTTTTAAATGTGAGATGGTGGGTGGAGGAGGAGTAGCTACTTGAGCTTCCTTCCCAGCTTTGCCTGTGGCGTCCTCAGAGACTATGGCATTTTTGTTTCCAGTCTGCAAAACAGAGTGAATAATACAACATGCTTAAATCAAAGTGCTGAAAAGATTAATTATTTCTGAGTACACTGAAGCTAAATGCAAGTACTAATAACTGGAATTTGTAAAATGTTAGTTTTAGAGCCCTGTGGATGTGTAGTTGATTGATTGGCATTGAACAGATGAGTATTTAGAGATCTGGGAGTTCCTCCCTGTTAAGATAACAAACGTTGTCATGAGGGACTAAAGAAATGTGGCGTCATCAAGTACAAAGGAAAATTTAATGATTTGGTAAAACCAGAGGATGGAGTTCTTAGTTTCAGGGTAGGAATGTAAAGAATTTACATAAAGTAATTGCAGGAAGAAAGTTTTAATAAGTTTGCCATTCCCAGCACTTTTTTGTCATTGTGGTGCCTAGCACAAGGTCTCCTGGGTGTATCCTAGACTGAGGTTGCCGGTGCCCTTCCTATGCAAAGGAGCTCTTGCAATCTGGGTGCCCAGCGCCCTGGCTTCCTAGGCTCTGCCTGCTTCAGCTGTGGAGCGATGGTCCCCTTCATGGACCACATGAACAAAAAGGAAAGGAAAATAGATTTAGCCAAGTAATTTCTTACCCAGCACAGTCAAGTGTTACAGGATCCTAGAAAGACACCAGTCAACCCTGGACGCAGACCCGTGACTTCCTCTTCTTTCCTTTTGAGAGTGCAGTGTTACAGCCCTCTGGATAGAAGCCTTTCTTGTTCCCTCGGCCTGAATCTTTTCTACAATTTTTCAGTCGTCTTTTGCCTTCGGTAAGAAAAATCCCAAGCATTAGCCCTGCCTGTTGGTTTCTGTATGGAGAACCATTAAGAGGCAATGGAGTTACTTGCCAGAGCACAGGAAAAAACAGAATTTGTGATTTCTTTGTTGTTATCTGTAGCAAGCAGAAATGCACTTTTACAAAATGGGGGTTCTACTTCACAGAGCAGGCTCTGATCTAACATGATAAAATACATGTTGTCTACTGGATAACAGACATTTCACATTCAGATAAGGGCATGTTTGCGGTGTGTCACAAGCACACCTAACGGAAATACTGGCGATGCACTGATTTAAATTTTCTTTAAGATGTGGATACCAGATGTGGCTCAAAAACTGGACTGATTCTTGAAAATCCTGCTCTCAATTTTGTGGGTGTTATATATATTATGCTTACATGAAACAGCTGAAATGAGAGATGGACACTTAAATTTTTCATCTTCTCTAAAATGGTAATGCTGTGAGCATCTAGAGGAACAACTGAAGACTTTATCGGTACCTTCACCTTATAATACCATATCTGTAACCATTGGTGGAGAGGAAGAAATTGTATGAGTGAAAAAATAAGAATACTTTTATGTAAGTACTTCATGCTAGGACCTTTCTAAGCTTTTTTTTTTTTTTTTTTTTTT
>RSEF01000004.1:80468532-80481539 GCA_003993805.1 Himantopus leucocephalus | reverse complement strand
GGGGGGGGGGGGGGCAGGGGGAAGCAAGGCATCATAAACATCTTCAGTGAAATATAAGGACCATTATCCTGAATCAGATTCCAACTGGAAGTGAGTCAAAACAGTTTGACAAAGTGCAGCTGCATCTCTAAGCAGGGAGGTTCAGAGATGTTCCTGTCAGGTTTGTGGCCCAATGTATGTCTAGGCATGCCTCTCCAAGACGATACTTTGAGGATGAGATAGTAATGCCAATTGTCTGGATATGAAATGACAATATTTGACATCACTTCTGCTAATATTGCCTGCCAGAAAGGGACACTGGGGAATGATCTCTCTATCTATCTAGAGCTAGAATCAAAATCCTAATATTGATCATCCTTGCTCCCCTTGCCATTTCTGTTAGCTGCCCTTAGAGTTTACTTCTCCCTCACACTTGATTTCATAGGCTACTGTTTGATCTTATGTGTTAAATTTAGCATTTTACTATGACTTTATGATCACAGAGTCCCCCTTACTATGCTGGTAGCACCCGTAGGCACCAGGCTATGGGAGTCCTGAAAAAATGCGGTTAACATCTCTTGTGTAATTTTGTCTGCTGATGGTCTATTTTTTTTTAGCAGGAAAAAAGTTAATTTAAGAAAAACATGGCTTTATTTTGACCCACGTTTTGCAATTTTCTGAGTTTTTTCTAACAGCCTGACTCATGCCTATACCTGTAGGATTAAAATGAGATGTTGAGCAAGCGTTCATGAGGATCAGATTTTGTCAGGAGTCATTTTCCTTCTTCAGAAATAACACATGGGACTTGCGCACTTACCTGGCAAGGCTGTTGATTCATAACTGTGTAATCTGAGCTTAGTCACTAGAGAAGTTTAGAAAGAAACATTAACACAAAACCCTTAGGGTTTGAGGTCATGCAAAAAGCAAGGCTTTGTGGGGTGTTTTTATGCATACCCATCAAAACAGCCCACATAGCTTTGCCATAAACAGTTCGTTTTTCAGTATTTTGGTTTTTTTACTTTCAGTAAACTGGGAAAAAACAAAATATGAGACAACATTTGTGTGGGGGGTTAATATTCTTTTATTAGATCAACTGACTTAGCTAGAAAAAAAGCAGAAAAACTCTCACGGGTATAAAGAAGAATCGGCACACATTAAGTGTGTCTCAGTCTAACAGGAAAATTCCCTTACTTTGAGAAAAATGCACAATTTGTATGAAAGAGGATACAGGTGATAGAGAAGTCATTTGCCCACATGGACATGGTGCAGTACACTGCTACTTCTAGAACTATCTTTGTATAATTTCTTGCGTAGTTCTTCCATAATGCTGATCAAAATCCATGTTAAAACTATTTACATTTTTCACCCATGTTATTTTTGTTGGAAGTCCATTCTAGAGTGCTGTATTCTGAAGCTTACAAGCCACCTTGTTTCCAGGTTAACTAACACTTGACTACTTTCTACGATAGTTATTTTCTGTATATTAACATTGCCCTAGCAATCCTCTCCTGCACCCACAGAGGTTTGTATCCATCTCAGGAGCCAGCAGCTGGGGCTGTGCTCAGGATTCCCAGAGAAGGTCCCACCAGAGCCATGTAAGAGCCTCCTTGCCCTTCCCTTTGATCGGCTTCTTGCTTCCCTTACAGTTATTCTCTCTTCTTCATTTTAACTAAGGGTTTCCCATGTAGATAATACATACTTTTCCAGAGTCCAGAGAGAGAAGGTGGCTACATTATCTTGAAAATTAATCATACCAAAGGAAGCTCCTAGTTTGGTTTAGTCTGCTTTTGATAAATCCATGTTGATTTTCCTGCCATTTTCCATTTGTCTACACCTCTTTTAGGTATTCCCTCATGGAAGAGTTGTTCTAAAGCCTTACATGCTAGTAAGATCAGATGAATAGGCTCATATTTGCATGAATCACTTTCCCTTTTCTGAAGTACGTAAGTCATTTTATCTGCTAATCTTCAGCCATATAGTTCTACCCTGGCTTAATCATTTGTTCAGATGCCCAACCTATAATTTGGTGTGCCAGTTCTTTCAGAAGTCGGAAGCTGTGATCATCTTGTTCTCCTGACTTGAAGGAATTACGGAAAAGGAGTTTTCCTTCCAGTTTGGATTTGATTATTTCCATTTTTATACCCATAACTGCTTTTGCCCGTTTCACCATCACCACCACCATCTGTATTGTAATTTAATTTCTGTGGCAGAGTTTGCTACTCTTTCATCTCCCCCTGTTGTCACTGCATCGTTGCCCAGCCTAGTCCAACATGTTTACTGAACTTTACCATTAAAGGTCAAATCCTAAAAAAGAGCTACTAGTTAACCCATTTTAATGAAAATCAATGGTAAAACTTTTCTTGCACTCCCGCTGAAATTTTGCATAAGCCTTACATTGCTTTCTGAGGGAAAAAAGGTGACAGAGGTGACAGGCATAACATTTCAATTGATCTTTAAAAATAGGTTAGGCTTCAAATTTATACTACCCCAAATAATCATTTAATTTTTCTGCAAAAATACATTTTGTCATCTTTTTTTTTTTTTTCTTTTGAGGGGAAAAAACCATGAGCTGGTATTTCTTTAGAGGAAAAAAATTCCACCCAGACAACACTGGCCTGCTTGTAGAATGATGGGAGCTGCAGATTGCATAAATATATACCGCTTGTCAACCCAAGAGATTGTTTCACTGTAAGCCTCTGCTTAAATGGCTGCATTTTGCAGATGATATTTAAAGTATCTGCATTCTGAGGCTGGAAGTGTGCACTTAGACTATTAGCTCTGTAGAACCAGGGAGTGAAATCTTGCATCCCTTAACTGGGACTGCTTGCATAACACTTGCAGGACTGGTCCCTCAGCTCGCAAAGGTACATGCTTCGAACTCCCTCTTCGTTAGCAAACACAGAATTTACCTGGCAATAAAAGGTATCTTTTGTATCATGTATAGTCACAATAATGTTTAGTTAAATATTGTCTGATTCCCTCAGCACTTTTATTATTTACCAATGGAAAAAATGACACCATTACTTTTCTTCTGAATTTTTAAAAATGACAATAGTGCAATTAAATTACTGAATTCATTTATATTTAATTGTACTTTTGGTTTTAATGTGCTATTGGAGGACATTTCTTTCCGTGACTGTTAGTTTTCCATGCAACATAAGAAAATCTAAAGCTATATTAAGGAAATATATTACATGGTCAAGACAAAGTCTCATTAGTGTTATTTATGGCACGCTGAAACCTCATTAGGAGAAGGTATGCTGGATTCAAAAATGCATTACTGAGAATGGTTTTTTGGGGGGGTTAGGAGAGAAATTGCTTTTATTGTGTTTCTTTATCACATACAGAGTGGTTAGTGGACATGTTGGTTTCCTAAAGCGTAAAATAAATTAAGATAGAAGAAAAAGAGTAATTAATCTAAGTAGTAAGTATAACCTCATTACAGATTGGGAATAGCCTGCACATGGTCACAAGGAGTTTCTGTTTACTGTTCACCTTAGTTTCAACTAACCATTAATTTTTAACTTCTTTCACTGGAGGTAAAAAGTGATATTTTTCAGCATAGTAGTTTGCATCTTAAGCAGTAATAATGTGCTTTTAGTGCACTTCAGACCAGGGATGAGTGAAACTCGAGGTGCAGAGTCACAAATAGCCCAATTTAGGTAGTAGCATTTGCTCTAATGAGAGCTATATATCCAGTCCTGCGTAAATATTGTTTGGTAGGCATACAAGGAAACCATTATTTGCAAGTAAATGAGAACAAAAGGAGAGCCCCTGAATTGTCAGTCTTGGATGGGAAAATCATTCCGTGTGGGCAGTATCATTCTCCAGGCTGGCATTGCTGCCGTCACGTCCCAGGGACTCGAGCAGCCCCCAAAATGAAATCCCTCCGATCCTGCAGCCCTCCATCCCCGCTGCCGCCGGCAGAGACCAGATGCGAGCAGTTAGTTCCCCTCCTCGTCTGCTCCCTCCTGCCGCTGGTCACTGTCACCGCTGCTGCACAGCTGACAAACTCCCTTATGCTGGTGCTTCACTGGGCTGCCTCTTGACAGCCGCGTTACCTGCTAGCCACGCACATTGTTTTGACTTCTTACGCCAAATCCACTTAATGCTAACGCTGTACACAACTGCTCTGATGGCCGTGGGTATTCAGGCTCCCTACCCTGTGCTGGTTGCTAAAACATGGGTACCTGCGGGGCTCTTCAGTAATAAAACATCTGCTCTTCTACTAACAGTTCTTCTTATGGCCACTCCACATGTGGCATCCATGGTGGCATCCGTAACATTTATGAATGTGGTTTATGTGGTTTGTGTTGAAGTTGGGAATACACACTAGCTTACCACCAAGGCTGGATCAGCTCAGTGAACCCAAAAATGCTGCACACCACCTCTCCTTGTAGATTTTTTTCCCCAGTATGCCACCTTAGCGTTCCTCAGAGGGTCTTGGATGTCAAGGGATGACTTTATGATAGGATCATGTAATTATTATAAGCATAGTTAATTGTCAGTTGACAGATGACTAATGCCAGGGTTTTTCCGCAGACTAAATCCTTACTTTCCCTGGTATGCTACGAAGACCTAGTGGTTGAACTAGGTGCTGTCCCTTTTCCCTGTCCTCTCAACACCGAGTCACTGTAGCTGTGCCTTTTTGTCTTCTCCTTATGGTTGCAGTGGACATAGTATCATTACTGCAACACCTACAAACTACATCTGAAATGACAAACCTATTGAATTCTTGCTTGTAGTAATAGGAAGTCATAAGTAGTCTCTGCTTAAAAGTGATCTATTTATGTAGACAAAGCAGATTGGGAGGGGGTGGAAGGAAAACATGCAGGCAAAACAAATAAACTGATGATTTTTAGAAAGTATGTGAAAGTACCTTCTTTTTTCTATTAGTTTTCTTCTTTTAAAAGGTTTTGGGGGAAGATGAGGGAGGGAAGGTATCTCGCTATGAGGATAAAGAGGGATGAGGAGGCTGGAAGAAGTAGAAGAAACTAAAGAAAATGGACTTTGGGGAATGGTTCAGCAGATTAGTGGTCAGTAGCGGAGGATGTTTGGAGTAAAGCCTTACAAAGTGGCTGGTTATGCCTGATACTGTCATTGTGCCAAGGGCCCGGCTACAGCTGATGTGCTCTTCTCGGAGTAGCACCAGAAAGTGCTGCCCATCAAAATGAGGTCACTTTGCTGTTGACATGCACGTGTGTGTGATCTCGGCTCGCTCCGGGTCCTTGCTGTAAGTCTGCTGCCTTTGGAGGAAAAGATACGAAAAAGAGGAGAAAAGGAACAGGCCTAGAAGGTAAGGGCAAGTTGAATTCACCCAGGAAAAAACAAACCAGGGTATTTCAAATAAAGAAAGAAATGTGATGAGTAGATAAAAAGCAAGGAAGTGATGAGTATCCTCTGGCTTTTTTCAGGAATGTCTTTCTGCCCAGATTCACATAGATGGAGGAGAACAAGGAAGTTGATGTTGTACTTGTGCCTCAGGGAGACTGAAACCATGGGTCTGAGGGTTGCTGGAACGTGTGGAATAAACAGTCTCAGTCTTTCTTCTTCCACCTGTAACGTAGCTGTCTTGTGCTGTGTGAAGAGGAAGCTATGACAAGGTCTCATCCTCCCTCCTCCATCCCTACCCTGCACGCTCTCTCCCTATTGCAGTGGTGATGACAAATACTTATCTTTTCTCCTTTGCCAGCCTGCTCTGTGCTCTAGCTTACCGTGTAGGTTGACCAGTGCTGACTCTTTTGTGACAAAGAGTGAAGAAGCCATACTAAAACCACTACTACACTACATTCAAAACATGCTTATGCTCACACCTTTGTTCTGACGGATTCCCAGCACTCCTGAAGCCACATGGGGTGGTGAGCGTGTCCAGAAGGTGCACAAACTAGTTAGAAAAGAGCTGGCGATATTCCTATATGACAAATCCAGGCACAGCGCTGAAAACGGTTACAGTATGAGGGCTGTGTGTCCGTTAGCACCTCCGTAGAGCAGAGCTGTGTGTTAGGTAGGGCATCTGAGCCACCCCTGACACATGAGCTGGAAGACAGTTTGTGTTTGTGGCATCCACTTACAAGGTGAAAGAGGAGGCCTGATGGCTGTGGAAGAGGACAGGGTGGCAAACACCTCAGCGTTATCTCTACCTGTGAGTAAGCCGCATGTCTGATTAGGCAAATTACTTAAGAAATTAAAGCAATATCTCCCTCAAGTCCATGTGGGTCTTGGGGGTTTGACTTCCTAATTTTTGAGAGTCGCATTTACCCGCTGTCATTTGGGATGATACTGGTAGCTCCCTTGACATGGGGAATGTCAGTCCTTCCTTCTTTCACATCTGTGATGTGTGGAGTTACCATTGTAGTCATCATTTTAAAACATGCCTTTAATAATAGTCCTTAATAGCACTACAATATAAGAGTAGTGCGTGCTACAGATAGAAAACTCCAGACGTGTTTGTGAACCTAGGAAGGCTCTGTGTGATTAAGATGAATACTTCTCTTATGGCCACTTGTTTTTAACGTGTATTACTGTGAAAGGGGTAAGCAAAGAAACCACATAGGCCACTCAGAGTGCTCGCACTGCTAGCTGCATTTCCCTTTAGGGGGAAAAGGGACAAGCCAGGATTCCTTTTGCATTCGTTTTTGGAGCATTTGCATCCTGAACTTAGTAAAAAAGGAGTAATTTTGAAGCGCGGCCAAATTCCTGGCAGACCGTGACACTTCCACAATAATATCACGTTGAGGGCTGGTGTCACATGGAGCTTTACTGGCAGTACTTGTGCGGAGGCCTACTTCGGAAAGAAAAGCAGGCAAATTTCATTCCAGTTCCACTCTAAAGAGGACATGAGAGGAAAATGACAATGAATTTGATTTTTGCTTTCTTCGCTTGTCACAAAATGAGGGTGTCTCCTACAGCAGTACACAAAGGCTGCAAGTACTTGCACCTGTCACTAGGAAACCTGCCTCAAGATTTGGTGCAATATATTCCTTGAAAGATTTATACCATTTTCCCTTCGTCTCTTCTGTACATTGTTAGTGTTACTAATCTTCTATTATCATGAATAGAGCAGGCTATTTGTTGCTCAAGTGTCCGTGATGATATGTGAGAAATTAATCTGAAGACACTTGGAAGTTCTCCACCACGTCGGCATTGATCGGATGGAGAAACTGAAGATTATTAGTTTGCAGGAATGCCTGCTTTTTATCATAATGCCTAAATAAAAGCAGCATAATAAATGAGAGAGAGGAAGGAAATGTGTGAAAGACAAGGCTCTGCCTTGAACGTGGCACAGCAGTCATTGCCCTTTTATAAATGGGAAATGAAAAAAGCCATTGGTGACATTACTGAGCTCTGCAAGCTTGTTGTTAAACAGAAAGTGGTTGTGTTGGAGCCAAACACCTTTCTTCCTTATTGTAATTTTTATTTCAAAGAATAATGTTCAAAGAATTTAAGAGCAGTCTAAGCTTAGCCAAGGATTTGGGGAAAAGAAGAGGGCAGTAAATAGCCATGCTGTGACTCCCATGAAGCTCCATGCTCCCCAGGAGCAATGTAGGTGAAAATGGTGAACCCACCCCAGAGAAGGAAGCAGGATAGGTTGATCTGATCAAAATAAAACTTGAATGCTTGGCCAGTGATGCTAAATTGGTATTTTCCCCCAGGAAAATAAAACTGTTATGGATCAAAGACCATTTTTCGGAAAATTTGTAGCCATTTTCACCGTGGATCCCATGGCAGTTGCAGGGTGGTCGAGGAGGGTTTGTCCTCCTTCTGAAGGGTTGAGTTTATTTGCCCTTGGAGCATTAGAGCCAGCACAAACCAAGACCAGCAGTCTGCAGGTCCCAGAGGGCCTCCACTAGAGCACCAAGCACACCAACCTGTACTACTCTTCACCGCAGCCAATAATTATTTCATTTTTAAATCCAGGCAGCATGCTTGTTAGCTCTGCAAGGATGAGCAGTGGCTTCATAAGAAGGATTTCGAGAGGTTTTTTTGGTAATTAATGGTTTGCCATAGCATTTTCAGCTTATTTTCTCTGTTTTCAGTAACTTTATGACCTAAAATTATATCGTGGGGAGAAAACCCAAGAGGATTTTCCAGTGCTCTTTTCTTGTACTCTTTTCCTGTTAGCTAAGCAGATCCTTGCACGCAGTTCTTTTAATTTGTATGGAGTCATAAAAATTAGAAATGAGAGAGACCTGTTAGTCTTTCTACTGAAGGATTGTTCCTTCCTTATAGACATCATTCTTTTTATAGCCTAGTTTTATATCAGTCAGTTCATAAGACCAAGAATATTCAACAGGATATTGTTTCTCATAGATAATTTTAAAGGTGAGCATATAGATGGTCACAGGATCAAAGTCAGTGTCAGTCGTTTGTCTTCCAGAGGTCCCAGTGCCAGCACCCTTCATTTAAATCCTGAAGTGGGTCTGTGTATAAGGCAGTTAGTTGCCTATAGTTGCATCTAGAAATAATTTTGTGCTGGTTTTGAAAGGGACTTGGTTGAGGTGGACATCTCAGGTCCCTCACCACATCTGCTGACGGTCCCTGAAATCTGTGTCTGTTGCAGTCCCTGACTGCAACAGAGAAGCTCCTTTTAGCACATGTTATTTAGTAATGTAATATCCTATACAAAGGCCAGTTATTCAAGCTGTAAATGGAAGAGCCGAATTGCCCCATAAATTTGAGGCTTATTGATGTGAGTTGCTTCTAATATTTCTATAGGGAAAAACCCACTTATTGATCACTCGGAGCACTGTCTTACTTCTGACATTAATTTAGTTGTAGATTAGGTTGGAATGTATTACTTTCATAAAGATCCTGAGTGTTTGGAGTCACGCAGTGGAACTGAAGCACAAATACCAGCAGACCGTATGGCTCGTGACACCATCTGAAATAGCAAGCAGCACCAGTGAACTGGCACGCTTTCAGTTCAGTTCCCACTGAGAAGGCTTATTACAATAACAAACAACAGGTAGGGCTTAATGAAATAGATCTCTTATTCGAGCTGCTCAGGGATCATCCTCAAAAGTCTCCCTCTAGGTGCTTTAAGATGAGTAAGGAGGCTTCAGCAAAGGATTCAGGCTAGTTTATGTCCAGCACTGGAATAGATGTCACAAGGGATTAACAGAGCAAGTGCGTGAAGCCAACTATAATCTTGGTGGGAAGTATTAGCATTGCCCAGAAATGGTATCGGTGGCAGGACAAATCTCCTGAGAGAGGTCAGGAAAGGGCAGAGTAAGATTAAGGCCATTTCGCTGCATTAGCTGGAAACCATGGCTGTGCTAGGGTGGCAGGAGTGGGGAGTGGACTGCTCCTGCATTTGGTCAGCCTCTCCTAAATCTTTATGACAAACGTGCTTTGCTGGAGTCCTGTGGGAAATACTGATGAGCGCTCTCAGTGTAGCAGTGGGTGCCAGCATCCTCTTTTGTATTCCCTGTACTGGTTCTGGTTTACTGAGAAATGAAGCAGCATCTTCAGCTTGATCCATCCTGCCCACGCAAAGGAAGGGCAGATCTCCCAAAGTCCACTGCAGCGTGATGGACGGCACATATTCCTGTGCCCCTGTGATGAAGAAGGGTTTCTCTCTTCACAAATGGAAAGTGTTGCCTCCTTCTCTCTGGAGTCGATCCCGTTAGCTCTGGTGTTCCTGATACAAGTCGTCCAGAGCAGGATTGTGGACTTGAAGGCAACTGCACAGGCTTGTGTTCAGCCTCTTTTGGAAGTACCTGAGATTTTTGGATCTGCCTTGCTTGCAGATTGGAAAGATATAACTGGCAGATAGCAAATAGAGATGCTGTTTAGGGGAAAAAGATACAAAGAAGCAAGGTTAGTTTCTGATGTTCACCTTCCGGTCTGTATGCGCTGAGGATTGTAAATGCGATGAAGCTATAACTGTTGTAAACCTTGAGAATGCTCTGGCTCTCAGCTGACATCTTTTCTCCAACACAGCTGCCTACCCAGGTACAGCAGTAGGGTCCAGCAATGATCTGTAAGGCCATGGGAATCACTGCACCTCTTCAGCCCTCTGATGCATCTAGACTGGATGGAGCCTGGTCTCTGAAAGTGGCCGGCACCAGATGTTTCCAGCAAAGGGTAGAGAAGGGTTTGGTGAGCATCAGAGCAGTCAGACAAGCCAGTCCTGCGTTATGTCTAACGTGAACCTCCAGCTCTGCAGGCTGGCATATGCTGTGAAGCATGTATCTTTGTTAGTGGTATCTCCTTGAAGCTTGAATTTCTTACTGTTACAGCTGCACTAACACTTGTAGAAAGTTGATACATTCTTTCCCTCAGGCACTTCTTTAAGCACCGAGTTCCGCACTCTAATTACGTATTTCACAAAAAAGCATTTGATTTTGTTGGTTTGAATCTGCCACCTTTGGCTTTCATTGTATGTCCTTACCTTGTTGTTCTAAGAGCCAGAAAGAATGGATCCACTGCCTTTTTACCACTCCCTCCTTTAGAAGATTGTATCATGTCCTGCGCTAATCATTTTTCTTCCTTAAATTAAAAAAAAAACCCACACTTTTTTTTCCCTGTCACTTTTCATAGAAGGGATTTTCCGTGTTCTATTTTCATTGCCCTTCTTTGACCTACTTCTGCAAAGGGGAGATAGTACTGTATACAGTCTTCAACAGGAGGCTGGAAGACATATATAAGTGAATTTCCATTATACATGACCTCAGATTTCTTCTGCCTGTATCCTAGCATGTATGGACTTCTTTCATCATTAAAAAAAAGATACTGCATATGTGGCAGGAGGTAGTTGGTGTGTGGCTGCATGTTACACAGGGGCTTTTATAAACAGGGGCCTGTTAAAAGCAGAAATACGTACCTTGATGAAGTGAGAAGCTGAATTAAGGGCAGATCCACAGCTGTTACAAAACTTTAGTGTGAACCCAAGTCTTCTGTTTCCTGTTCTGCCATCGTGACTGTATGGCAGTGTTCCCATTGGGTGCCTGGCGTAGCATGCTACACAAGGTGGGATCCAGCATCACAAAGGCAAAATGTCTATAAACTCCNACACAAGGTGGGATCTAGCATCACAAAGGCAAAATATCTATAAACTCGTTAAACTGTTCAGGCCACTACCCCATGCTGGTTCCTAACAAGGAGGTGGAAGGACCTCTGGAATAAGAATGCATCCTTAGTTGGTGATAATGGATTTACTATACTTTCAACCATTCCTGGTTTTACCATTGGTATTATATTACTATCTAGGGATCCAAATCAGAGTCGGAGCATGGTACAAACACATTACAGAAAGATGGCCACTGTCTTTTTGACTCAAGCCCAGAAAATGAAGGGAATTCAGGATGAAGAGGAACACGTTTGAGTTAATATTTCATTCTCAACTTGTGTCAGAGCAATTTAGTTGTCCTCTTCCTACTCCTCCTTTCTGTCCCACTCTTCCCCAGCGGTGCTGTTTAAGGACAGAGCTTCCAGCCTTAACCCTGAATTACCTGCCTTTGGGGTTTCAAGTAAGAGGCTGGATATTGCTTTAACATAGGGGGTTTTGTAGTTTAATTTATTTTGGTTAGTAAAGAATATTCATCACTCATTTAATTCAGAAGGTACCTATTGATTCCTTTCTCCTCATTTGGTATTTTCTGACATTTTATAGCACTTGCTATTGATTTATACAAAATCCGTAGTCCGAACGTCCCAAGGAGTGCTTTATTCACTTGTCATTTGCTGTTTTTCTTAACTAATAAATTTAACAGCCATGTACATCCAGTCTGTTAAGATCTCGTGGCTCTACTTTCAAAGAGATGACAGTCTGGCACTAACAAATGAGTAATTCTTTCAGGCAGGAGCTTAGAAGTTGCAAGATAGGCAAGACAGAGAAACTCCTTGACTGGTTAGCAAGACAAAGCAAGCTCCTCTACTCAAAGGACGCTTAGGTTAAGGTAGGGAAAATACAGCTCTGCTTCAGCCTGTGGAATGTCACACATCGTGATGCTCTAATGGCAACTTTATTTATAGCTTGTCAACAGGTAATCAATTTAAGCAGCACATGCAGCAATACATACGAGAGCAGGTATGTCTAAACTGTGCTGATCTGCCACACTGTCAGCTTGCCAGGTGCCATAGTTAGTTCTGCAGGGCTGCAGCTGAGTGCAGGGACTCCATTGGGAGGGTGGTGCCTTCAGCAACCAGCATCAGAAATCTCCACTGGGGGTAATAGTCTAAACTGTACTCCTAGAAGTAATCAGGGGATTTCATGAGCCCTAGTCGCACTGAAGGTCAACAGGATTAGGTCTCCTTCATCACTTCTACCTTCTAAACTATCTTTTAAGTTTGGGTTTGGGAATAAGGTATGAGCTTTGTCCAGGTGGGGCCTCACCAGAGCGGAGTAGAGGGGCAGAATCACCTCTCTTGACCTGCTGGCCACTCTTCTTTTGATGCAGTCCAGGATACGGTTGGCTTTCTTGGCTGTGAGCTCACATTGTTGGCTCACGTCCAGCTTTTCCACCCAAGTCCTTCTCAGCAGGGCTGCTCTCAATCCCTTCACCCCCCAGACTGTACTGATACCAGGGGTTGCCCAGACCCAGGTGCAGGACCCTGCACTTGGTCTTGTTGAAGCTCATGAGGTTCACATGCGCCCACTTCTTGAGCCTGTCCAGGTCCCTCTGGATGGGATTCCTTCCCTCAGGCGTGTCAACCGTACCACTCAGCTTGGTGTCATCTGCAAACCTCCTGAGGGTGCACTTGGTCCCACTGTCTATGTCACTGATGAAGATATTAAACAGTACTGGTCCCATTATGGACCCCTGAGGGACACCACTTGTCACCGATCTCTCTGGACATTGAGCCATTGACCATTACTCTCTGGATGCGACCGTCCAACCGATTCCTCATCCACTGAACAGTCCACCCATCAAATCCATATCTCTCCAATTTAGAGAGCAGAATGTTGTGGGGGACCATGTCCGAGGCCTTACAGAAGTCCAGATAGACGACACCTGTAGCTCTTCCCTTGTCCACTCCGTCGTAGAAGGCCACTAGGTTGGTCAAGCAGGACTTGCCCTTGGTGA